>OY720035.1:6280281-6808949 GCA_963082485.1 Eudonia mercurella
AACAAATCTCTAGTAGGCCTATCTCTTGCTAAGGATAGGTTATTAATTTCGGCTGTAAGAGGTGGACGGGATGAATTTTTTTTAGATTGAATTGATAAGTTGACAGATAGAAGTTTTTCATTCCCATTTGTTCACCCATGAGAAAAATATTAACAGTAGGTACACCGAAGAAAGCTTTAAAAATTTGTTTATATTGTAATGTTAAAATTATATTAAGCAAGTAGGTAATTATACCTACTTGCTTAATATAATTTTAACATTAGATTAATAGATTACTATTAGAACTTATTTTATATGCAAATAAATACTTTAACCGTCTTACAAGAAATAAGAATAATCAATATTTCTACAAATAAACTCAGAATAACTTACACCGAGCAGAACGTCGGCGTAACTCTCCATGTTAGCGTTACTCCGACCACAGCCGCTCCGCCACCGCCGCCGCCGCGCGTGGCCATATGCGCGCGTCTGCAAACGCACAATCATCAGTATCATCATCACCAGCTCATCTTATGTCCCCACTGCTGGACACGAGCCTTCCCTATGGATAATAAAATAATTAAAAATTTATTTGGAACAATAAAAATTTTACATTTCGTGTTGTTCGTTAATACTGCGGTTAGTTGTAAAAAATTGTGTTGCAGCACCAACGCCCGTCTCCGGTGATAATAGGGATCGCGTTCCAATAAACTAAACCAAACAAAACACTAAAAAACACTACCACTTATAAAAATACTTACACAAATCATGTGAATTTGTATTAATGTGTACCTATGTGCGTAACTGCATATCAAACCCGGGAAGATACTCCGACCACTAGTAACATACAATTTACATCGTGTCTAGCCTTGCACTGGCGGCGCGGCGGCCAGCGCAAGTGCATGGTGAGGTAAAATGGGCGGAGCGATGAACGACCGTGATTTGGTATAATAAGTAGACGCAAACAGATTACACAAAGCAGCTACTCCAGTGCTGAAGCTTTAATATTTTACTAGTTGTGCATTATCTTAGTGTAAGATTTATATTATTGAGAATGTATTACAGAATATTAAAGGAGAAGTTAGCAAATTTGTGTTTTTTGTTATTTCTTTTTATATTTATATTTAATTAATTTAAGTTTTTATTTATGATCTTTATGAGATTTATGAGATTTATGATCATATAAAAATAACATACCATTGTATGTTATTTTTATATGATCTATTTATTTTCTATTTTATGATCTATTTTATATCTGTACATTATATGTATGATGTTTACAGTTTTCTATTTATTTTATTGTATAACCTAAATAGTTATTAAGTAATTTAAACATTTTTTTTTCAGTATTTGTTTACATTTATTACCTGTTCATTTGTTAAATACTCGTTTTATTTTTAAAGAAAAAGTATTAAGTTGAGAATGCGAGTTATTTAATGAAAAGATCTTCGGTTTCCGCATACGAAAGTTTTTGTAACCAATTTGTGATGCGTAGCTTTTACATTCTTTTAACGTAAACGGGTATAAATTTAATACCTTGTTCACTTTATTATAAAGATGAGGGGAAATGTAGTAAAAGTTCCGCTTAGTAAGATCCAATCTACTATATTCCTTTCGACAAACCAGATCTGATTTACGCTTGCTCGAAATAAAATCAGGATTATAAGACAGTTGTGAGTATTTGCGTAGTAGCACTTGCAAAATAAACAACTGTCGCACTGTTAAGACTCCAGTGTTGGCGTATAATTCATAGGTGGGGAAGTAAAGGGGCTTAAAAGTCATCACCTTCAGGACAGCTCTTAGTGCTCTTTCAAGGCGTAATAGGTGGGTTTTATTTGCCCCGCCCCATGCAGTGACACAATATGATAGAATAGACTGTCCAAGAGCGAGGTAAATAGTTTTCAGTGCAGGAGCATCAATTACATTCCGGAGGTTCTTGAAGACATAAATGAGTTTTCTTGTGCGACTCGATGTAACCCTGGTATGTTCCTCCCAAGAGAATGTGTGATCCAGCCAGACTCCAAAATATTTATGTTTTGATGTATGCTTAAACAACATGCAGTCACAGTTCAGCAATTTGGGACAATGTTGTTTGTGAGCTTGAACAGTAAAATCAGAGGCAGGAAGGGATGAAGCTTTTGGTGCAAAAGTGATAAAGTTAGTTTTCTCCAAGTTAAGAGTCAGAAGATTTACAGACAGTCAATTCATCACAGCACTTAAAGCATATTCAGCATATTTACGTGCATCAGTCCAGTCCCTGCCGTGAATCAATAAAGCAGTGTCATCCGCGTAAGTAATAACCTTGCAAAAAGGCAATGACATTTTACAGAGATCGTTTATATAAATAAGAAAGAGGGTAGGTCCAAGGCCACTACCCTGTGGTACACCAAAAACCAGTTTTACATTATTACTGATAAACCCATCAATAATAACACACTGCAAACGGTCAAAAAGGTAACTTTTAAACATGTCTAGAGCGACTCCTCGTACGCCTATATGCTCCAACTTTCTAATCAAGATTGGGACAGAGACAGTGTCAAATGCTTTGGAGAGGTCGAGAAAGATACCAATAGACTTATTTTTGTTATTTAAATTTGTAACTACTGCTTCCGTTAATGACAGTACTGCATCTTCTGCGGATTTACCCTTTGTAAAACCGAATTGGTTACGAGCAATTATTTGTTTATCACTTAAGTAATCAACTAGTCTGGCATTAATTATTTTTTCTAAAAGTTTAGACAAGGATGATAATACTGAAATGGGGCGATAGTTAGTAACACTGTCTCTGTCACCAGTCTTGTAAATAGGGTGCACTAGCGCTTTTTTCATTGCTTGGGGAAAAACACCACAGGAAAGACACAAGTTATAAACGTGTTCGAGTACAGGAATGAGAGTGAGTTTAGCGGCCTTGATCACTGAAGCGGAGATACCATCCCAGCCAGTAGCACATGTACTTTTCAAATTGTCAATTAAGCGTTTAATCTCCGTGCAGTCAGTGCTAAGAAGAGTCATTGAATTTAGTGGAGGATTTGAGTAGGTACAGTTAAAGACAGGGTCTATATAGGTTGAGTCAATTTTCGAAGCTAAGTTTTTCCCAACGTTCGCAAAATACGAATTAACTAAATCTACCGCATCACAAGAATTACTAGATAAGGACAGACGTTTATCTGCCGGAGCCGAAGCCTTATTAAGGTTTGCAACCTTTTTTATCAAATCCCAAGTAGCTTTTGGGTTCTTTTGCACTTTTGCAAATTGTTCACGTTCATATTGCAGTTTTACCTTTTTTATTAAGTTGTTGCAAAAGTTTTTGTAGCGTTTGTAGGTCGTTATAAGACAAGAATTGTTTGGATCTTTTTTTGTATTACGGTAAAGTTTATCACGGTGCCTCAAGCAACGCAACAGGCCAGGTGTAATCCATGGCTTGATAATACGCTTCCTACTGGGAATTATTCTATTATGTGTGTTTGTTTTGACAACATTGGAAATTAGGGTAACAAGGGAATTTGTTGCATTTTCGGGATCACTGCAGGTAAGAATAGAAGAGTAATCAGCACACTTCAATTGCTCGGTACAAGCTATTATGTTAGTACGTTTTGATACACTATAGGTCTTACGAGTTGTTAATTTCTGCTTACAGCAAAGAATGACGGGAGAATGATCCGTAATTAGCGGGTCAAGCACTCTAAAGTTACAGCACTGTTTTTTGTTTTAAGAATCGCGTGGTCGAGGCAATTACTTTTACGTGTAGGAAAGGTATGTGCCGGCAGCAAGCCATGAAGTGCAACTGCATTTAAATAATTGTCAGAGTTGGTATCAGTACTGTTTCGAGCAATGTTAATGTTGACATCACCTACTATTGCAATATTTTCGAAAGTGTTTAACGATTTTAGAGTATTATCAAGACCAGTTATAAATTTATCAATGTTATTTTGGGATGGGGAGCGATACAGTGCAATGAAGGCAAAACTGTTAGACAATTTAAGTACAATACAGCTTGAGTGATCCTTCTATAGATACCTACTTATTTGGATGAATTTATAGAATAAAATAGGTTACAAAAACACAAATGTTGAAAAAATTTCCACGAGCAGGATTTGAACCTGCACCCTTCTGACATTCCGGGTCAGGTGCTCCTCCAATTGAGCTATCGTGGTTCTAACCAGCCCGCCGAAATTAGTCAACACTTTTTACTTTGTAAGCCAAAGGCGCCCATTCAATGTCAACAACTACCGTCATTAACATCCGATCATAATATTTTTACAAATATTAAAGATCAGTTAAGAAATAAGCAAGCTATTTTATAAAATGTTCAAAATGATTTTTAAAGCAAATTTTGTTGCGAACAAATTACAAAAACACAAATGTTGAAAAAAATTTCCACGAGCAGGATTTGAAAATCATTTTGAACATTTTATAAAATAGCTTGCTTATTTCTTAACTGATCTTTAATATTTGTAAAAATATTATGATCGGATGTTAATGACAGTAGTTGTTGACATTGAATGGGCGCCTTTGGCTTACAAAGTAAAAAGTGTTGACTAATTTCGGCGGGCTGGTTAGAACCACGATAGCTCAATTGGAGGAGCACCTGACCCGGAATGTCAGAAGGGTGCAGGTTCAAATCCTGCTCGTGGAAATTTTTTCAACATTTGTGTTTTTGTAATTTGTTCGCAACAAAATTTGCTTTAAAAATCATTTTGAACATTTTATAAAATAGCTTGCTTATTTCTTAACTGATCTTTAATATTTGTAAAAATATTATGATCGGATGTTAATGACGGTAGTTGCTGACATTGAATGGGCGCCTTTGGCTTACAAAGTAAAAAGTGTTGACTAATTTCGGCGGGCTGGTTAGAACCACGATAGCTCAATTGGAGGAGCACCTGACCCGGAATGTCAGAAGGGTGCAGGTTCAAATCCTGCTCGTGGAAATTTTTTCAACATTTGTGTTTTTGTAATTTGTTCGCAACAAAATTTGCTTTAAAAATCATTTTGAACATTTTATAAAATAGCTTGCTTATTTCTTAACTGATCTTTAATATTTGTAAAAATATTATGATCGGATGTTAATGACGGTAGTTGTTGACATTGAATGGGCGCCTTTGGCTTACAAAGTAAAAAGGGTTGACTAATTTCGGCGGGCTGGTTAGAACCACGATAGCTCAATTGGAGGAGCACCTGACCTGGAATGTCAGAAGGGTGCAGGTTCAAATCCTGCTCGTGGAAATTTTTTCAACATTTGTGTTTTTGTAATTTGTTCGCAACAAAATTTGCTTTAAAAATCATTATGAACATTTTATAAAATAGGTTGGTTTTAATTACTTACTTTCAACATTAAAGGCGGATTCAAAATCCGCCTTTAATGTTGAAAGTACAAAGTACAAAGTCACAACATAAAAATATAAATCTTAAAATGTATGAAACAATGTATGTATGAAATCGATTCCGTTCTGACGCGTCGCGACACGACACGTCAGACAAATATAAATGACCTGTGACTATGCCTGCATTAAAGTTGTGACAACACGTTTGTTGTGGTGGTTAGTGACCCTGCCTGCCACGTCAGCGGTCGTGGATTCGAATCCCGTTAGGGGCAAATGTTTGTATGATGAATGTGGATACCTATTTTATACTCGAGTTATGGGTGTATATACTCGAGTTATGGATTATATTCCTTATTTACAAAAAATAAGGAATATAATCCATCTCTATACCCACTCAGTTCTCTTTCATATCATAACACTTTCATACGAAGGAAAATCTATATTCCAGCAGTGGGATATTATGGACTGATGATGATGAAGATTTATAACTAAGTAGGTAATTCATTTAATATCATAGGTAACATTATAATCCGAGTTCCATGTTTTCATACTGATCATAAACAATTGAGCTTTTCAATTTATCATTCATTTTAATTTACATTACAAAGCTTAAACAAGCCATTTAGACACATATTAATTTAGGTACAAGTTATTGTGTGTGAACAATATTTTTATCGTAGCAACAGCCCTATCATTACTACGATGGCAGCAAGGACGCGCGGCTGCCAATCGATAACAACTCTATAGTCGAGCCTATTAGGCATAATTTAGCACGCAGCGGTCGCCGACGAGTCGCGACGAAATGAAGTAGGCTATTAACGCGGTAGGTATACGAATTTTTGTAGGGAGTGATTTATCTGTTACGAAGTAACTATTACCTAATCTGTGACTAAACTAAGATAGGCATAAGTATCTCTTATTCTCTTCTCTTATAGGTTATTAATTTCGGCTATAAGTGACGGGGTGACAGATGAAGATGACTGGAATATTCCAATTTAACATTGCATCAAACAAAGGGGCCTTAGCAACTTATAATAGTAATGTGATAGCAAATAAATAGACGATCTCTAATTATATCTAAAAGACTTAATTTAAACGTGTTTATAGGATGGGGTTCAGTGAATAAAACTCAATTATTACGAATTAATATTAAACAGCACCATGTGTATCTCTTTATTGACATAACATAGGTAGTTATAAAAGTATGATGTACATTAATTGTAAATAATTGTCACAATAAATAAGTAAAAACGCTACGAATACAAATAACTATTACTTTACTTTTTCTTTTACTTTCAATAGTGTCGCTCGTTTAATTTTTGCCTTATATGAATACAGATACTATTTTTTATAAATATAACATACAAAAATATACGTAAGTACCTACCATCTTACGTAGTGGTAATTGACTTATTAGGTATTTCATTTATTTAATTATTTAAAATTCACACAGCTCCACAAGTGAAGATTTGACACAACATTATACCACAAAATTTTATACCATGGCTTCCCTGTAAAATGACATAACTAGTAGGTATATTTGTTCGCGTATAAAATAACTTACGTATTTGTGTTTAATTCTGACGTTTTAACCCTTTTCAGTGCCCTGGTCTCAGGAAGGGTAAAAAACGCAAAGATATAAACGCGAGATCCTTATTGATCAGCTGTTTCATTTCATAATGTAACGTCCCCGAAAAAAGTTTAGAACGCAATAAATATATCTTTTTTTCTTTAATTGTACATTTATTTTTAACAAATTATTTACTTTAACACCTTAAGCGTCATGTGACCAACAAACGATTGACTGTGTCAGGGTTTTGTAGCGGTCAATGAGTTAAAGTCATGACTCATGACATGACACAGGTTACAACGCTTATACTAGGAAAAGGTTCAAGAAGTCTAACGATTAGGATTTATCAGACTTTCTTGTTTTCGGCGTAATTATGTTTTGTTTCTAATAAGTATCATCAACTTCAAAGATGTCACAGTAATAATTTGGGCATATTTAAAGTCTTTTACAGCTTTTAAACTTATGATAAAAGATTTTTAAACCTTTTACTATCCAGGTTTTTCTGTCGCATGGTTTATCATTAGCCATCAATAAAATTACTGTTTACAAATTAAAAATTACAACAACATCATTTTTTTAAACATTGCAACGAAGACATACATTGAAATACTTCACTCAATAAAAAAACATTTGTTAAGGATTTTTGTTAAGTGTATCAAGTTTTGCCACAAACGTACACAAAATAATGGAGCCCAGTAAATCATCTTTCGTTGGCTTGTATGGCATAATAGAGAGTTAATTACCAAAGCCTCTAAAAGTAGGAAGAAAAACTTTTCCGAGACATCTCAGTAAATTCACAATATTTACCTACAATTTTTTATCACTACGCAATTTAAAAAATACTAAATAACTCTTTTTAATAATGTTGTCCAAACCATTGATACTATCCCAAGAAACATCAATACCAATAATTTCATAAACAATAAATATGTAACAATTAGTTATGTACAACTAATTGTTACATATTTATTGTTTATGCAAATCAGTCATCAGTGCGTAACTACATGTTTAAACATTATTTTCAGTAATCCAACATCAATGATAAGTTAGCCAACATCGTTTGACATATGGGTGCCTAGTGCGAGTTTCATTCGCACTTCGATCACGTTAACGAAAACGAGAATTTGTATGGAAAATCGAAATTTACTCCCTTGTTTGGTCACGTGCGGGCGCTGCGTTAATGCTGTACAAATGTTCGTTTTAAATCATACTCTCACTTGAGCGCCTAATGTGATTTTCATTCACATTTCGATCGAGCTAGTTGACCGGTCCACTGTCCCGCAGACCACATATGGTCCGTAACAATTGAATTAACCATTGTCATAAGTTTTGGACAGTGAACCTGTTAACTTTATATTGGAATCAAAGCAGCGCCATCTAGTGACGTAAGTAGTGAAACAAACTCGCACTAGAGTACCTTTTGCCAGTTTTTTTCGACAGATGGCGGAGTTTCGTCGGAAAAAACCGGCCGGCGGCGATTAGTGCACTTACTAGTTAGTAACGTGGAATTTAGAATATGCAACGAAACAGACTAGTTACTTTAGAAAAACACGGTTCCCCTTCATGTTACCATATTTTTGATGACTTTATCATTGGCGCATTACAATCAGCGCAACTATTGACCGATAGCCGCTCCTTCTACTCTCCTCTAAGTTGACTCTCTCAAAATACAATTATCAATAGCAAGCTTGCCATTCTACTATTCATTCTACTATCAATGGCATTTTAGGACATCTGCCTAATTTATTCAGTCTTAACTATTTTAAAACAGTTCTTGGGCTGTCTCGCTACCTCCAATTTCACGATTACATTCAATTCATTACACATTAAACACGAGGAAATGTTCCTAAAACTGGTCATGGAGAAGAAAATACCTTGGACACGAGTATGCTATTTTAAAACGATGTTATCGTTATGTTATTACGTCTCAGTATGACCCGATTTTGACATTTAAATACCTACTCGATATTCGATTTAGTATGGGAAAACGATCAAAATCGCCTGATTCTGATCGTCACCTTTAAAAAAAGTATTATTTCAACAGTCAACTAAGTTTTAACGCCAATTATTGCATTTTTTTCTAACTACTTTGAATTATGAGCGAAAATGCCAGCAGCTGTCATGGCGTCCGCTTTACTGAGGTGTGACGTCACACGCCTTGTTAAAGTGGGGCACTCACGACCGTTCCATTTCCATAACGCAGCGCGATGTGGATTTACAGCCAAAAATTGAGTACCCACACGATCGTTCCATTCGCGTCGTTCCACTTCACTCCAATTACTTTCATTCTACGCCGCGACTTCTGACACGCCACGCATGTACAATGGATTCAGAAGATGAATAACAATTTTTGGATGGAAATGGATTAACGGATCGGCGGTGTGGAATGAAGTGAAGTGATAGCACTCCACGTACGGATTAGCCATAGACGAGCGTGTTGGATTAGAAGTTTAGAGCGATGGAACGATGGATTTTAGATTGTTTGGAAATCCACAACTTTCTGTTGCTCCATTCAATTCACGTAAGATTCTGCACACACGGATAGTTATTGGCTCATTTTGGAATTTTGGCGTGAAATGTTGTGAAGTGAAGCGATCGTGAGTTACCCACTTAAACATCTATGCTCAACGAAAAAAGTCAACAGAATATTGAGCACAGCACAGTGACGTTTACTGAGGCGTTTACATACTTCATTCGCTAAGATTGGTGTTTCAGTTAACATGGCCGAGTTCAGTATTTTACACTTTCATTTTATTAAAAATCTTATCAATCACATTGGTTATATTAAAACTGAGTCATGTTTCAACCCTACGTCTGCTGCCGTGCTAGATCTGCCCTGCAAACAATTACAATTTTATCGTGTCTGTATTCACAGCAGACGACAAGTTAAAATATTTTTTTCTGCAATTTGCAATATTTTGATCTTTTAACACTGTTATCAATTTATTCGCACTCAATTCGGAATAAAGTTCACAGTTAACTACAAGCACCTGCCGTCGTGCTGCTCGCACCAGCTGGGCGACATGACGTCGGGGCGTAGGCCGCGCGCCAGCAGCCGCGCGCGCAGCCGCTGCAGGCGCGGCTCCACGGGGCTGGCCGGTTTTGACGCCGGGTCCGACCACAGCCGCTCCGCCACCGCCGCCGCGCGTGGCCATATGCGCGCGTCTGCAAACGCACAATCATCAGTATCATCATCATCCGCTCATCTTATATCCCCACTGCTGGACACGAGCCTTCCCTATAGATGGATAGGGAGAACGGGCCATAAACTGCCACGCGGGCCAAGTGCGGATTGGTGGTTGTTAGAGACGGCTAACGCAGCCGGGACCGACGGCTTGACGTGCCTTCCGAAGCACGGACAAGCTCGAGATTTTTTTTTATTTTTTTTTATACGTTGCACGGCCAGTGACTCCAATTCACCTGATGTTAAGTGAATATGGATTCCAGATGCGACGACAACTGGTGCAGCGTGAAAACAACGCAGCATCAGTTATCTTCACTTGCCGGCCCACAAGGTGCCTCTTCACGCCTCGTTTGAAGGACCCCATATCATAGGAAGGAGGGAAAACGTGTGCTGGCAAACTATTCCATGTTTTGGAGGTGCGACAAAAAAACGAATCACCAAATTTCTTAGTGCGCGATGGAATATTTGAGACAGTGAAGCGGTGACTCCGGAGAGCAGCACGTGTACTCTTATGGAGGAAGGGAGAAGGTAGGATGAGGTCAAAGAGTTCTTCAGAGCACTCGCCGTGGTATAAGCGGTAAAACACACTGAGTGACGCAATATCTCTACGCAATTGCAGAGTTTCAAGAGTATTTGTGACTTCTGAGTTGCCGATAATGCGTACAACGCGGCGCTGCAATCTGTCCAAAGCATCGAGAAGGTACTTTGCGGAACCGTCCCAGATGTGCGAGCAATACTCCACGCAAGACCGTACATGTGTCTTGTACAAAAGGCACAACTGGTCAGGCGTAAAGAATCGCCGCACCCTGTTCAGAATACCGAGTTTTCGTGAGGCTGTTTTGATCACGGCTTCGATGTAGTCCCTTTGGTTCAGATCGCAGCGAATCGTCATACGGAGCATGTTGATACTGCTCTGCAGGCTTAGAGATGTACCCTGAAGAGTTGGAAGGGGAAGGAATAGTGACTTTTTTGCCGTGAACGCACACACCTGTGTTTTCTTGGCATTGAACTCAACAAGATTATTGGAGCTCCATTTAGATATGAGGTCCAACTCCCGATTGAGCTCAATGACAAGATTCACTCGGTTAACTTCGGTTTCGACCCGCCCAGCCGCTGGGTGACCGTTATATCCCCCATGCACTGTGCTATCATCTGCATAGCAATGAATATTTCCAAGTGGAAGCATATCATTGATATGCAGAAGGAACAGCGTGGGGGACAGAACGGAACCTTGAAGGACACCAGCGTTCACTGACATGAACCGCGAAGCGCATCCATCAGACAGGACACGGATGTTCCGCTCATGTAGGAAGCCAGCGACCCAGTTGCAGAACTGAGCAGGCAGACCGTATGCCGGGAGCTTGGAGAGAAGAGCTTTGTGCCAGACCCGATCGAAAGCCTTGGCTATGTCAAGGCTAACAGCCATCGACTCACCACGCTTGTCAATAGCCTCACCCCAGAGATGTGCAACCTACGCTAGAAGATCACCCGTTGATCGTTTCGGCCGAAACCCGTATTGGCGATCATGAATTATGGAGTGTTCTTCCAGGTAGTGAACAAGTTGTTTATTTAAAATACGTTCCATGATTTTGCACGAAACTGAAGTAACGGCTATGGGGCGGTATTTGGATGGGTCTGACCGATCTCCTTTTTTGGGAACCGGCTGCACATTAGCTTCTCTCCAAGATTCCGGCACACAACCAGAAGAGAGCGAGAGACGGTAAAGGCGCGTTAGCACGGGGGACAACTCCGCTGCACACATTTTCAGGACTATTGCTGGGATGCCATCAGGGCCATTAGCTTTCCGGACATCGATTGACTGCAGCTCCGCACGGACATCACACTGCCTGATTTTAAAATCAGGCATTGTGTGGCCACAGTGAGGAATTGAAGGTGGCTGTGCATTGCAGTCATCGATTCGGGAGTTAGCTGCAAAGAGTTTGGCCAGGAGATCGACCTTCTCCTGCGGCTTGTGAGCTAAAGTCCCGTCAGGACATCTCAGTGGTGGCAGCGAGGGTTGGCAGAAATTTGATTGCACGGCTTTGGCCAGACGCCAGTAGCTACGGCTGCCCGTAGGATGCGTCAGTAGTTCTTGGCCGACCCGTGCAACGCGCTGGACATCCGCTCTAATGTAGGCTCTTTTGCAAGACTTGATGAAATTATTATAGGCTGCTTTCAGCGAGCGAGTTTCGGGATCCCCAAGAGCTTTACCTCTGATCCAAGCGCGGTATGCCGCCTGCCTGTTATCGACAGCGTTGGCACACTCACGGTTGAACCACCGGTTGCGCCGGCCTTTGCTGACGAGATAGGAGTGCGGAATATAGTATTCCATACCTAACACTATCTCATCAGCAACTGCAGTCGCACTGGCTGTCGGGTCATTCCCACTGAAACAGCGCTGCCCCCAAGGAACGGATGCGAAATAGTCCCGCATACCATCCCAATCTGCCGACGAGTAGTGCCAATTCTGGCGTTTTGATACCGCTGAGGGCGGTAGCGGGGCCAGAGGCAATTTGCTGGATACCAAGCAGTGGTCCGAAGATCCTAAAGGAACTCGAACTTCCACTCGGTAACCAGCTGGCCGACTCGTCAGCAGAAGGTCTAGCAAAGAGGGCACGTGACCGACTATATCTGGGATCCTGGTGGGCTGGTTCACCAGTTGAGTCAGGTCGTGCGTGAGAGCGAATGCGTGGGCAGTTCTACCAGCATGGTCAGTTTTGGAGGAACTTAACCACAACTCGTGGTGAGCATTGAAGTCCCCCAAAAACACCAATTCCGCCGAAGGAAACCGTTCCTGCGCTTCATCTGCCACCCGACTAAGGTGTTCTATAAGTCGAGTTGTCTCCATGTCGCCGTTATGTGATCGGTAGACGCAGACGTAGACACGGCTATGAGAGCCCAAGTCGACGTGAACCACAAGGAGGGAAAAGGAAGGGTCCTCCAGACAGCGCAGACGGCGACAGCAAACGTCTGTCCGAACAAACAAGCAAACTCCGGCTTTGGCTTTTGGCTTCAAGCACAAAGCCGGGATAGTGCAGGTAGGTGGTGTCAGCTGGGCAGATTATTTGTGTCTCCGTCAAAAACAACATTGCTGGCCGTGCCGTCTCAAGATGGTGGTGGACGGCATTGAGGTTTGCATGGAATCCGCGGCTGTTAGCGAACTCGACCTCAAACGGTATGGTTGTGGTGGGGGTGTGCGCTGTAGTACCAGTTTTTGTTTTAGGCGCTGTCATGGTGGAGAAAAAGAGGGAGGCGTGAATCGAGGAAATGCTACCGCGATGCAAATAGTCAAAGTGCAGCGGCCTGTTTCACCAGGGGTCTGCCTAAATTTGAGTATCATTAACCCGCCGAACGGAAAGGCCCCCGAACCCCCCCGCGAATGGCCGCCGGGACCCCACCTTCCAGTCACCAACCGGCACGACGGGCCACCCCGAGATTATGCGTGGCATGGTGAGGCAGCCTCACGAGCTGGTTAGGCTCGCTTGGGCCCCTGTACTGTGCCACGGGCGGCCAGCGGGACAGCCGTTTCTACGGGTCTCCCTGGTCGGCGGGTTAACAAGGTCTTCCTGGCACTGGTTAGACGGAAGCCTTCACAGACTAAATGCATCACAGCACCATCCACTCGAGCTCGAGTTATATGCTGGCTGATCCCGAAACGCGACCGACAAGCGGTTACTTGACGGGTTTTACACAATGCGTACGGTGGTCACTAACCAGACGGGGCAAGCCCTACCACGCAGTGGAGCATATGGGAGCTCTAAATTCCGTTAGTTACCTCTTAAGACACCCACCGGAGGAGAGGGGCGGTGAATTGTATTCTTTCTCCGTCACCGCACGGATGATACATTTTTGTTCACCTATCCGATGACCGGCCTTTGCGAAAGTTGCTTAACTTTAGGAATCGCAGAACGGGCGCGTTGACCATCGAGCTCCTCAACAAACGCATAATAAAGGCATAGATATTTCCAGGTCAGGCAAAGAGTGTTTCGGATTTTTTGATGCATAGCCCGGGTTTGTGATCACCAACCCACACTTGGTAAGCGAGGTGATTACGCCAATACTCTTAAATTGTAGCGATGAGGCGATTATAATGATGGAGCTACACCCATCATCAGTTCCTTTTCTTGTTCCGTTTCAGATAATAAATGAACATTTGAGAAATAATTTTTAAAGTCCTACAACAAAGACTACCAACTCACTCACCTAGTACATTCTCGTCGACGTACTCGCTCCACATGGCAACCTCCCCGCCGAGCATGTTGGCATCCTTCGGCAGCATGTGAGTATACATCCTCCTCCAGTTAGAGTACTTGGTGGAGCCCCAGAAACCGTAGTCCAGGTACCACACGTCTTTTGGCACCGAAACAGTCCGGTAGCCGAGCTTGAGCAGGTCTGTTAAAAGCGAGCTGAGAAGTGGCTCCCATACTTCAATCACGTATCTATAAGGAAGGTATTAATGATTTTTATGTAAAAAGATGACAAATGACCAGGTTTTTACAACTTTTTGGGGGCGGGCGGCGAGAAACTTAAAGGGTTTCTAAAGCCGTGTGATCGATACACCGTCGCGCGTCGAGTGTTTTAACGGGAATAGCATCACCCGGAACAATCCGAGGGCGCCTCTAATAGCTAGGACCTCGGCTTGGATTGACTGGGTTGTGGGGGTGACCGGGTCGTATAGGTAACGCGAGCCACCTGACCTTTTGTAGTGGTAAAGGGATATGGGATTGACACCACATAACCGTCCTGCCTCTCTGGTGGCCAGGATTCATAAGAAAGATTCCTTGGGTTAATTAAAAAAGCAAGCCATTTGATGGGAAGTGGACATCGCCGCCCCTGGAAATCTGCAGCATCTGGGTAGCTGATTTTGCGTTAGCGACTTTGATGTTAGAAGAATAACTAACACTAACTTTGGCTTTAATATTTTTTATACAACGCGAAGCGTTTTCCTTTCATCTCACTTGATAGGTATAGGTGATGATGAAGCCGAGGGTAGAAAATGAATTGAATCTGCAATTATTGGCTTTGTTAAAATTACGTAGGTCTGGTTGGTTGGCTGGCTTTGGGATATACTTGGGATTATGCTACTGTCTATGAAGTTATTTACTATACCACTCAAATGAAAAATAATGTTGATTGACTGATACCCATTGGTCAGAGATTACTCTGGCCATTTCGACGAAGTTATTATGATAAACTGCATCGTATCATTACCATGTTAAATTTAGCGTGAACATCACAGGCCAAACTATTATTTCCAGCGAATCGCGATACTCGGAACGAATTTACATATAAAAACCAGGAACAATGGCTATTTTAAAGTTCATAATAATGTTGACTGACTTCATTAGAAAGAAATATGCAAGCAATTTGTTTATAAGGGGCGAGACATTAGATTTGTAAACAAGCCTCATCTTCGTAAACACTAAACTGACTTTTTATTTTTGGATTGAAAGTAAATAACAGAGCTCAAAGATAATTATGTCAAAACAAAGACTAAGTAGACATACAAAGATACTCAATCCTTTGTAGAATCTAGACAAAATACATTGTTAGAATAGATTGTATTCAAATGTAGGTCTGTTTTGCATAATTTTACCGTACACTTTTTCATATCAGTATGAAAGGTTCATACAGTTTTTTTGACCTATGTCCCTTATAAATTAAAAGATATAACTAGATTATCTTTAAAGTGACTCTGAATTTATAAAAAGTCTGTTCACGTCATTACCTGTCTTTATTCAGGTACTTCTGTATCCTATGTGCTTGCGTGAGCTCCGAGGACCACAGCATGACAGGCTGCGGGTTCTCCAACCCAATCCCCCTCAACTCTTCGTCCCAAATCTGCAAAGCTTTGGCATGGAACTCTCCCCACAGTTTGATGAATCCCTCTACTGTCCTGTCTATGCCTTTCTCTGCCATGAATTCTACGATCACCTCGCTCGCGTTCCAGCATCCGAAAAATACCTGTAATGGTAATAAAATGGAGAAGTGAGAGATGTGCAGGATTTCATCGATGTCCTCGTACACAGGTTCCTCAGGACACGGTACATAACTGCGTTGGTTGACATTGCGCTGACACAGCGGTGAAAGCAGCTTATGATTT
The DNA here is from genome assembly GCA_963082485.1 of Eudonia mercurella. Classification (NCBI taxonomy): domain Eukaryota; kingdom Metazoa; phylum Arthropoda; class Insecta; order Lepidoptera; family Crambidae; genus Eudonia; species Eudonia mercurella. The sequence goes on from OY720035.1 coordinate 6,296,442, forward strand.
CATCTGTGGAAATTTTACTTTTTTATTTTTTTAAAGTGCTAATTGCTGCACCGAAGCTTAATTAAATATTTATAAAATACAGTGAAAAAATTAAATGTTTACGCGACCCAGAATCGAACCTAGGTCTTCCGCAATCCGGGCGGCGACACTGACCATTATGCTACCGGGAAGGCTGACGTAAGCACTAATTTTACACTGCTTTTTAATTTTTGAATGCTTTTTAACAAAACGTAAAGTTTACTATAACGTTGTGGTATCAAATGTGTGGTATATCAACTGTAAGATTAATCTGCATAGCCATCGATTGCAATAACCGTTGGATAGATTGCACCGTGTCGCAAATAAAAGCACTCAAAAATTAAAAAGCAGTGTAAAAATTCAGTGCTTACGTCAGCTTTCCCGGTAGCATAATGGTCGATGTAGCCGCTCGGAATACGGAAGACCCAAGTTCGATTCCTGGTTGGGTCGGGTAGGCATTTAATTTTTTCACTGTATTTTATAAATATTTAATTCATCTTTGGAATTACTGCCTATTCACCAGGTGGCGATTGAATTGAGTGTATAAAAGTGAGTGCCTGTTTCAAAGCTGATGATGAATTCGCCTCACCTCATCTCCCCCCATGTGCAGAATCGCCGGCTTTGGCAGTACTTCAGCGATGTCCTTGTATAAGTTCCTCAGGACGCGGTACATAACTGCGTTAGCTGGGTTAAGCTGTCCGCACGGCGGCTGGATGCACAGCCGGCGCCACGGCTCCGAGTTCACGCACACCGCCAGATCGCCAAAGTCGTAGTCCTGGTGAATGAATGACATGATAAGGTAAAATAAAGCATACTTTTCGTCTTTCATCAAAAACTAGAGACTGCAGAGAACCGCGTCCCGTAATTTTCCGAAAATATCGTCTAATTTCTTTTTCAGTCAGTCTAGATTTCGCTTTTGACTTAGACCAAAGAGAGACAGCCCTTGAACTCTGCCTGAACGTAGTGTCCTTCATAAAGTGTCTAGGTAATCCTACAACAAGCATTTTACGTTATACATTTGCCTTCTTGTAACTAGGTATTTTAAAATCCAAAATAAATTTTGAAAACTTTATACAAGCGGGATCTAATATTAATAATAAAAATTTGAAAGAGAAAAATGTTTTTTCACCTCTCCCCACTGCCACCCGTTGCCAGCGTGCGCAGGCGCGTCTATTTCAATGATAACACGAACTCCCCGAATTTGGGCATATTTAATCAGCTGACGCACTTCCTCCGCCGAGTAGATCTCTGCCGATGAGTAAGCACCATATCTAAAAAAACGAATGACCCTTTAAATCAATAACTTACTAACATCAGCAAAGAGGTGAAACAAAAGAGTTTTAAGGTTGCTGCCAAGTCTTTAAAAAAATCGATTACAATCATAAGGTTTTCAGAATCATACAATATAAATAAAATTCTCAATATATACCCTATGAATAAAATAGAAGTTAAAAAAGCAGTAACAGCATTCCTTGTGACAAAGTCTTATGACGAAACCGAGAAATTAATTGAAATATTACAATAAAATCGTTATTTTATATTAAAAATAATAATAATAATAATACAGAATCCATAATGAATTATAATAAATATTCACACAACATACAAACTCACCCTCTCACATACACCCACTCATTCACATCAAATACACAGAGAGGACTGTCCAAAGTACTTTTACTATTTATTAGTTTCATTGATTTATTAGTTTATAAGATATGAACCAAAATTGTACTATGTATTGTAGTTTATAAATAAATGTACCCTACCTACTACGAGGCAAGAGGCGCTGTATGCTGAAACACAGGTTACTACCTAGTTCGGCAACAGATGCTACATTTTTAAATATATAAGCAGATCATTGATTTATAGACTTAAGTACTTAAATTGTTAATGTTTTTGGTCAATAAATGATTATTATTATTATTATTATTATACTCATACCTTTTTTCAAAATTCAAAATTCAAAATTCAAAATTCAAAATCATTTATTCAGTTTAGGCTACAAATAGCTCTTATGAATGTCATTATGCCATCGGTTCGTAAGTCTACTCTGGGCGGGAGAACTTGTACTGAGAAGAACCGGCAAGAAACTCAGCAAGTGTCAAGCTCTTTTCTCCCTTACAGCGTCAAAAATATTGGAAAATGCCCTATCATAAAAGGACACTTTCCATCACAAACAAACACAAAAAAAAAGGAACAACACCCAAAAATACAAAAAAAAAAAAATAATAATAATAAGTTTTGCAAAAATTACATCAGGTACCTACCAATTTCAATTTTCACAATGTCATACAGTACTAATAAAAGTCAAAAATTATCTAAGAAAACAAAGTTAAAGTATACGAGTACAATAATAATAAAATAAGATAAGTAAGCAAGAGCAGACCTGCCTCCACAGGAGGCACCCGTTCACGAGTATGACATATGAATCAGCCATCGCTTCACTCAACCATATCTTAGGGAATGTAACGACCCGATGCACATGCCACCACCGCAGAGACAATAAAGAGAGCATGCCACACATTGGACATTACCAATTAACTACAATCTAGTTATTTTCTTCAGGAAAATCAATTTCTTAGATATTAGAACACCGTCACTATTAAAACGTGGAAGGTGGAAGAGTGGTATGAAGATCATTGCCCTGCAGAAGTTAATTCAATAACTACACAAAAAATCACGCATTTACCTCGTAAATTGTGGCACCCTCGTCGACTCTAGTGGAAAACTGTGGGAATCCGTCACGTGCCAATGGAATACGTTCATCTTGGTAGCAGCCATGCCATCAATCGTTCTCTTGATGTCTTTCATCGGAATGAAGTGTCTCGAGGTGTCCAAGACGAGGCCTCTATGCCTGTACGCGGGCTTGTCCTTAATCTTGGCCCCCACGACGACTCGCAAGCCGCACTGTCGATACTGCGAGTAGTCCGGTTTATCTGAGGTCACCAGCTGACTGAAAGTCTCTAAGGCGTGACGAGCCCCGTATACGTTATTGGCGTCGATTCGTACTGCTACATTGGTATCTGTAATATTAGAGAAAAATTAAATTGGTCCTTAAAAAATATTTATTGTTGAGCTGCATTTTAATAAGGACTTCGTATTTTTATCCACAGTAATGATGAGAGCTAAAATATTTTTCGAAAACAAAGGAAGCTTTAATCTGATCATAAGCTCTATGCCCTGTGATTTCACATGATCTCATATCCTTCAAATCGGAACACAGCAATGCAAAACGAAGCTGTTTGACCCCAGAAACTGTGTATGGATGGATCTATATCCAGTTGTATTCTGGGCAGAAAAATAGACACATCACATTTATTACTTTTTCTTAACTAACCTTTAAACTGAATGTCAAGAAAGTACTCTTCATTGGTGTCCCACGTGAGCTCCAGGTCTGTGGACCTGACGGTGAGGTAGACCACCACGCGCGTGTCGACTATGTCGGTCACGTTGCCTGAGCACTCCGCAGCTACGTTTGAAGAGGTGACTTGTGTTATTTGAGCTATCATCTCTCTCGCTTCTGCTGGGACATTGGTTAAATCATACCTGGAAACAAAGAAAGTTTTAGTTTTATTTAATATTAAAAGACTTAGTATATGTCTAGTCTAGCTGGCAGAGTGGTTAAACGCTCGGCCTGATACCTGAAGTTCTCGGGTTCAATTCCCAGGTCGGGCCAGTGTGTTTCGGATTTTTCGGTGCATATTCCGGGTTTGCGATCATCAACCCGCATTTGGCAAGCGTGGTGATCAAGCCATTACCCATCAAGTAGTGATGAATTGATTTTAATGATGGAGGTCTTTGCCCAGCAGTGGGACAGTTATAGAAGGCTATTTACTAGTCTAGGAAAAGATATTGACACAGACATACATACAATTTTCATTAAAAATATGAGTAAGTAACTAAGTATATTAATTTAAAAAATATATTTGGAGCTTATTTATTTATTTACTAGCTGACCCGGCGGACTTCATACCGCATTTTTTTAAATATAGCCTATCTATGTTACTTAGCGCTAACGTACATACATTCTAATGGTGAAAGAATTATTTAAATCGGTCCAGTAGTTTTTTAGTTTATTAGTTGCAAACATACATACATACATACAAAAATACAAAGGTTTCTTCTTTATAATATTAGTATAGATTAAGGTAAGCTTACAGCCAAACACATACAAGTAGGTAACTTATATTTACAGTATATTTGGTTTTTTTCTACTAACTAACTCTTTCTACTGTTGCAAGATGTTTAAAAAAAATAAGCTTTGCCATAATTACCAAACCGTATAATACTTTTTTTTACTGTCAAGAGCTACTTTAATAATGACACATTTTTTGCAGATTGAAATCAACTTAGAATTTTGATGCATTGCCTCTATTCTCTAAAATTGTCATTCATTTTTGTGCGTTCGCATTCAATTCAATTCATATTAATGATTCCGTGTATCGATATTACTACACGACCATAAATTCAGTCATAAAAAAAACAATTTGAATTGTCCTTGTGACGTTAAACAACTCAGATTCATGTATAGAACCTTTATCTTGCTCGCTCCGCTTGACCTTTACTTTAGCCACAGATAAAAATAACGTCATCTCGATCGCGAATCATAACTCGATTAACAAAAGCACAGCGGCTGTTCGGTGGTGGGTCGGGAGGCGGGGTTACATGACAGGGCACGATCACGACTCATTTATCACATAAACGATCGCGGGTCGGAATACCGCTGCCTCCTGCGAGGGGCGTTTACACACCAAGTGTACCTACGACAGTTAACATTGCTTGTCAGTATATTTAATTAATTTGATCAAACTAGTAAAAAACACACACATTGAAATTAAACATTTAATAACGTCAGGTTAGTTAGTGACATACATTGGGAGAGGCCTTGTCCGACAGTGGACTGATACGGCCTGATTATGTCAATGATGATGATGAAAGTGATAGACATCCATATACAAGTGATTCATCTAAGGGCCTAGTGGGAGTTATTTTCGACATAAGATAACGTTAACGAAAACGAGAATTAGTATGGCATTGAAGCAGCGCAGCGCCTCCTGTCCTGGCCTGACGAGAAGAATTAAAATTTGCCATACTTACGTTTTCGAAAACGTAATCGAATGAATACGTTTACGAAATAAACAAAACTCACAATAGGCACTCAAAAATACGACTCAACACCCGTTTGCATTAAACTTAGGAATCGCCTAAGTCTTGGCTTAACTATTACCCGGTCAAGTTAACTCGGCACATGGCTCGAAAACGTCGCTTACACTCAGGTGCCGACTTAACTTGACCGGGTAGTAGTTAGGCAAAGACTTAGGCGATTTATAAATTTAGTGCAAACGGGTGTAAGTGTGATTAGATGTTATAAAAGTTATTTTTTCAAATGTAAAAAAATGAGATAAAGCTTTCCATATGAATATATAGTACGTACAGACGCCTACACATTAACCTATCCAAACCTGTCAAATTTCTTCAATACATTTTCGACCATATGTTTGAGGCAAAGAGTTCAAAGATTATTGAAGTAATTTGACAGTTTGTGTAGTACATTGGGAGATCTTTTATTTATCTATTTCTGGACCAACGGCTCAACGAGCCTTCCATAGCATACAATGCATCGATTATTATTATTTCCCATAAATATTGTTATAATTATAAACGCAACGGCAAATGCACAACAAATCTATAATTCCTTTCGATCGTAGATCACACACGCGATTGTAGTCAAGTTTAGCGTTTAGCGGATGAAGTAGAAATAAATTAAGAGATGACAGATAGAGACAGGGAGTTTTTTTCGCTTGGAGTTTTTTTGGAATTGGATTGGGATTTTGAAGAATTGTTTTTTTTTTAAATATTTATTTGCAAGGTCGAATTCCCTTTTACTTCTCCATCATCCTTACCATACCTTCGGCGGTGGAAGTGTTCTGTTTTCTCATTTACGAAACATGTATTCTGCGCTTGGAATACATTTGGTGTGCAGTGAAGTGATGCTCATGTTCCACGGGTTGGAGCCAGCCTTCGCCATTCTCTTCATACGATGTGTAAAAATCAAAAGTTTTAACTGATTTAGTTCAAAAGTACTTCATTGCCAAAGAGATGCTGATGCCGGATTACGTTAACTAAAATATTATACATTCAAGCCTTTTGGGCTATTTGATTGTAGTGTTGTTCAGTGTTGTAAACTATTTTGTAAAAACCAAAAGTTTAAATTAATTTAGTTCAAAAGTACTCCATTGCCAAAGAAATGCTGATGCCGGGTTACGTGAACTGAAATATTATACATTCAAGCCTTTTAGACTATTTGATTGTAGTGTTGTTCAGTGTTGTAAACTATTTTCTATTTTATTTCGAGTGTAGATGAAACTTTTGTGAATATTAATAAGTGGTTAATAATAAGTTTTATATTATTACTAGTTTGTTTGTATGTTTCGCAGGTTTTAATGAGGTTTGTGTACAAAGCAGTTTATGTTAATTTTGCTGCTTCTAATTAAAGACTGCTAAAATATTTTCTATTTTACTTGCAGTGAAGATGAAACTTTTGTGAATATTAATAAATGGTTAATAATAAGTTTTATATTATTACTAATTTGTTTGTATGTGTCGCAGGTTTTAATGAGGCCTGTGTTCATAGCAGTTTATGTTAATTTTGCTGCTTCTAATTAAAGACTGCTTAAATATTTTATTTTGTAAAGAATTCAGCTTATGAGGCTCTTTATGCATATGTAAACTAATAAAAAAATAATTATACAAAAGAGTCTAAATAAAGCACGTTATATTATGGCGCCCGAACAAAAGGTAATGTCTTTTGTCTCTTATTTTGTCTTTTCGTTTAATATCTTGACCAACCGTTCGTTATGGCGGATGAGCAAGATCTTTTAGGGGCCGTTGATCGCAATGTTGATCTGTCTCCCATTCTACGAACTTTCCCTGCGTTGTTTTGGGATGATGTATCGCAACCCTTGGTTACGACACCTCGTAACCCTGCGCGCCCATTCCCTACTCGTGATCCTATTTCTACGACTTCTCCTGCGTGTTCTCATTACGAGCAACACCACCATTATATCGGCGACTCGAGATACATATCCCTCACCAAATGGAACTTGAAATTTAATGGTCGTTCTTGCGTTCGCGACTTCTTCGTAAGTTTGGATGAGTGCATCCTGGCTTATGACATCTCGGAAACGTACGTAGTTAGGAGGTTCCTCGAGATACTTTCGGATCACGCACTAAAATATTTTTGTTCCGTTCAGACAAAATATCTCTTCCTCAAATTAAATCATTATTTTTCGCTACTTTCGGTCCCGTTGATTTCGATGCCTCTACCGAACGCGATCTGCGTAATTTAAAACAGAAGTTCAACCAATCCATTAGAGAATTTCTCATTGAGGTTAGGTATCTTAATAGTAAGTTGTCAGTTCCTATTTCGGATGTTGCATGACTTTCTATAGTTAAATTTAATCTACACCCTAGATATTCCCTTTGTTTATCCACAAATAGGATTACTGACCTAGATACTTTAGTTGAGATAGCGTCCAATTTGGAATGATTTGATCAAAACGCCATTAGAGCTCTGTCTCTAGATAACTCTCATACTAGGCTACCTACCACCTCAATTGCCGTCGCTTCTACAATGACCCTATTAATGCACCCTGGTTATATTACCCGTGTCTGTCCTAATTGTTCTCAAAGAAACTAAAAGATCGGAGAGATTTTGGTCAGTCTTCTAGTTTGAAGTCTATTTCTCCGGTTTTTCTTACCGACTCATCTGATAATCGTTTATTTGTTGAAATTTGTATCGCTGGCAAAACCTGTGAGGCTTTGCTTGACTCTGGTGCTCAGGTTTCTTTGTTATCTTCTGATTTTCTTCGCACTGTTCATTTTGAAGTTAATGCGGATAATCTCCCACAGGGGAAATAAGTTAAAATAATAGAACAAAAAACCGGCCATGTGCGAGTCGGACTCGCGCACGAAAGGTTCCGTACCATTATCTATATCTATAAAAATATTTCAAGTTTTACCTGTTATTGATCAAGACCGAGAAAAAAATTGGAAAACGTCACCCCCAAGGTCCCGTTTTACCCTTTGGGTACGAAACCCTACAAAGGTTACGTATTACGGTTATGAGATCGGTTTCGCCACTATTAAGTTATTCCAAGTTACTCAATAGATATATTTTTTAACTGTCAAAATTGAGTTCTCCTTTTTTATGTTATATTGATTTGGTATATGTTATATTTATTTATTTAATTACAGTGTATATTTATTATTCATATAACCTTCCAATAAAAAATACAATTTTAAATAACTGATCTATCAGTTCCGATCCAAACGCAAAAAGAGTGGTCAAAAAGAAATTATGACAACTATTTTTAAAAAATACACCAAAATCCTTGACACCAATGCACAAGTGTCTTTTAGAATTTTATATTTTGAGCTGCTTAAAATAATTATACACTAGCTGACCCGGCGGACTTCGTACTTACCGCATTTCCTTTTTTTTTAAATATAGCCTATGTTACTCAGTGCTAATGTAGCATTCTAATGGTGAAAGAATTTTTTAAATCGGTCCAGTAGTTTTTGAGTTTATTCGTTGCAAACATACATACATACAAAAATACAAAGCTTTCCTCTTTATAATATTAGTATAGATATAGATTAACGTCATGTTGACATAGCCCACAGGATTAACAAGGTGTAGTGGCTGTGAGCCGGCCATATTAGCTGCCAGCAGAACCGATAACCGTTGGGGTAAACGAGTTCTTGAGTGAGAGGGAGAACGCGTATCGGCAAACGTAGTGCAGGACGCCCTCAGAATAGGTGGAGTGACGATCTTCGCAAGGTGGATGGCAAGAGCTGAATGAGAGTAGCCGCGAATCGTGCTCAGTGGTGACTACTATAGGCTGGTGATGAACGTCATGTATGTATAAGTAGGTATTTATTCTTACTGGAACAAACATTTCTGATGATGTCAACTAACCGCTCCAGTGGTCGTAATACTTTAAAAAGTTATATAAGAGCTCGAGCGCGCGAATACCAGACGACCAGACCAGAGATCGACGCTCAAGGGGATATAAAGAAAAACTTTATTGTCTATACTTTAACCTTTTTACAATGTATGAGTTTCGTCGTCTTAAAACGAATTTGTAAATGTCATATTTTTTTTGTCATAACGTATGACATCTTAACCTAAAGACGTCCACTGCTGGACAAAGGCCTCCCCAAGGATATACATACACAACGCCCGGATTTGTGCTGCTCACATCCAGCGGCTACCCGCGACCTTCGCCAGATCGCTGATCCACCTTGCTGAAGGCCTGCCTACACTGCGTCTTCCGATCTAAGCGCTTCCGATCGTTACAATAAAAACGTTGCATACCACATCAGCGTACACTATAGAAGTATCACTCGCGTTGATTAGTGGAGACTGTGACGCAAGAGATGTCGCGCTGACCGAAATAGACAGACGAACGAGAGACACCTGTATCGTCGCTTATGCACGTAAGACAATCTGCTCTCTGCTGGGTGAATGGACTCTCGGACGTATTGATTAAATGTCATCTATCTTGAGATAATCTGGCGCAATATTGACTACCAAATGTTGAGGAGTTCAATGGCTTAAGTTGAGGAGATTATTGATTTATTGATTTATTTATTTATTTATTTATTACTAGGAAGATATACATACAAATAACCTCTATAGTTAAGGTTAATAAATAGAGATATGCTATTAACAATCTTCAAAAATATTGGCAACAGCTTGCACATTAGATCGATCTTGCAAGTTAAGTTAACTTTAGAAATCAATTAGTAGCGGTTTATAGATAGATCCCTGCATGTATTAATGTTTGCTGGAAGACCTGAGTCCAGCAGTAGCCTGATTTAATCTAACCCTCTTTTATATTAAGTGAAATGCTTTGCGCATACACTGGAGCTAGGGATGGCCTCTGCGGTTATGTGGGACTTTACTTCTCTTCCTTCGTCCAGCCGCTGAATCTCGACAAAGGAAGAGGAGGTATACCAACTAAAAAACCGAGTACATATCATCCTATCTCTGCCATGGGGATGGCTCGGGATAACAAATGGTTAGGACCGAGTTAGATATAATCTGGCCTAATATATTGAATACAAAGTGTTAAAGAGTTCAATGACGGAGAAGCTGAAAAGCTTAATGATGGGTTGCACGTTGGATCGACCTTGCAAGTTATGTAAGTTTTACAATGTCAGATAGGTGACCAAATTATAAATCTCGAGCACCTCCATTCTTTAAATGATACGTTAAGGTGACGGACCTGGTTGTTATCGTAAGATTGCAGTTGTTAAAATCCACCAATCTGCTATGGGCTAGCGTAGTGGTTTATAGTTAGATCTCTGCATGTGATATTGCTTGTAGGAGGCCCTGAATACTTACATGCTCATGATAGCCAAGTATACTGAGTGGTCATCATTAGTCGATCCTCGCCTTCTCTCAATTCCAATCCGAACGCCTCGGAGACTAGTACGGCTTGATGGACCTAAAGTTTCTTATCATAATCATCATTATCATTAGGCTGTATTAACCCGCTACTGGACATAGGTGTCCACAGCCAGCCATAGGCCTCTCCAAGTGCACGCTACTAAGTTTGTCGCCGCCTCCAAACCTCTATCCAAGAAAAATAGGGTACCCACCTCAGGTTTTTAGGGTGGAACTTAACGTTCTGCTTGCTGAGTACTGCCGACACCGGCTTTGGCCACAGCCCTCCGAAGCGGCCGCACAACGTGTGACACAGGTCCAAGCTGTCGAAGTATGAGGAGTTTTCACCGATCGGCATCGGCCGGTTCGACCGCTGGCAGCGTTTGGTGCCAATGCATTTGTACACCCATGATGGCCTGCAATAAAAAAGAACAGAAGTTAATTTTTAAGCATCACACACACATCAACAGCTCACTTTATGCCCCCACTGCTGGGGCACATCCTCATATATTTATCACATGATCATTAGAAACAAGGAAAGAGATAGTGTTGTATGTATAAATTGATTGTATTTAAAATGAGTGGCCTTCCCGCGACTTCGTCCGCGTTTCTCGTGAACACACTTATCTCGTGATGGTTTTACCAACTTAGAAACCTTGGCGGGCGTCCGCACAACCACTTACCAAAGTTTTCATCCCTTAATATATATAAATGGTATTAGAACACATAGGGTAGTGGTTCCAGTGTTCGACACGAACCAGTGAACGACATTTTTCCTTTAATCATTAAAAATAGGGATCAGCCACTGTTTTTATTCTATGGGATTCCGTGTTTTGTTCCTGTCATGTAAACGTCATTTCAAATTAGAGTAAAAGAGATAAAACACGGAATAACAATTCAAAGCTTATTATTTGTTTATCTGTAAGACCCTATAGCAATTAAATACATATTGCCACCTGCTTCTTAGCTGTCATCACGTAAAATTCCAATGATAATCTATTTTATTTTTTGGCGACGAAAACTTGTCGAGAACTGTAAAGTGTCAAACACTGGTCAAACCTTTGCGACATTTTAAAAAGGCATACATTTTTATAATTCCATTGAAAAAAAAATTGAAAAAAAATCCGTCTTTGGTAACTCCAATGTACCCAAGTCTTTTATTTCAATTTTAAACGATGAAACGTTCGTTTTGTACTCCCACTAATTAAATAACGGAACAGAGACGATGTTAATTAAAACACACTTAAAAACAATTAACTGTTGCTACATGAGTGCTCACAACGTATTGTAGGATTTATGACAGTCACAATCTGTCTCAGCCATTAATCAAGCCATTCCGTTAAACTCGCAAGACGTAGAGGCATAGCAAACACGCTATTAATAGAGTTTCGTAAAGTATAAATCTATTTCTGTCGACTTTGAACGCTTCTGAAAACATTAAATTTACTACGTTACAGGTAGGTACATCTATCAGTAGGTCTATAGATAATTATTTTAATGACAGTACAACTTCTGTATTATTTTGCTTTATCCGATAGTGTTCCCTAGTCTGTCGAAACGCCATATTATGGTAGGTACGTAACAATTGATTTAACCATTGTTATACGTTATTGACAGACGAGGAAATATCTAATAAATATCAAGTTCTTCAAGAATTCCTCCCGTCCCGCGCTGTAGGTTTATACCTAATTAATTAGCATTATTTAGCAGGCCACCTTACGTACGACCGTGCGTACATATGGCGCGCGAGGGCTTAATACCAACGGGATTATCAGTAATTATTACCATGTTTTTTGTTGTAGTGTTGTGAGTAGGACCTAGGTATCTGATATTTCGGCAAAGCAATATAATTATGACTATGTAAACATCCGTGATCATGTCATGATATTGATATAGGTATATATTCTTTCTAATTTCAAAAAGCTTAAGTGCAGCAATTAGCATTTAAAAATAATTTAAAAAATGTTGCTAAATACTAAATGATTAAAGGACAAAACTGGTCGATTACTGGATCCTGTCGAACACCGGCGCATACTACCTTACTCACTTTACTCATACAACTTACTCATAGACCACGGGCGATGGATTCTTAATCGCATTCTCATTGCAGTTCACCAAATGTACAGCAACCACCAAAAGGATGATCCATTGAGCAGACATTATTACTGGAAATAGAAATAGAACAAAAATTTATCCGGGTTATTTTGCCTGATTAACATTACAGACAGAATATAAAAAAAACCACAAATGTTGAAAAAACACAAATGAATATAAATTAAAATGCCACTTGTCAATTTTGATAGCGGTGTGTCAATTTTGAATCTGACAGAACGACAAACATCTGCTTTGCATGAGGTTTTATCTCAGAAGAACAATAGCTTTAATTTGTTGTTCTGAGGTTTTTTGGTTTTTTTTACAAGATTTACGTATATAAGGCTCATATACTTTGGTTATATACAAGCACAGACACTACTTTTTACAGTTGTATGCACTTATGCACGTGTATAATATACATAATCAAAATCGTACACAAGATTTATATTGTCTATGATTGCTACATCCAATAGCTGTTTGAATTGAGTTTTGAACAGCCTCAGTACTTAGTGGTTAGTCCACCTGTGCCGGACCCAGAGGCCCGGGTTCGATTAGAAAAGGATGTTAGTTTCGGAGCAAAAGCCTCTATCAATGAAATTAAATCATCGCTACAATTGAAATTGAAATTCAAATTCAAATTCAAATTCAAATTCAAAATCATTTTATTCAGTTTAGGCTACAAGTAGCTCTTATGAATGTCACTATGCCATCGGTTCGTAAGTCTACTCTGAGCGGGAGATCTTGTACTGAGAAGAACCGGCAAGAAACTCAGCAAGTGTATAGATCTTTTCTCGCTTACAGCGTCAAAAATATTGGAAAATGCCCGATCATAGCAGGACACTTTCCATTACAAATAAACACAAAACATACTTATAGAAGACAACCACAAAATGTAAAAAAAAAAAAATTCTAGGTTAACTAATTTACATCAGGCAAAAGTTTCAATTTCCACAATGTCATTGATGAGTATTATGCTAACATGTCATTCAACTAATCACCAGTCACCACCCACACTTGCCAAATCCGGGTTTGTGATCACAAACCCGGGTCTCTGCCGTTTTCGCTTGGGAATTGAAATCAGGACCTTTATTTAAAATCAAGTGTATAAAGTATAATTTACTAACGACAAAAAGGTAAGAATTCGAACCCAAATATTTATGTACAAAAAAGACAACTTCACGTTTTTGTACAAGGCCAATTGTACAATTAATGTAAAAAAAATCGAAACTGTTACAATTTAGGTAGGTAGGTACCTATAGATGTGGAATTGGAAGCGTCGGATGCCGAATGGATAGATGCTCGGGTTCAAATCCCAAAGCTCCATTTGTTGTTTTTATTATACTTACCTACTTACGATGACTTAAGATATTTTTCATTTTTATTTTTTTCTATATTAGAAAGAGGCAAACACAGAGCAGTATATGTGGAGGCAAACGAGCAGGCGGGTCACCTGATGGGAAGCCATCACCGCCGCCCATGGACGACCAGACCAGAGGAATTGCAGATGCGTTGCTGGCCTTTAATATCTTCATAGCTTTATACACCGTGACAGGTTAGAGCCACCGCAGACATGCTACTTTAAGCATCGGCGATCGGCGATTCAGTCGCTTTTTACCCGACTGCGTCAGAAGGAGGGTTATGTTTTTCGAGTGTATGTATGTATGTATGTATGTCTGTTTCTTTGGCACGCCCTACAGCCCAAACGGCATGGTGGATTTTCACATATGAGGTGTCGTTAGATTTGTTTTGATTGTGGGAGTGACAAAGGCTATAAAAAAAACAAAAAAAAAACAAAAAAAAAACTTAAAAGCATTGGCCGGGTTAGCTATTAATTAGTAGTCTTGACCCCAAAAAACTGTTAGATCGACCACACGATAAAAATTTTTTAAACGAACTACAACGTCTACGGAGTTTAAAGGATATGTCCAATTTTTCTATGGATGTAGATGTAGTTAATAATTTTCATTTACAGCAATGTTTTATGGTGTTTTGTTTTCGGGAATATTGGCAGATTCAAAGAACTTGTCAGTCAAAATACTTTGACACTAAAAAGTTATAAATAATCTTTTTTTGACACAGAGATAAATCACAACAGTTTAGGACCTACCCAAATCTAAAACTATAAACAATATACTTACATCGATATCTGTACAGACAAAATTTAACCTAAAATTATTTATTACAATATTTATAAACAATTAGGTAACGACAAAATTAAACACAAAAAAAACATTAATATTTACTATAGGTAAAATCAGTTGGTTTTGGAGTCGGTGCCAGCCTGCGTGATACCTACCGGGTTGCACAGAGTGGGTGGAGACGACGAAGGGCGTGCGGGGGGCAGTCCATTGAGTGTTTGACCTGAACGCGGGCAGACGCGTGAGGGCAGACGTCGTTGATGGTCGTTTCTCTATAATATTTTGTTTCGCGCCCATTTGCTTTTTTTCCTACTGTAGCGGAGTAGACGCGGGGTGCAGGCGATTGAGTGTTTGACCCGAACGCACAGAACTTTTTACTTGTACTTTTTATTTAGTACAGATTTTAATTGTTAGCGGATTGCCCCTTCACAGTAAGAGATCGGAGGGGTCGGGGCTACAAATGTTATAAATGTTACATATGTTTATTTGTGTGTTTCAGTACCAAGGCCATCCACCTTGAGCTGGTTTCCAGTTTAGAATCACAGGCTTTTATATCAACGTTACGTAGATTTATCGCTCGAAGAGGTAAACCACAAACGTTGGTAAGTGATAATGCTACTACCTTTGTCGGAGCGAATAAGGAATTAAAAGAATTATTTCAATTTTTAGAAACATACTTTAGTGACATAATGACATATTGTACAAACGAAGGTATCACCTGGAAGTACTTACCTGTCTATACTCCTCATATGGGGGGCTTACATGAGGCCGCAGTAAAAAGCTGTAAATATCACCTAAAAAGAGTAATGGGGCAAGCGTTATTAACATTTGAAGAATTCGTAACATATCTTGTTCAGGTAGAAGGTATATTAAATTCCCGTCCCTTATGCCCCATCCCTTGTTCCGACACTGATGACATCCCGATCCTAACGCCAGCTCACTTCTTGATCGGTAGGTCACTGACAAGCCTTCCGGACTACGACTACCAAAATGTACCAGCAACAAAGCTTAACCGTTACCAACAAATCCAACAGATGCAGCAGGATTTCTGGAACAGATGGTCACGTGATTACGTGGGCCTGCTGCAGCAACGTGTGAAATGGCGGGCCGCGAAGGGACCGCGCCTCAGCGTCGGGGCAGTGCTGCTGGCGTCTGGGACGCATCGCCGAGTGCCACGACGGGCCAGATGACGTCACCAGGGTGGCGACGATCAAGATACAGGGAGGCACGATCAAACGCGCGTTTAATAATATATGTATATTACCAATTAGCGGCATAGATTAAGTTAAAATAATTATATACAGTGAAACTTGGTTAAGTGGGACCTGGATAAGTGAGAAACCTCCATAACTGGAACCAATGCTGAGGTCCCAACACTTTGGCACTGAATTACCTCTGTTAGTGGGACAAGGTAAGCCTCTATATCTGGGATTTGTTCTTTCGATTTATCATCATAGTTACCTCTTTAACTGAGACAGCGAGCAAATTTTATATGCATAAACCTCTGTAACTGAGATAACATTGTTTGTTTACTCATTCTTATTCTACCCACAAATTCCACACGTAATTCCAAGTACGTAAGTAATTTTGAGCTTCAATTACCTTCAGTTTTAGTTTCGCTTTACTATCATACAGATATTTATTTGAAAAATGCCAAAACGAAAGCTACAATCGTTATCATTACGTGAAAAACTGAAGTTAATATCCGTTTATGAAAGTGGGAAGACACGCGAAGAAGTTTGTGCCGAATTTAATGTGCCAAAATCTACTCTTTGTAGAATAATTCAGAGTAAACATAAAATTGAATCACAATGTTCTGAAGGACAAGGAAAACTAAAACGTGTACGTTTATCAGAATATCCTGAATTTGAACAGTGTTTGCTAACATGGGTCAAGCAACTTCGTAACAAAAACGTTCCGGTAAGTGGACCGATGATTAAAGAAAAGGCACAAGATTTCGCGCGAAGGCTCGATATTCATAATTTTTGTAGCAGCAATGGTTGGATGGAAGGGTTTAAGAAAAGAAACGGTAGTGTTTTCAAAGCAATTTGTGAGAAAGTAACGCTGTGGATATTAACAAATGTAGCCAATGGATTGAAGACCTACCAGTTCTATTACGCAATTATTCTGCTGATGATATTTTTAACGCAGACGAAGCGGGTTTATTTTATAAGTGTATACCCGATAAAACTTTTACCTTAAAAGGTGAGTCTTGTCATGGCGGGCAACTTAGTAAAGAGAGCATTACAATACTTCTAGGTGCTAACATGTCAGAAACTGAAAAGTTGCCTATCCTATTAATCGGAAAATCTAAGTCTCCACGATGTTTCAAAGGTGTTAAAACTTTGCCTGTGAATTACCAAAATAATAAAAAGGCATGGATGTTATCTTCACTCCACTCCACACAATCACTTCTGATTGGTTGAAGAATTTAAACCAAGAAATGAAAGCCCAGAAGCGAAAAATTTTAATGTTTGTGGACAATTGTACTGCTCACAATAATATGCCCGAGCTAAGCCACATTAAACTCGTGTATCTGCCTGCGAATACGACAAGTAAATTGCAGCCAATGGATCAAGGCATCATCAACAATTTCAAAATTTATTACAGAAAAGAAGTTGTTCGACATGTTATTAAATCTATAGAAGACAATCAGTGCCCACAAATCGATGTTCTTCAGGCGATGAGGTTTGCTAGGAAAGCTTGGTTTTCTGTGACCAAAACTACTATAGCAAACTGCTTTAAAAAATCTGGATTTAAATCTGAAGTAACTGTAGCTGAAAGCTTACAAGAGGAGGACGAAAATTTAGAAACTGATCCTGAAGATTGGAACTTAGCCATCAGCAACGACAATAATCAACAGCCAACATTCCAAGATTTTATAAACGTCGACGACGGTTTAATAGTTTCAGGAGAACTTAATGAAAGCGACATTGTTCATGCCTTCTCGTCTTCTTTATTGGAAAATGAAGAAGAAGACGATGAAATGAGCGCGGAAGTAAATTTAGTAAAAATTTCTAAACGCGAAGCAGTAAAAGCACTAGAAACTTTGCACAGTTATTTTGAAATGTCATCAATTGGTGACCAAAGCATATTTGATAAAATTTATAACATCGAAAAACATCTGATGGCTGATACTTCCAAACGACAAACTAAAATGACAGATTTTTATAATTGATACATTTTTGTTGATTGCATTTGTATGATTACCTTTAAGTACTAATTTTTTTTTATTAAAACTCATTTACATACATAACACGTTATTTTATTTAATGATCGCACCTGTATAACTGAAATAACCTGTATTCTCACCTCTATTAATGGAACCCTCTGTAAATGAGACAGATATTTATTTATACCTGTATATCTGAGACACTGGGTAAGTGGAATACCTCTATAAGTGAAACGACATTGCAGGTCCCTTGATGTCTCACTTAACCAGGTTTCACTGTATTGTATTATCAAATTAGCGGCATAGATTAAGTTTAAAATAATTATATATTGTATTATCAATTTAGCGGCATAGATTAAGAAAAACAAGTATCTATATGTATAGTGTAGTACCAATTTAGCAGTATAGATTAAGTTTATAATTTAGTCTATAAGTTTATTTATTAAAGGGTTTATAAATTGGTAGGTATAATTATTTGTGTACCTCACGAACAAAGGTCATTAGGTAGGTATAGTTCTAGTAACTGATTTGTAAGGTTAGTACTTTATTTTGTTCACTTCATGAACGAACTAACCTAGTTTCAAGCACCTAGAGTAGAGTATTAAATCTTGTTTATTGTTCAACTCATAAACCTATAACCTTACTTAAATTTATAAATCAATTGTAGTTACATAGTAGGTAGTAATGACCTTATCTTGAAATTATAGTTCAGTTAGAGACTGGCACTATAGCATCTTTAAATAAGTACCTACTAGAACTTAACTTGTACCTATGCATAAGAATATAACTAGGTAGTACCTAATAAGGCGGCTATGCGGCCCCGCAGCATGTTACACCCAGCGCCATCTGGACGGTTGTAATGACATCAACCTAGATGGCTTGTTTAACGAAATCACAGATGGCGCTGACGTCTTAATATAGTGTGTAAATTTAGCATAAATACAAAACCTTTGTATGAAGAGACCTCACTTCTCACTGGCTTCCGATAAGTAAACATCTAAAATTGCTACCTCGCTTTCATTTGGGCACCCTCCATTTTACAACATTTTTTATAGTTAATAGTATATAAATAGTAGTATATAATTCAAATAGTAAGGTGATTTAGTATTTCATTTTATTTTTTGTTTGGCTGGCACCGACTCCAAAACTAACTGATTGATTACCTATAGTAAATATTAATGTTTTTTTTTGTGTTTAATTTTGTCGTTACCTAATTGTTTATAAATATTGTAATAAATAATTTTAGGTTAAATTTTGTCTGTACAGATATCGATGTAAGTATATTGTTTATAGTTTTAGATTTGGGTAGGTCCTAAACTGTTGTGATTTATCTCTGTGTCAAAAAAAGATTATTTATAACTTTTTAGTGTCAAAGTATTTTATTGTTTTTTTTTTTTGTATTTTTAATTTGGTTAAGGTTTGCTGATTGTGTTTTTTCTTTGGGTTAGGTTTTTTTGAAGGCGGTTTTATTTTTTTTGTAAAAAATTAAGTTTATTTTTGAGTTTTTAGTTTTTATAATTAAACTTGCTATATATTTAGGTTTGTTGTGGATTGTAGTAAAAATTAAGATATTTTATTATGGGTAGACCATCCAGAAGAGCTGTCCTAATGAGGCAGCGCCGAAAAAATGAAACACAAGACGAAATTAAATAGACCACATGATGAGAAGGCTTTAATGGAAATGTTGAGGTTACGTAACCTGGCCAGTCCAAATTACTGTATGTACAATTTTTCAAGCTCAGAAAGGGTTATAGAGACGTCGAACGAAGAAGTCTGCTGATCATTTTAAGTTGGGCCGTTACAGTACACAAGCTGAAGGGCACCACACTCGATAGGACGATTATCAATTAACACAGCGTTTACGTGCTTGATCCGATAGAGAACCAAAGTCATCGACATAGCCCACAGGATTAGCAAGCTGAAGTGGCAGTAGGCCGGCCATATTAGCCGCAGAACCGATAACCGATGGGGTAAACGAGTTCTTGAGTGGAGACCGCGTATCGGTAAACGTAGTGTAGGACGCCCTCAGACTAGGTGGAACGACGATCTTCGCAGGGTGGCTGGCAAGAGCTGGACGAGAGAAGCCGCGAATTGTGCTCAGTGGCGTGCACTTGGAGAGGCCTATGTCCAGCAGTGGACGTGTGTAGGCTGATGATGATGATGATGATGATGATGATTACGTGCTTATCAAAATTCCGTTCCTTATGGGAAGTGCCTTTTATTACCTACCTCGTTGTCCTTGAGAGAGACTCGCCACGGTCTATATTATGATAATATAATTAAATAAAGAATTATCCCCTAACTCATGGCTGTTGAGGGTTAAGTCCTTCCTTCATCAGCTCACCTGATAAACTAGTAACAATATAACTAGAAGTACAGTCATACAGAATTGAAAGAATTATCTTTTAACTCTTAACCGTTGAGGAGTTGACCTTTCATCATCATCTCAGCCACACGTGATAATGACTACCAGACGCAAATATTGGTGTAGCGTTAGAAAATACACTAAAAACGTTATATATGCCTATAAAATTTAAGGAATGCCCTCGATTTTTCTGTGATCCCATCATCAGATTTAGTGATGGTGACAATGGGACCACTCAGCAAGCATACCCTTTCGAACAAAACAAGAATTTTCAAAATCGGTTTACAACTTACGGAGATATCGCGTAACAAACATAAAAAAAAAACATTCAGTCGAGTTGAGAACCTCCTCCTTTTTTTGAAGTCGGTTAAAAAGTACTAGACGTCAAGAGTTTCATTGCTGACTTTGCTATTTAAAAGAGTAAGGCGTTTTAATATAATTATTTTATGTAGGTTTTGAAAAGCTTGGTTATTTACTTTACAAAACTAAAAAGTAATGAAATAAACCAAATTATTAAAATAAAACAAAAAACACGACTGCTAAAACAACTATATAAAAACAATTATATACTCGTAAAAACCGGACTAACATAAAAAATAACTGCAAAAAGAGAAAAACCTGGAAAGAAAAAAACAAGCTCTACGATACCAGAGTATTTAAATGAGTATTTATAAATACATTGAATGTTGATAGTTGTCGCAGGCGGGGACAATCACCAACCAAAGAGAGTGCGGATTTAATTGAGCTAGCCACGGCCAGTTACATAAAATAATTATATTAAAACGCCTTACTCTTTTAAATAGCAAAGTCAGCAATGAAACTCTTGACGTCTATTACTTTTGACTGACAAGTTCTTTGAATCTGCCAATATTCCAGAAAACAAAACACCATAAAACATTGCTGTAAATGAAAATTATTAACTACATCTACGTCCATAGAAAAATTGGACATATCCTTTAAACTCCGTAGACGTTGTAGTTCGTTTAAAAAATTTTTATCGTGTGGTCGATCTAACAGTTTTTTGGGGTCAAGACTACTAATTAATAGCTAACCCGGCCAATGCTTTTAAGTTTTTTTTTTGTTTTTTTGTTTTTTTTTTTTGTTTTTTTTTTGTTTTTTTTTTGTTTTTTTTATAGCCTTTGTCACTCCCACAATCAAAACAAATCTAACGACACCTCATATGTGAAAATCCACCATGCCGTTTGGGCTGTAGGGCGTGCCAAAGAAACAGACATACATACATACATACATACACTCGAAAAACATAACCCTGTTACGCAAGGCGTCTCTATGCAAACCCATGATGTAGCATCGCCCCTAATTACACAATCATGAACATTGACCGCACGTGGAGCTGACGCAGCAACGAGCTTCGGGTTCGTCGCCGCCGCCGCGATTCCGCGGACATGGAAATAGCATTCTACAACCTCACATCGGTTGAGCGTCACTTAACTTTAATTATAACTATTTTTAAGTAATAAATTGTAACCTTCATTAAATTGTACCAATAAAAATTGATTTTTTTTGAGACTTCGGTTGCGACCACGCTTAATTGGCGCAGTCGGTAGGATACCCGTCGGGTCGGTCCGGGTTGTCCAGAAGATTTCCGTAAACTCTAAGCCGCCCGAGTGGCTATCGCGCCGCGTCACGGGTATCGCAATCTACGTGCTCCAGCCGAGGTGAATCCAGAAATCGATTCTTCAAACTGAATCAATGTTGTAAGTACCTTGAATCTTTCAAGTATTTGCTATCCTATAACTTTACTTATCCTTTATACTTCATCCTATAATTTTCTGTGTCCTTTAAAAGTGTATTTTATATATTTTTATTATCCTTGTGTGCCTACTTTATTTTATAACGTTATATTAACTTAGTAAAGATTTTTCATCCGAGAGAATCACGTAACGCTGTTAGTAGTAAGAAAACAAGTAGGTTTAGTGCTATAGACGAGCTTAGGAATCTAGAGCCTGTCACTATGTCCGACGAAATTGATAGGATTTACAAGTCCCTAAGACTACTTCCGGAATTCGATGGTAACCCACATATACTCACGCGTTTCATCAATCTTGCGGATCAAATAGTAATTGCACATTTTGACGAGGAACCTGGAAACAAGTTGGCCAATTTAGCTCTTATGAATGGTATCCTAAATAAGGTAGTAGGGCCCGCGGCTAGGCTTATTAACTCCAATGGTATCCCGGATACTTGGGGAGGTATACGTAATGCGCTGATAAATACCTTCGCGGACCATCGCGACGAGACGGCGTTGTATAACGACCTTTCCCTGCAAACGCAAGGGACTAGCACCCCGCAGGAATTTTACGAGAGGTGCCAAAATCTCTTTAGCACCATAATGACGTACATCTCGCTTCACGAGACCGTGGGTACGACAATAGAATCTAAACGCACTCTATATCAAAAGTTAACCTTGCAATCTTATTTACGCGGCCTTAAAGATCCCTTAGGATCCAGAATCCGGTGCATGCGTCCCGACACGATGGAGGAAGCTCTTCAATTTGTACAGGAAGAGCTTAACACTTTGTATCTCCAACAACGTAACGATAGCGGCCCTAGTAAGAAAGAATGGCAAGCATCTCAGCCATCACCGTATAATTTTAAATTACCTATTAATAACTTTCCTATGATGAAGGGTCCCGCTTTTAATATGTCAGGCCCTTCAGGCCAACCAAACTATAACATGAATGGTCCATCGCGCCAGCAGCAGGTACCGTTCCAACAGACGCAAGGTTGGAGACCTAATCCGAATCATTCAAATCAGTTTCGCGGTCCCACACGCACGCAGCAGATGTTCCGCGCTCCACCACCAAACTATAACCCTCAGAGCAACAC
This sequence comes from Eudonia mercurella, assembly GCA_963082485.1. Taxonomy (NCBI): domain Eukaryota; kingdom Metazoa; phylum Arthropoda; class Insecta; order Lepidoptera; family Crambidae; genus Eudonia; species Eudonia mercurella. The sequence goes on from OY720035.1 coordinate 6,319,532, forward strand.
GTTCAGGATGAATAATAGACCCTTTACTCAGCCTTCTAATTTCAACGCACCGCGTCCTATGAGTGGCGTGGCCCCCTTTGCATCTAAACCTTTACCACCATCTGGACATGACTGGAGACGGTTCGGTAATCCGCCTCCTACTAATTATTTTAAAACGCGTGAAGTTAACTTTAACGAGTCTGATTACGATTACTATGGGCAATATAATAACTACTCTGAATACAGCGATTATCCTGAATTTGATCAAGGGTGTGTTGCATATGATCCGTACTCAGGTTGTTATGAGTATGATGGCAACTACACTCCTACTGAAAGTCCCGTTGTTGAAGAACTAGACAACCCGAGCTCCTCCGGGGAGGAAAATTTTCAGAAGGGTTCGAATTTAGACAAGCAAAAATAGAAATTAACTTACAAACCCAGAGACAACTTATGTACGTTCAAATTCATGATCCACCTTTAAAATTTTTAGTAGATACAGGAGCAAACCAGTCGTTTATTAGCCCGGAAGCTGTCAGTAAATATTTTAATTACGTACCTTTAAACTATGAACCTTTTGAGGTCACTAATTCAAATCAGACAAGTAAACATAAGCACTCCATAACCTTACCTTGTTTTCCAGAGTTTAGAGAAGCAGAAAACTTTACTTTATTCATCTACAAATTTCACCAGTTTTTCGACGGACTACTAGGATTAGACCTATTAACTGCATGGGAATCTAATATAGACCTTAAGAATAGAACACTAACACTTAGAAACGCTCAAATTCCGTTAGAATTATATGACTCGCGTAACGTGAACTTATACGAAGATATCATCCCAGCACACTCTTCTAAATTACTTAAACTTCCAGTTAACACGCGTGATGGCGATGCCCTCGTATCAGTTCAAACCTTATGTAATTGTACTATCACAGAATGTATAACAGCGGTAAGAAATAATAGAGGTTGGGTTGAAGTAACTAACACCTCGCCTAATGACGTCATTTTCTCAATGGACCGTCCGGTATCTGCCGATATTTGTAATCTTGAAAGTAATTATGAAATTCGTACATCTAGTCGCGCTAAAGAAGTTTTATCTCGTCTTAGAACCGATCATTTAAATCCCGAAGAGCTTGCTAATTTAGAGACCTTATGTGCGCGCTATGCGGATGTGTTCTATCTTGATGGCGAGCCTCTAGCGTTCACTAACAAGATAAAACACAAAATAAAAACTACAGATGAACTCCCTGTGTATACGAAGAGTTATCGCTATCCGTATGTCCACCGCCAAGAAGTCAAAGATCAAATAGCCAAAATGCTTGAGCAAAACATCATAAGACCCTCAGAGTCTGCATGGAGCTCGCCTATCTGGGTCGTGCCCAAAAAGGCTGATGCATCCGGGAAGACAAAGTGGCGACTTGTCGTGGACTTCAGGAAAGTTAACGAGAAAACGATTGACGACAAATATCCGATTCCCAATATAACCGACGTTTTAGATAAATTAGGCAAGTGTCAGTATTTCACGACCCTGGACCTGGCCAGTGGGTTCTACCAAGTTGAGATGGACCCTGATGATGTCCAGAAAACAGCATTTAACGTCGAGAACGGGCACTTTGAATTTCTAAGAATGCCCATGGGCCTAAAGAACTCTCCATCTACCTTTCAAAGGGTAATGGATAATGTTCTTAAAGGCCTACAAAATAACATCTGCCTGGTTTATTTGGACGATATTATAGTCTATGGTACATCTCTCCAAGAGATGATGGTAAATTTAGAAAAAGTCTTCTTAAAATTGCGCGAATCTAACTTTAAAATACAGATGGATAAGTCTGAGTTTTTAAAGTTAGAGACTGAGTTCTTAGGTCATGTCGTATGTAGGGACGGCGTGAAACCTAATCCTAATAAGATTAAAGCTATAGAGCAATATCCTCTTCCTAAAACCACCACAGAAATCAAACGTTTTCTCGGACTTCTCGGATACTACAGGAAATTCATACCAGACTTCGCTCGAATCACGAAACCGCTAACTCAATGTTTGAAGAAAGGCTCTAAAATAGATCTCAATCAAAATTACATAAATTGTTTCGAACGCTGCAAGGCCCTTTTAACAAACGATCCTATATTACAATATCCCGATTTTTCAAGAGAATTTATATTGACTACAGACGCGTCCAATGTCGCAATTGGAGCCGTCTTATCACAAGGTAACATCGGTTCGGACAAGCCTATTGCCTTTGCCTCGAGAACACTTAACTCTAGCGAATTAAATTACAGCACCATTGAAAAGGAGCTTCTAGCCATTGTATGGGCCACCAAATATTTTAGGCCCTACTTGTTTGGTCGAAAATTTAAGATCATTACCGACCACAAGCCATTGCAGTGGGTAATGAACTTAAAGGAGCCAAATTCGAGGCTTACAAGATGGCGGCTAAAATTAAGTGAGTACGACTTCACCGTTATTTACAAATCCGGTAAAAGTAACACCAACGCGGATGCATTATCGCGAATCGAGTTAAATAACGAGGAAATCAGCTCAATTATAGTAAACCCTTCTGAGAAACCGTGCTCTTTAGATGATTCAAGAACCATTGGTGCTCCGGAAGCTGCCAATGACTCTAGAACCATTACGGTCCACACGGATGCTGAAGACCCCATCTTGGAAGTGCCGATTACGGATGACCCTCTGAATAAATTCACTAAACAAATTATATTTACAGTTGTCGGCGATATAAAAGGTAAAGTTGTAGTATCGAAACCTTTTGAAACTCATACACGCATTACTATTCAGTTATCGGAGTCTAATCTGGAAGAAGACGTCATTAACGCTATTAGAGAATACGTTCATCCTAAAATTAAAACCGGCCTACTAATTAACCCATCTGAAGCTATGTACAAGATAATACCTATAATACAGCGTACCTTTAAAAATTCGGCAATGAACCTTGTGCTAACAAAAATTGAATTAGAAAACATCCGTGAATATTTGCGACAGCAGGAAATAATCAGAAAATACCACGATGGCAAGACGAACCATCGCGGCATCACTGAATGTTATCTGGCCTTATCTCATAGGTACTATTGGCCAAAAATGAGAGATCAAATAACTAAATTCATTAACGAGTGTACAATCTGTGGCCAGGGTAAATACGACCGTAACCCGATCAAACAGCAATTCCAAGTAGTACCGCCTGCTAGCAAACCGTTTGAATTAGTACATTTAGATCTTTTAACTGTACAGAACGAGAAATTCTTAAGTATTGTTGACTCATTTTCCAAATACTCTCAAGCATATTACCTAAGGGACGGGACCGCTATGAGCGTTGTTCAAGCGCTACTAAAATTCTGTACGCATCATGGCATTCCTTTTACAATAGTAACCGACAACGGCCCTGAATTTGTTAATCAACTCTTTGGCGAATTCATAAAACTACATAAAATTCAGCATCATAGGATCGCACCTCATACCCCAAACGAAAATGGTATCGTAGAGAGATTTCACTCAACGATACTAGAGCATTTACGTTTATTAAAACTGGAACAGAAGAGTGAGGCTGTAATAAATCTAATGCCCTATGCCCTTTTGGCTTATAACAACTCAATACACAGTTTTACTAAGTGTAGACCCATCGATTTAATAACCGGACACTTTGATCCACGGGATCCATTTGACGTAGACCTTTCAGCTCATTTGTTACAGCAGTACATTACAAATCATAAAAATAGAATGTGTAAAGCTTATAATCTAATACAGGAATCATGTCTTAACCTTCGCAAGCAACTAACCGATAATCGTAATACTAACCGAGATAATGAGAAAGAATATTCACCAGAGCAACAGATTTTTGTAAAAAACCCTCTTGCATCCCGACAAAAACTGGCCCCGCGTTACACTCATGATAAAGTTATGGCAGACTTACCTATCCACATTTATACAAAGAAAAAACAGGGCCCCGTCGCAAAGTCTAGATTGAAACGAGTACCTAAAAGTTCGCAATTGTTACAGGACTCTACTGATATTCCATCTTCTTCTGGGGACCACCATGAGCCAGGAGATAAAACTTGAAAGTCTCGACGACGGTCCCGGCATTTTACCGTTCAAACTAGGATCCACGAAAGTCATTTCACACTATCACTCTTTCATCCAACCTATTAACTTACAAGACCTGCAATCTAAAATAAATTCAGTTATAAACCAATTAGATAATATTAGTCCCGAATTCAATAATAAAACGCGGTCGTTATTTGAACCTCATCTCAATTATTTAAAAGTTAAAGTTCAAAGTGTATCTGAACAGTTACAAACGTTCGAAGTAACGCGTACAAAACGAGGCCTATTAGACGGTCTTGGATCCGTAGTCAAGAGTATTACTGGAAACCTTGACTATACAGACGCCATACATTTTAATGAAGCTGTAGCTGATGGGTCGTGGCTTGCGTTTGGAGGAAGGAAAATCAAACAACGTCTTGCGAAAATGAGGTTAGTGACGATCCGCGACCGTGCGTGCGTTTTGCCCTCCCGTGCCGTTGCGACTAGCCTAGAACTTTCTGTTCAGGTCTACGCCTTACCAAGGCGTAGTGGTAGGGAGCGAGAGGGGTAGATCCGCGCGGGGCAGTGAACTCGCCGCGCGGGCGCGTATCGGCACTATTAAGTTTTTTTTTATTTGTAGGTATACAATAAAATACTAATTGGTTTAATAACTAAATTAAAAGGTATTTAATAGAAAAAAGGGAGCCATCCGTCGTCTACATCCTCCCCCCCAGTGTTGCCTGACAACACTTATTCCTGATCGCAATCTATACGCGCAACTTTGGTAGCTGATCGTCTTAGAATTCCCGCCTTAGTACGAATTTCTACCACTCTTACCCTTCCATCAGAGCCAGGGTGCACTGCGGTTACAACGCCCTTAGACCAAAAGTTGCGTGGACCAGTTGGAGTGAGGACTAAGTCACTTACCTTTAGTTGAACTCCCTCTCGATGCCACTTTTGGCGCGGGATTAGCGAAGGCAGGACCTCTCGAAGCCAGCGGCTCCAAAAATGATCAGCGAGACGTTGCGCGATGCGCCATTGCTTTCGCAGATATAAATCGCCGTCGCTAAACTCTCCAGGTACGGGTAAGTTGGAAGACGATCCTAACAAAAAATGGTTGGGCGTTAATGTTTCCTGGCTACCGGGGTCTACAGATACGTGCGTTAACTACTATTTACCGTATTCTCCACTTCACTTAGTAATGTAATAAGAGTTTCTTCTCTGGGTGCCCTTTCTTTTAAGACTACATAAAGAGCAGTTTTTACACTCTTTATGAGGCGTTCCCAAGCCCCTCCCATATGTGGGCTTCCGGGTGGTATAAAACGCCAGGATACGCCCTTGTTTAGTGCGTCGGAAGTTATTTTATCTTGGTCGATCTCACTATACGCTTTCTTCAACTCGACACTAGCTCCTCGCATGTTCGTGCCATTGTCTGAGTATAGCACATACGGCCATCCTCGCCGAGCTGCCATTCTTCGCAAAGCCATTATAAGGGAATCAGAGGTCAAACTTGATACTACTTCAATGTGTATGGCTCTCACAGTAAGGCAAGTAAAAAGAACGCCGTAGCGTTTTGGTCTCTGCCTACCAACAGTCACCTCTATAGGGCCAAAAAGATCTAGGCCACACATTGTAAATGGCCTTTGATGATGAGCGAGCCTTTCCTCAGGCAGATCCCCTAAGCGAGGCGGATTGGGAGTGGCTCTTCTAATACGGCAAAACATGCACTGTGAGGCAATAGTACGCACCGTTGGACGTAGATTTACTACCCAATATTTTTGGCGTAGCTCATTGACCACCATTTCATTATTAGCATGAGCTGCGCGGATGTGGTAGTCTTTCACTATCAGCTTGGTGGTGTGGTTTCGCCCATCCAGTATAATTGGAGCTTTGACCTCGGGCAGTACGTCTTGTACTGCGTTAATACGTCCTCCAACATGTAACAATCCGTCATGAGAAATGTAAGGGGACAACGTGCGAAGTCGGCTGTCACGTCTTGTTTCTTTCTTTTGTTTTAGTTGTTCAATCTCAGTTTTAAACGACTGCGCCTGAGAGTGTTGAAGTAATAACAGTTCAGCCTTTTTCATGAGGTCCAATGTAAGTCCATTTTGGTTTTTATCTTTACATTTTTCTATAAATAATAATACTATTGCAGTAGTGCGCTGCAGTCTCAACCAGCTAGAGAATCGAGTAGAATCTGGCACTGGTAAGCATTCGTTAACATGGTTTTCATGTACTATATTTATTTTTTCTAATAATTCTTTACTAATTATTTTCTTTGTTTCAGGTTCCATCGGCCAGCGGCTGGGGACATTGTGAAGAAAAGTGGGTCCACGAAACCACTCACAATCATTACTCAGTTTGTAGTCATTCAATCTTGTGGCTAAGTCTGCTACATTCATATTGGTAGGTACGTAATGCCATTCTCGTATTTTACTCAAACTGTCAATTTCGCCTAGACGGTTGGCTATAAATGTTTTGTAGGTTCTACACTCATCCCGGATCCAGTACAAGACAGTAGTTGAGTCAGTCCAATAATATGTTTTCGTAGGTACTAAACGATGCTCTTTTTTTATACTTTCAGATAAGCGACAAGCTAATAACGCACCCTGTAGTTCAAGTCTTGGGATTGTCACCGGTTTCGTTGGCGCCACTTTGCACTTACTTGCAATGAACGCAACATGAATGTTGCCATCGCGTGTTACTTTCCGCCAGTAAGCGACTGCGGCGTACGCGCACGGCGATGCGTCGCTAAACACGTGCAGCTCTAGTGCTGGCTCATTCAAACTTGCTGGACTTAAATTAAAGTCAGAAACATGATCATCAATGGAATTTGAACCTTTTTGCTTTGAATTAAAATACCACCTCGGTATACGAATGTCACTTATTTGTTGTAACTGAGATAACCATTCAGTAAAGGCAGACAATAACTCATTAGGCAAGTTTTGATCCCATTTAAGGTTAATCTTCCATGCTCTTTGCATTAATATTTTTGCTTTAATTGTAAACGGGTTGAGAAATCCGTGAATGTCAAATATTGACATTACAGTTCGTAGCATGACTCGTTTCGTAAAATGCGGATTGGAATTATTTTCAAAATGTATGAATCGGAGATCGAATCCAAAGGTATCACTAGTCGGAAACCACAATAGGCCTAGTGTACGCTCAGGTTGATTATCCACATTGAACCTTTTTGCCTTCTCATTAAGAATGTCTTTTGGAAGATCGCTGAGTACACTCAGATCATTACTCAACCAATTTCGCATCACGAAACCACCTTGTTGGTGGATAAATGAAATTTCTTTTATGATTTTACAACATTTATCTTTTTCATAAAAACTATCTATATAGTCGTCCATATATTGATTCTCTTGGATGGCCTTTACAGCCGAAGGCATTACTTTTTCGAATCGCGCAGCGTTTTTATTTTGATTAAGGAACTGAGCTATAAACGGAGAACAGTTTGCACCAAAAATTAAAGAATTCATTACAAAACATTTAACAACGTTACTTTTGTCAGGCCATAAAAATCTAAATGCATGTTTATCACTATTTTTAATCTTTATTCTTAAAAACATATCCTTTATGTCACCTATCACAGCTATCGGATGTTCGCGGAATCTGAACATGATTCCGAATAATGAACGTAACAAATCAGGTCCTTGAAGCAAAAAATCATTTAAAGATTGGCCTTGGGTTTTAGCAGCAGCGTCAAATACCAAACGCAGCTTTTCTTTTCTCGGGTTATCGACTCCAAAATGCGGCAAGTACCAAATATGAGGGCTAGATTCGTTTGGGTCTATTTCACTTGCAAAATTATTTACTAATAAGTGCTTGATGCGATCTCGATAACGGGACGCGTATGACTCGTTTGCCGCCATTTTTCGCATGATCGTTTTTAAACGGTTGAACGCGGTAGGGTAAGAGTCAGGCAATGTAAAAACATCCTGCTTCCAAGGAAGACCTACGCACCATTGCCCATCAACAAACTCAGACGAATCGTTTAAAGCTGAAATCGCTCGCAACTCGTCTTGATTTTGCCGAGGTTTGTTACTAATACCAATCGAATCAAACTCAAAAGATTTTCTAACTAACTCGTGAAGTTCCGTTTCAGCATGGCCGTCGCACAGCTGGTCACTATAGGCATAATTAGTAGTTAAACGCATATCACTTACCGAGTCAATAGGAGCAGTCTGCGGTGTTGTAGCACTACCGTAGTGCTCGCTACGAAGGGGTGGGGCCAGCGTCGTACCTGTAGCGGCCGTAGCAGTAAGTGCTACGAACGAACGATCAGCTGACCATTTCTCATATTTATTACGTACGTTGCCGTGAACACACCATCCTAGCTTTGTTTGTGTAATGAACGGCTCCCCTTTAATACAAGTTATTGGCACAATCAAATCACAATTATCCTGTCCTATAAGTAATTCTGGCTTAGCATTGCAATTACATAAGTTTAATTCATCATAGACACTTTCATTGGCTAAAAAATGCTGTACAGGTAAATCTAAATCGCGTAACTTCCGCGCGCTTATCGTAAAACATTCGCCGTTACAATTTATAAGACTAAAGTTCAATAGTTCTGTTTCACAAACTAACTCACCGGAGTGCCAGGCGCTGCGCGCGCGCATCGTAACGCTTTTACCTTGTAGTCCAGCCTTATCAGCGAGATCAGCTGATATTAATGACACTGTGGCACCATCATCTAGCAACGCGTGCGTGTGTATATCACCGTTAGGTCCACGAATAGTAACCGGCACTACTTTTAATAATACTTGGCTATGAACACTAGACACAAGGGTATCGTTACTGGCGGCGGCGTGCGCGACCGTCTCGGTCTCGCGGGCGACAGCGGAGTACCGCTCGTCGTCGGGCTCGGCGCTGGCTGCTGGCTCGGTCGGCTGGCTCGGCTTCCAGTGAAGTAGGCGGTGGTGTTGACGTCCACATCCTTCAATATCACAGTCTGGGGCTATGCAAGTAGATGAATCGGTATGTCGTGCCCCGAAACATTTGTAACATAATTTCTTTGTACGCACGAAACGCCAACGATCTTTACGCAACGCTCGCTTAAACTTTCCGCAATCTTTTAAAGAATGAGGTGGACCTCTACAGAATTGGCACCTTTCAGATCTTGTTTCTGTGCACAGTAGGACATTGTGTTGTGCTCTAAATTCAACTTTGCGCTTTGCTTCAAACTGGCTATTAATATAGCTGACTCCTGAGGCTGCGGTCTTCATAGCTTCGGCGTACAAAAATTCACAGAGTAAATGCAGCTTAGGTGTGTGATCGTCGCGGCGCCCAAAGGCGTGATCAGCCCATTTACTGATCAGAGCTGATGGTAGCTTGCTCACTATTGTTGTGACCAACTCGGGGCTTCTTAGATAGTCTGGCTGGTTGATAGCTTGAATAGCGGCAACGAGATTCTTGATTTTTATGGAGAACACGACTATCTCAGAGTGGTAAGCTGGTGAAAGTGGTTGCAGCTTTCTTAATTGGAATAGTATTTTACTCATAATTATTTCAGGTCTTCCAAATCTAAGTTCGAGTGTATCAATGATAGCGTGAGGTGTGGTGGTACCGATAAGCAGTGATGAAACAGCCTCTTTAGCTTCACCGCGGAGACATTTCCGCAGGCGCCACACATTCTCTGTTTCACTGTACCGACACAAGCTTGTCGACTCTTGAAATGCTGCCTTGAATTGCAGCCACTCCATCGGGTCCCCGAAAAATAAAGGTAAGTCTTTTGATGTTGCTAACCTCGTAAGTAATTCTCTACTTTGTATTCCAGGTGGCGATGGCGATGGCGAGCGGTGTGGTGCGTGCTGTAGTACAAGTGGCGGCAGCGGCGGCGGTGGCAGCGGCTTTAGGGGCGGCAGCGGCGGCGGTGGCGGCGGCTTCAGTGGCGGCAGTGTCAGCGGCTTTGGTGGTGGTGACGATTGGCCACCTCTTTCAATTTTATCAGGATCACACCTTGACAGCCACTCGTTAACAGCACTTACACTGCACATTGATCTATCATCTTCTTCAAGTTGCGCCAGGTCTGCCTCCAACTTCTTGGCCACCAATTCTTTTTGCAGCTGGACCTTCTTGTCTAACAGTGCTTGGTTGGCTCTGAAAGCTTCTTCCACTGCTTTTAACTCTATTTCAGTGTGGGCTTGAGCTGCTTGGTACTCCAGCTTTTTCCGGACTGCTTGCGATGCCGACGACCGCGTCGAGCGGGGCGCGGACGCGCGCCTGCTTACTGAATGATCGCCCGCGGCGCTTACCGCCGCGGCGGTAACGGACTCCGGTATTTCACTCACTATTTGAGTTTCCAATTTGGGTTGAATCGCTTCGCTATCGATCGTTTTAACCTCTTCCATAGGCTTGCTTTCCTCGTGTGTCGTATGATCTCGCTTGCTCATCTTCGTATTTCCACTTTTAAAAGGCGTGCGAAATATGTACGACATCCCTGGACTAACAGGTTTGGTTCCACTCAAACGTACGATCCGGCTCGAAGACCAAAATGTAGCTGATGGGTCGTGGCTTGCGTTTGGAGGAAGGAAAATCAAACAACGTCTTGCGAAAATGAGGTTAGTGACGATCCGCGACCGTGCGTGCGTTTTGCCCTCCCGTGCCGTTGCGACTAGCCTAGAACTTTCTGTTCAGGTCTACGCCTTACCAAGGCGTAGTGGTAGGGAGCGAGAGGGGTAGATCCGCGCGGGGCAGTGAACTCGCCGCGCGGGCGCGTATCGGCACTATTAAGTTTTTTTTTATTTGTAGGTATACAATAAAATACTAATTGGTTTAATAACTAAATTAAAAGGTATTTAATAGAAAAAAGGGAGCCATCCGTCGTCTACAGAAGCCTTAAAGTCACTCAAGGACAACGATAACAACCTGGTAACTGAATTTAACAAACACGTCAGTTTATCAAAGGAATGGATGACTCATTGTGATAAAATTATTGGAACTATAGCAGATAATCAAGATAAATTGCAACACTCACTCAATAAAATTAGTGAAAGCGAGGCTACTCATGATTATGATCTTATAAAATACGCGCATTTAGCACAGACGTTTTTAATACTTGGTGACAATGTCGATTCTATCTCGGAAGAGATATCCAAATTACAAAACATATTAGCATTTATTAAGACAGATACAATGCATCATTCCGTTTTAAGTATCAAATCTCTAAATTTAATTATTGATAAGTTACAGATGCTGTATGGTAGAGATAGAGTTATAGAACTAGATGTTAGAGAATATTTCGAAGTAATTAGAGTAGGTTCATATTATATAGGCAACGATATTATTTTAGTATATAAATTCCCCATAGTTCTGTCTGAGACATATGATTTATATAAGCTATCTATTATCCCTAATAAAAATCACGAAATCCTTCCACCTCCATTCCCGTTCCTTGCAATATACGACAAAGATTTCAAGTACATAGAGGCTGAATGCCCTAAGACCAGCAAGTGGTACATCTGCAACGAGAACCGGCGTCTTCAAAGCGGAGCGACAAAGGACTGCATTCACCAGCTGATCGCCACTCAACAGAAAACGGAGTCATGTAAATCAGTTACCGTATCCCTCAGAAGTCCAGCTTTCGAAGAACTAGACGGGATGCACTACACCATAATCTTCCCCAAACCAACGCGAGTACATCTATCCTGTGGACAGCATCTCTACAAAGAACTTCAAGGCAGTTATCTTATTACCATGCCACGCAACTGCTTCGTAGAAACAACGGCCTTCGTTATCTCAAATACAAATAACCGCTTGAAGGGTCAAGTAGTTAAAATAATGGACTTACCTGTAGAAGAGCCCCCAGCATCTGCAGCATCACCATCCGCATCTGTCCAGCTGAACTCGATTAATCTCGAACATCTGCACGACATCAATACTAAGATCTCAATGCAACAGCCTCTGAAGAAGATACCAGACGTCGACTACAGCATCTTTCACACTACTGTTCCGCTGTATCTTATACTATTTGCCGCAAGTGTTATCGGTATATTCCTAACGTACCGCAAGCACTGTGCCGTACAAATCAATGAAGAGCAAAAAGGAGACACGGAAGATCAACCTGGACCATCAATAATCTACTCAGAAGTTCCGGCTAAAAGGATTGACCCGAATCATCTCCCAGCTCAATTCACGACCAAGGTCTTCCATACTCGCTGATCTACGGGGGGAGGTGTTACGCAAGGCGTCTCTATGCAAACCCATGATGTAGCATCGCCCCTAATTACACAATCATGAACATTGACCGCACGTGGAGCTGACGCAGCAACGAGCTTCGGGTTCGTCGCCGCCGCCGCGATTCCGCGGACATGGAAATAGCATTCTACAACCTCACATCGGTTGAGCGTCACTTAACTTTAATTATAACTATTTTTAAGTAATAAATTGTAACCTTCATTAAATTGTACCAATAAAAATTGATTTTTTTTGAGACTTCGGTTGCGACCACGCTTAATTACCCTCCTTCTGACGCAGTCAATAAAAAATAAACAATTATTCTATTCTATTCTATTCTATTCTATTCTAAAAAGCGACTGAATCGCCGATCGCCGATGCTTAAAGTAGCATGTCTGCGGTGGCTCTAACCTGTCACGGTGTATAAAGCTATGAAGATATTAAAGGCCAGCAACGCATCTCCAATTCCTCTGGTCTGGTCGTCCATGGGCGGCGGTGATTGCTTCCCATCAGGTGACCCGCCTGCTCGTTTGCCTCCACATATACTGCTCTGTGTTTGCCTCTTTCTAATATAGAAAAAAATAAAAATGAAAAATATCTTAAGTCTAAAGTTAAATATTAAATTAAGGCGTTATTAACACATTTATGGTTAATAACGTCTTAGGTAAGTATAATAAAAACAACAAATGGAGCTTTGGGATTTGAACCCGAGCATCTATCCATTCGGCATCCGACGCTTCCAATTCCACATCTATAGGTACCTACCTACCTAAATTGTAACAGTTTCGATTTTTTTTACATTAATTGTACAATTGGCCTTGTACAAAAACGTGAAGTAGTCTTTTTTGTACATAAATATTTGGGTTCGAATTCTAACCTTTTTGTCGTTAGTAAATTATACTTTATACACTTGATTTTAAATAAAGGTCCTGAGTTCAATTCCCAAGCGAAAACGGCATAGACCCGGGTTTGTGATCACAAACCCGGATTTGGCAAGTGTGGGTGGTGACTGGTGATTAGTTGAATGACATGTTAGCATAATACTCATCAATTGTAGCGATGATTTAATTTCAATGATAGAGGCTTTTGCTCCGAAACTAACATCCTTTTCTAATCGAACCCGGGCCTCTGGGTCCGGCTTAGGTGGACTAACCACTAACTACTGAGGCTGTTCAAAACTCAATTTAAACAGCTGTTGGATGTAGCAATCATAGATAATATAAATCTTGTGTACGATTTTGATTATGTATATACACGTGTATAAGTGCATACAACTGTAAAAAGTAGTGTCTGTGCTTGTATATAACCAAAGTATATGAGCCTTTTATACGTAAATCTTGTAAAAAAAACCAAAAAACCTCAGAACAACAAATTAAAGCTATTGTTCTTCTGAGATAAAACCTCATGCAAAACAGATGTTGGTCGTTCTGTCAGATTTGATTGACACACCGCTATCAAAATTGACAAGTGGCATTTTAATTTATATTCTGTCTGTCTGTAACCAGGCAAAATAACCCGGATAAATTGATTGTCAAATAAATTAATATAGTATAATTTTTGTTCTATTTCTATTTCCAGTAATAATGTCTGCTCAATGGATCATCCTTTTGGTGGTTGCTGCACATTTGGTGAACTGCAATGAGAATGCGATTAAGAATCCATCGCCCGTGGTCTATGAGTTAGTTGTATGAGTAAAGTGAGTAAGGTAGTAGCGCCAGTGTTCGACAGGATCCAGTAATCGACCAGTTTTGTCCTTTAATCATTTAGTATTTAGCAACATTTTTTTAAATTATTTTTAAATGCTAATTGCTGCACTTAAGCTTTTTGAAATTAGAAAGAATATATACCTATATCAATATCATGACATGATCACGGATGTTTACATAGTCATAATTATTTTGCTTTGCCGAAATATCAGATACCTAGGTCCTACTCACAACACTACAACAAAAAACATGGTAATAATTACTGATAATCCCGTTGGTATTAAGCCCTCGCGCGCCATATGTACGCACGGTCGTACGTAAGGTGGCCCGCTAATTATACCCACAGCGCGGGACGGGAGGAATTCTTGAAGAACTTGATATTTATTAGATATTTCCTCGTCTGTCAGTAACGTATAACAATGGTTAAATCAATTGTTACGTACCTACCATAATATGGCGTTTCGACAGACTAGGGAACACTATCGGATAAAACAAAATAATACAGAAGTTGTACTGTCATTGAAATAACCTACCTACTGATAGATGTACATACTTATAACGTAGTAAATTTAATGTTTTCAAAAGCGTTTAAAGTCGACAGAAATGGATTTATACTTTACGAAACTCTATTAATAGCGTGTTTGCTATGCCTCTACGTTTTGCGAGTTTAACGGAATGGCTTGATTAATGGCTGGTACAGATTGTGACTGTCAAAAATCCTACAATACGTTGTGAGCACTCATGTAGCAACAGTTAATTGTTTTTAAGTGTGTTTTTAAATTAACATCGTCTCTGTTCCGTTTTGTAATTATTGGGAGTACAAAACGAACATTTCATCGTTCAAAATTGAAATAAAAGACTTGGGTACATTAGAGTTACCAAAGACGGAATTTTTTTCAATTTTTTTTTCAATGGAATTATAAAAATGTCATCATCATCATCAGCCTATCTTAGTCCACTGCTGGACATAGGCCTCCCCAAATGAGCGCCATAGCGCCCTGTCCTCAGCTTGACGCATCCAGCATCTGCCTGCAGTCTTTCGCAGGTCATCATCCCACCTGGCCGGAGGTCGTCCTACACTACGTTTACCGAGTCGTGGTCTCCACTCAAGAACACGTTTACCCCAGCGGTTGTCGGTTCTTCGCCAGATATGGCCGGCCCATTGCCACTTCAACTTGCTAATTCTTAGAGCTATGTCGATGACTTTGGTTCTCTGTCGGATGTATTCGTTACGAATCCTATCCTTCAGAGAAACTCCGAGCATAGCTCTTTCCATAGCTCGCTGAGCGACTTTAAACTGATGGACCAGCCCTACTGTGAGTGTCCACGTCTCAGCTCCGTAGGTCATGACGGGTAGGACGCACTGATTGAAAACTTTCGTTTTCAAGCATTGCGGTATGGATGACGAGAAGACTCGACGTAGTTTTCCAAACGCTGCCCAGCCCAGCTGGATCCTCCTCTTGGCCTCCCTCTCAAAATTGTTTTACCTAATTGCAGAATCTGCCCAAGGTAGGTATATTCGGAAACGATTTCGAGAAGGTGACCATGTACGACGACCGGTATTGGATCAATGTGGCCATTGATCATGACTTTGGTTTTATCCAAATTCATGCCAAGACCGATGCGTCGCGAGGCTGAAGCTAGGCCGTCCAGCATTCGGTTCAGCTCCTCTAGCGACTCCGCCATTAGAACTATGTCATCAGCGAATCGCAGGTGTGAGATGTAGTCACCGTTTATGTTAATGCCCTTTCCTTTCCAGTCCAGCGTCTTAAACATATCTTCCAACGCGCTTGTGAACAGTTTCGGGGATATGACATCCCCCTGTCTCACTCCTCTGCGCAATTGAATGGGTTTGGACTGCTGGCCCTGTACTTGGACACTCATGGTGGCGGATTCGTAAAGACATCTCAACACCTCGATATAACGATAGTCCACTTGGCATCGCTGTAAGGATTCCAGAACAGCCCAGGTTTCGACAGAGTCAAAGGCCTTCTCATAGTCCACGAAAGCTAGACACAGGGGCTGATTATACTCTTCAGACTTCTGTATAATCTGCCTCACTGTGTGAATGTGGTCTATGGTACCATATCCTCCGCGAAACCCGGCCTGTTCCGGTGGCTGGAACTCGTCGAGTCTCTTGGCGAGACGGTTCGTGACCACTCGTGAGAAAAGCTTATAGACATGGCTCAGGAGCGAGATGGGTCTGTAATTTTTAAGAAGAGTTTTATCTCCTTTCTTAAAAAACAGCACCACCAAGCTCCCGCTCCATGCCTTAGGAGTTCTCCCACTGTGAAGGACGGCGTTGAAGAGCTTCTGTAATTCCTGTATAACAGGGGCTCCTCCAGCTTTCAGAAGCTCTGATGTAATTCCGTCCTCACCGGGGGCTTTTCCATTTTTAAGCTGTCTCAGAGCTAACACGATCTCGTCTTGACTGATGTCTGGCAGTTCGTCGGTGTAGTGGCGTGTCAGGGTGGCTCTGGAATCGTGATCATCTCGTCGAAAACGAGGGGCATGTGCAGCGTATAAGCGGCCATAGAAATCCTCTATCTCGGCGGAGATCTCCGGCTTCGACAATACGGTCCTCCCGTCGTGCGTTTTAAGCTTCGTCAGGTGGCTCCTGCCAAGCTGCTGAGTGAATACTTTGGACCCTCGGTTTCGCTCTATCGCCTCTTCAATGAGGCGTGTGTTGGAGCTCCGAAGGTCGCGCCGTACCATCTTCGCAATTTGCTTGTTCAGGTCTGACCGCTCCGACGAAGTCGCTTGGGTGGTTTCCCGTCTTCTTGTCATCAGCCCGAGAGTCTCAGCCGAGAGTTTGGATTTCTTGCCAGTACGCTGTTTTTTGCAGAACTTAATGCCCTCATCTCTCAACGTTTCGACCAGATTGTGTAGGGTCTCGTTAGCGTCATCAGTGGGTTCCAAGACAGCAAATCTGTCCCCGAGAATCTGCTGGAATTTCTCGGCGCCCGCCATGATTTGGATTGGGTTAGGACGGAGGACGTGGACTTCATCAGACGGTTTCTTTCAAGCTTCAAGTTGATATTCAGAGAGCCTCGGAGGAGTCGGTGATCAGATCCGGTATTGAACCTGTTGATCACTGAGACATCTCTGAATATGTGCTTGCTATCCGTCATGATGAAGTCGATCTCATTTTTGGTCACAGTGTCGGGGCTTTGCCATGTCCACTTCCTTTGAGGTTGTTTCTTAAAGAAGGAGTTCATTAAGAACAGCCCCTCTTTCTCGAGGAAGTTGACAAGCATTTGCCCCCTGTGATTCCTAACTCCATAACCATGCAGTCCTATCCGGGATTCGTTGCCAGTCTGGGTTCCCACCTTGCCGTTAAAGTCCCCCATAACAACGTTGAAATGAGCCTTAGTGGTGTTATGCAAGGCTTTGGATATGTCTTCATACATATCCTCCACTTCATCATCTGAGTGTGTCGAGGTCGGTGCGTAAACCTGAATGACCTTCATGCTGTAACGCTTTGACAGCCGAATGATCAGGTACGCTACCCTGGTCGACACACTGGAGATTTCTTCAACGTTGTTAGAGAGGACCTTATTGACGAGGAAGCCTACGCCACCCTGGGATGTTTTATCACCCTCGCGAAAGTAGAGAAGATGGCCCGAGTCTAGGGTTACGGTGTCCTCCCCCTCTCTACGGACTTCACATAACCCCAGAACATGCCATTTTATGTTCTCTAACTCCACTTCCAACTGCGCTAGATGGTGGTCAAGCCTCAGAGTGCGTCCGTTGAACGTTGCCAGGGTCAGTTGTTTGTGGCAGCCTGAGGTAGCCCGGTGATTGTTAGCACCCCCTGCCCCGCCGTTACCATGGCCGCTGCCATGGCCAGGAATAGCGAGGCGGCCGGGAACTAGGTGCCATTGCCTTTTTTGTACTATCATAAGGGGGGTAGTGCCCATAATCCCCACGCTGGGCATGCGGGTTGGGGATCGCAGTTCAGTGTGTGATGGAGTTGTTCTACAGGGGGCGCTGCTGCCCGCCCCCCGGTTTTGTCCCTTTGTCGCCTCTTATTGGGTTGGAGAACCCGCAGCCTGTCATGCTGTGGTCCTCGGAGCTCACGCAAACACATAGGATACAGAAGTACCTGAATAAAGACAGGTAATGACGTGAACAGATTTTTTATAAATTCAGAGTTACTTTAAAGACAATCTAGTTATATCTTTTAATTTATAAGGGACATAGGTCAAAAAAACTGTATGAAACTTTCATACTGATATGAAAAAGTGTACGGTAAAATTATGCAAAACAGACCTACATTTGAATACAATCTATTCTAACATTGTATTTTGTCTAGCATCTACAAAGCAGCCCAATCTCGGAGATGTTGTTGATCTTAATGTTGAAACATAACAAACATTACTTAGATCTAACGCTAAGCTATCTATTCCATAGGGGTTGTTCCACATTCGTCATAGTAGAATCTGGTCACATCTATAAAGTATCTTTGTATGTCTACTTAGTCTTTGTATTGACATAATTATCTTTGAGCTCTGTTATTTACTTTCAATCCTAAAATAAAAAGTCAGTTTAGTGTTTTTTTTTTTCCTCCAACATGATCGGAGCCTGTTTTAGCTTATATTCTCTTTCATTCTAGTTCCATCATTTATTCCTCTCGTACTTTTATTCTGCATACTACTCATTCATCCATCACCTTTCATTCCGAGCAGTGGGTGTTCTGCTTTTATTTAACTATTTCGCTTGATAGCTATATTATTTATTTATCTTTTATTATATAATATATTCGTAGGGTAATAACTTATTCGACACAGGTTTTTAATAGAATCGGACATTGGTTGATAAGGGAACACAGATTATTTAACAAAATTTTCTTATATCTATCTTATATTAGTTTACATTTCCCATTTTGAGGCTTTATTTTTTAACATTATTTAACTTTTACTATTACAAATTGTTATAAAAACTTAAAATTAATTCTTTACTCACTATTTTATTTCGTAATTAGACATACAAACTTACAAGTATGCATGTTTACAATTTTAATACACTCTTTATTAATTATTACACTCTATTTCTTAACCTAACAATGTTTACTACTTTTTCACAGTATTTTATAAACAATTCACGATGCTCGCCCGCAATGAGGTCAGCAAAGTTACTGGGCTTAACAGCCATGCCTGTCTGTATTTCTACGTCGAGCCTCTCCAGAGCGTGTAGAGGGCACTCGGAGAGGATGTGTGGGAGAGTTTCGTGTGTATCAGGATCACAGACACACGACGGGCTATCCTTACACTTGAACCTGTTCAAGTATGCGGAAAACCCGCCGTGACCCGTGAGAGCCTGTGTGGTGAGGTGTGTATGTGTAAGCTGTTGTGACATTGGGGAAGAATAACTTTGTGACCTCGGCAGTGCTGCTGGACATGTACCTTTCGTTCCATTTCTCAAGAGATTCATCTCTGATGCATCTCTTGACAAATGAAATGGGGCACATATCGTAGTCCGGTTTCTTCTTGGACTTTATAGCGGCCTCCTTGGCGAGTTGGTCGGCTCTCTCATTTCCCTCCAACCCCGCGTGCGCTTTGATCCAGTATAGATCGACAGTTTTACACTGGTTTTTTGCCAACAAAAAATTACTGCGCGTGTTTACTGCAAGGGGGTGAAGGGATGTCACGTTTGTGACGGTCTGGAAAGCTGCCATGGAGTCGCTATAAATGCCAAAAGTACTCTCCTTTCTAGTTAACAGCACTTCCGAGGCTTTGTGTAATGCGAGGAGCTCAGCCTGATATACGGTGGCGTAAGACGGCAGTGCAAGCTTTACGGCTTTAGTTTCGCCGACGCTATTCCACAGGGATAGCGCCGCACCAACCTTGCCGCCAATCTTGCTGCCGTCCGTGTAAATGCGGATGTCATGCATGTGCGTGTGTAACTGTGTGTCCTGCGTAATAGACGTGAGCTCGATCGTTGTGTGTTCAGCCGGGTGTGGCAGTGTAAGTGCAGGGTGTGGTGTTTCTATGTCTCTGCCCCGTAGTTCGGGCCGAGGCACCCCTTTCCTGGCCTCATAGAGGGCAGCTGCCTCTTTAATCCGGAGGTCCAGGGGGAGCGTCCCGGTCAGAACCAGGACAGAGTTGAGCGATGTTGTTTTGTACGCCCTGCACATTTTCTGCGCGAAACCTCGTTGTAACGTATTCAGCTGCTTTCGCGTCATTAACTTGTCCGCGGCTGTTGACCATGCCGCAGCGGCGTACGTTACAACTGGTTCCACTGCAGCCACGTAGATGGATTTAGCCACCTCCGGGTTTAGTCCCCAGTTCACCTTTGCTGCGCGAGAGAGATGGTTGTATATACTCGCAGCTTTCCGACATACGTTGGCGACATGATGGTTAAAAGTTAGCTTCGCGTCAATTGCCAAGCAATTTGATCTCCGTTCGGTTTGCAATTTCTATTCCGCCCATGTTGAGGCGTGGGGTATCGTACTTGAGCTTCTTGGTAACATGTAAGCAGTTGGTCTTATGTGGTGCAAATTTTAACTTATTTTCCGTTCCCCATTCCTCAACACGTGCGAGAAAAGGGTTTGCTGCGTCCTGGATCTCTTTGCCGGTCTCGCCTACAAACATGAGGATTACGTCGTCTGCAAAGGCTTGGGCTGTGACCTTTCAGTTTAGTGCTTACGATGATGAGGCTTATTTACAAATCTAATGTCTCGCCCCTCATAAACAAATTGCTTGCATATTTCTTTCTAACAAAGTAGGTCAACATTATTATGAACTTTAAACTAGCCATTGTTCCTGGTTTTTTATATATAAATGCGTTCCGAGTATCGCGATTCGCTGGAAATAATAGTTAAGTATAGTTTTGGCCTGTGATGTTCACGCTAGGTTGAACATGGTAATGATACGATGCAGTTTATCATAATAACTTCGTCGAAATGGCCAGAGTAATCTCTGACCAATGGGTATCAGTCAATCAACATTATTTTTCATTTGAGTGGTATAGATAAAAACACTACACCAATGTCGACAAGTAAATAAGTTCATATACAGAAGCATAATCCCAAATATATCCCAAAGAAAGTCAACCAACCAGACCTACGTAATTTTAATAAAGCAAAGAATTGCAGATTCAATTCATTTTCTACCTTCGGCTTCATCATCACCTATACCTATTAAGTGAGATGAAAGGATAACGCTTCGCGTTGTATAAAAATAATTAAAGCCAAAGTTAGTGTTAGTTATTCTTCTAACATCAAAGTCGCTAACGCAAAATCAGCTACCCAGATGCTGCAGATTTCCAGGGGCGGCGATGTCCACTTCCCATCAAATAGTTTGCTTTTTTAATTAATCCAAGGAATCTTCCTTATGAATCCTGGTCACCAGAGAGGCAGGACGGTTATGTGGTGTCAATCCCATATCCCTTTACCACTACAAAAGGTCAGGTGGCTCGCGTTACCTACACGACCTGGTCACCCCCACAACCCAGTCAATCCAAGCCGAGGTCTTTGCTATTAGAGGCGCCCTCGGATTGTTCCGGGTGATGCTATTCCCGCTAAAATACTCGACACGCGACGGTGTTTCGATCATACGGCTTTAGAAACCCTTGAAGTTTCTCGCCGCCCGCCCCCAAAACGCTGCAAAAGCCGTCTGGTACGCCTGGTCATTTGAAATCTTTTTACATAAAAATCATTAATACCTCCCTAATAGATACGTGATTGAAGTATGGGAGCCACTTCTCAGCTCGCTTTTAACAGACCTGCTCAAGCTCGGCTACCGGACTGTTTCGGTGCCAAAAGACGTGTGGTACCTGGACCACGGTTTCTGGGGCTCCACCAAGTACTCTAACTGGAGGAGGATGTATACTCACATGCTGCCGAAGGACGCCAACATGCTCGGCGGGGAGGTTGCCATGTGGAGCGAGTACGTCGACGAGAATGTGCTAGGTGAGTGAGTTGGTAGTCTTTGTTGTAGGACTTTAAGAGATTACTTCTCATATGTTCATTTATTACCTGAAATGGAACAAGAAAAGGAACTGATGATGGGTTTAACTCCATCATTAAAATAACTTAAGAGTATTGGCGTAATCACCTCGCTTACCAAATGTGGGTTGGTGATCGCAAACCCGGGCTATGCATCGAAAAATCCGAAACACTTTGCCCGACCTGGAAATATCTATGCCTTTATTGTGCGTTTGTTGAGGAGCTCGATGGTCAACGCGCCTGTTCTGCGATTCTTAAAGTTAAGCAACTTTCGCAAAGGCTGGTCATCGGATAAGTGAACAAAAATGTATCATCTCCAGCTCGTCCGTGCTTCGGAAGGCACGTCAAGCCGTCGGTCTCGGCTGCATTAGCCGTATCTAACAACCACCAATCCGCTCTTGGCCCGCGTGGCAGTTTATGGCCCGTTCTCCCTATCCATCCATAGGGAAGGCTCTTGTCCAGCAGTGGGGACATAAGATGAGCTGGTGATGATGATAGTGATGATTGTGCGTTTGCAGACGCGCGCATATGGCCACGCGCGGCGGCGGTGGCGGAGCGGCTGTGGTCGGACCCGGTGTCGACGCTGGCCAGCGCCGCGGAGCCGCGCCTGCAGCGGCTGCGCGCGCGGCTGCTGGCGCGCGGCCTGCGCCCCGACGTCATGTCGCCCGGCTGGTTCGAGCAGCACAACAGCAGGTGCTTGAATTTATTTATTTATTTGTTTATTTGTGTTATGGCTTTATGCGCTATAATTTTGAAACGAGGTAAACTGAGGCCAAATATATCTAGATCATGGTTGTTTTTGTATAAGCGATTGTAGCTTGTGAAGAAACGGTTTAAAGAAGAGTTGTGACCCAAATTTGTCTTACTATTGTGGGGAGAGAATATCTTACGATTTGTTAGTCTACAATTAGGACATGGCACTAAGATCGAAACATTAGATAGCAGATCTGAGGAGCAGCACTGCGCGCTTAAAATTTTATGTACATTAATTAGGTCTGTTATATTACGGCGATCAGCAAGGGAGTCGAGTTTCATAGCAGCTAAGCGGTGGGGGTAATCCAGGTTTATAGTATAGTAACGTAAGACTTACATATCATTTTGTATGTTATATTTATAAAAAATAGTATCTGTATTCGTATAATGCAAAAATTAAACGAACCACACTATTGAAAGTGAAAGAAAAAGTAAAGTAATAGTTATTTGTATTCGTAGCGTTTTTACTTATTTATTGTGATAATTATTTACAATTAATGTACATCATACTTTTATAACTACCTATGTTATGTCAATAAAGAGATACACATGGTGCTATTTAATATTAATTCGTAATAATTGAGTTTTATTCACTACAACCCCATCCTATGAACACGTTTAAATTAAGTCTTTTAGATATAATTAGAGATCGTCTATTTATTTGCTATCACATTACTATTATAAGTTGCTAAGGCCCCTTTGTTTGATGCAATGTTAAATTGGAATATTCCACTCATCTTCATCTTTCACCCCGTCACTTACAGCCGAAATTAATAACCTATCTCTGGTAAGAGATACTTATGCCTATCTTAGTTTAGTTACCTAGCAACCGCTGTTATTTTCCGATAATTAACAGAAATAACTAAGCAACAAATCTCTAGTAGGCCTATCTCTTGCTGAGGATAGGTTATTTTCTTCGGCTGTAAGAGATGGACGGATGAAATTTTTTGATAAGTTGACAGATAGAAGTTTTTCATACCCATTTGTTCACCCATGAGAAAAATATTAGCAGTAGGTACACTGAAGAAAGCTTTAAAAATTTGGTAATATATTGTAATGTTAAAATTATATCAGGCAAGTAGGTATAATCTACTAGAACTTATTTTGTATGCAAATAAATACTTTAACCGTCTTACAAGAAATAAGAATAAGCAATATTTCTACAAATAAACTCAGAATAACTTACACCGAGCAGAACGTCGGCGTAACTCTCCATGTTAGCGTTACTCCGACCCTCACCCTTGTATTGGTGATAAAATTTTACTAGATTTTTTTAAAACTATTTATATATTATATACACTATTATGGCGCCCCCAGTATCGTCCCTTATCAATATCGTTGCGGCGCGCCCGTAGGCAGCCTCTGTCACCACGGGCTGTCCTGTACTAGAAGTGCTGGTCGCATTGCCTGTCATTATAACCTGAATGACGTCATTCGACGGGCTCTTGTCACCTCTGGAGTACCAGTGGTACTCGAACCCACCGGTCTGGCACGTGATGACGGCAAAAGACCGGACAGCATGACCCTAGTTCCATTGAGAGTGGAACGGGCTCTGGTATGGGATGCTACTTGTGTCGACCTGCTTGCACTGTCTCACATTCCAAGCACTTCTGTTAGCGCTGGCGCGGCTGCAAATCATGCAGAGAACCTCAAACGGCGAAAGTATGAGATTCTGACTAGGGGTCTAATATTTGAGCCGTTTGGGGAAGATACATTAGGTCCATGGAGGCAGGGTGATCACAAACTCTTTAAAGATATATCTATAAAATTTTCAAAAACCACCGGAATCCCAGAGGTAGCAGTTACTTGGGCCAGCGTATGGGTCGGGTTATCACTCGTCAGTTTCCCTAATTAGCCAGTTTCATGAACTCGTCAGTTTAGCTCATTCGTCAGTATTGCAAAATTCGTTAATAAGTCAGTTTCCTTTTTGGTCAGTTTCTATAACTCGTCACTTTACTTAACTGGTCAGTTTATGAAATTCGTCAGTCTAATACAGTCATGTAAATATTTTCATAGTTCAAACACACAAGATATAGGTACATTCATTATTTTCAAAATTCAAAATCATTTATTCAGTTTAGGCTACAAATAGCTCTTATGAACGTCATTATGCCATCGGTTCGTAAGTCTACTCTGGGCGGGAGACCTTGTACTGAGAAGAACCGGCAAGAAACTCTGCAAGTGTCAAGCTCTTTTCTCCCTTGGAAAATGCCCTATCATAAAAGGACACTTTCCATCACAAACAAACACACAAAAAAAAGGACAATCACAACACCCAAAAATACAACAAAATAAAAAAAAATTAAGTTTGCATAAATTACATCAGGTACCTACCAATTAAAAATAGGCTAAAACTTAGAAAACCAATATTTAGCTGGTTTAAACTAAAAAACAATTCTCTAACAACTAACAATTCTAGTTAAAAGTTAAATTTTACACATCACACACATTCAATTTTTTCGTTTATTTCTGCGCACTAAATTGATGAGCGCCAGTTTAGACAAACACGCGTAGATATCTGCAAGCTCGCTGGTATTGTCTTCAAATATCGTATTTATTAAAAAATCGGAAACAATATTCGAAATACGTTCATCCACTATTATTGATCTTTTTTTACGGTTTTTATCGGGCAAATAAGTGGCGTTCTGGCGGATTCTGAAATTCACGTGCCTTGCCTCCCTTTTCAACACCGATATAAAAAAATGTAAATTGCATCGTCTGAATGACAGTCGTCTACGTAGTCTATTGTGCCACGCTTCAACAAGGTTGATAGTTCTATGGCGCTGATTGTAAACGCTAAGGACATCTGCGTATGTTTGCAACCATGTCATCTCCATATAGCTATTAAATAGTTGATAATTATCTCCTGTAGGAATATGGTGCAGGAGAGCAAGCCATGCTTCTTGAAAGTAGTCTCTTGGCAAGAAAGCAATCGAGGCGCACATAGAAATATGGTTTCGACTCTCTTTAGTGGCATCAAGTTGTAGATCAGATGCTTTGCGCAACAGGCACTGACGATAATGAAAGTGGCATCCTATGACTGCCACATTTAGGGGAAACTCTTTTTTGATTGCATTGATAGCTGCCAATTCGAAATCAACATGTATTCTCACTATTGACGGGACAATATCTTTCAAAAATGTGAAAAGCAGTACGTAAGTACTTTCAGTTTTGTTGGGCAGAAGGCAGTATATCAGAGGAACAATATTGGTTTGTGTTTGTGTACTACCAATATCCGCATGGATGGAATAAAGTTGTTTATACGGATTCGGGGCATTAAAAATTCCATCCAAAAATATATCAGTAATGTCCCGGTTAGTTAAGATGTCACGCGCAAATGGGGTCATAAATACTAAAATTTCATTTTGAAGTACTAAAAATTCTTTGGCTAACAACTCGGGTACAACTACTTCTTCTGTAGAGTTATATGTTATTTTATTAATTCCCTGATTTTTGTATCTAGCTTTATAAAGCGAATTTTTGATACTGTTGAATTTTGGGACGTCGTCTATAAACTCAGAGTCTGCGTCTTTAAGATGGTTCATACTTTCTTCATATATAAGGCGAATTGAGCCATACTCCTCCTGAACTTTCTTTTTACAGGAGTCGATAGCAACAGCAACAGTGACAGAAGAAGGGTCAGCTACACAAACATGATCACTGTATCTTATCACCACAGACTCTTTGTTCAGTGTAATGCTGCCGCTACACAGTTTCCTATTTTTGCATCTCCACCAGGTGGACTCATTTTTGTTAGTCTGCGCCAGGTTGTACCGGTATCCGTCTTTCAGAAGAACCTTTTTGTTGCGTTCAGAAACAATAAAATTTAAATCACTTGACATTTTGCCAATTCAATATAAATAATAATAATAATTTTATCAATATTTTGTTCAGTCATATAGAAGATAACAAATATTATACTCGACATTGATTTGATATTGACACTGCAAAAAACAATAATAAAGCAAAAACATTCAAAGAAGTAAAAAGTTTGTTAGTTATGCATTAAAAAGTTTTGAGAAATCTCTATATTGATAGTTGCTTGAAGTTGGGGGCCACAACTGCGAGCTGTAAGCCGCAACCTTTACGCATCGTCAGCATCATTGAGGAGGCTGCGCAAGTTCTTACCCACTGCCGCTAAAATTGCGCTAGCGCAATCTTTGCTGTTTCCAGTTCTAAATTATGCCTCTGTGTGATCAAGCGTCAGCTTGATCACACAGCAGAGGACCAGCTAAATAGACAGCTCCGGTAACCTATCTGGATATTAGGTAGTGGACTATACGTGTCCACGGGGCAACTCGCTCGAAACATTAGTCTTAAAAGTACCGGATGAAGAATGCTCTTCGGCGTCCTGATCTGGCACTATGACCTGACGCAGATGGTCCCTTGTGCTTGCGCAAGGATGTCTGACACCTTTAACTTTTTAACCTGACGGTTGGTTGGGGGGTATCAGCATAAATTTTAAAGTCGTGTGTAGCGAGGCTGAACGATAAACTTTGTACTAATAATTAAGGCAGAATATTTGAGCCGACGCCCAGGCGACGCGTCCCTCTATACCTGCGATGAACCTTACAGGCAGTAGTAGACCGGGTAGATTTGTCTTGGTTTGCGGCTCTCGTACGCTGAAACTATTGATTTCAGAAAGAAAAGGTTAATGAATAAATTGTAGGAAACTTTTTCTAGTTTAATTTATTACACAACTATTTTTTATCGTAAAATGAGTCGGCAAAAAGTTATTCTCAAAAATCTGTTTTTGTGCGCCATTTTACCAATATGGCGGCGTGAGCGGCCAAGATGTGAGGTAACAAAGTGAAAATTCGAAAAGAGCACGTAAAAATCTATAAAACTACCAAATTTTTTAAAAACTTCCAGAAAACTTTCCAGGTAACCCTCTTTTCGAGCACCAAATGACTGGACTATAGCTCTCTCCATCCAACTGATTGTCTAGACCGCCAAATTGTAACTTTGTAAGTTATATATATTTGTGTTCATGTTTATGTTTCATAGTGTTGCAATAAAAGTATTATCTATCTATCAATCTATATATATTTGTACGAAACTGTACAATAACTGTCCAATTAACGAAAAATTACGAATTACATGAACAGACCAAATGAGGATACTGACGAGTTAACGAAACTGGCGAATTAGGTAAACTGACGACTTTAAAATTTTCATGGAATTGACGAATAAGGAAACTGACGAGTACATGAAACTGGCTAATTAGGGAAACTGGCGAGTGATAACCCGACCCCAGCGTATAGGCATTGCTATCCTACGTGGCAATGCTGCTAGCTTACTGGACAACCACCAAAAGGACGATCCATTGAGCAGACATTATTACTTAGAAATAGAAATAGGACAATGAATAAACATTTAGGTATAACAAATATTGTTTTCTAAAATTTACGCGAACACTTCACATTGAAATGAAACTACTTTTACGGATCTACTCGCAGTTAAAATTAAACATTAAATCAAATAATAGAAATAGAAAAAATCTTTATGTATGCATTCTTATCATCATCAGCTCATTTTTATGTCCCCACTGCTGGGGCACGAGCCTTCCCTATGGATGGATAGGGAGAACGGGCCATAAATCACCACGCGGGCCCAGTGCGGATTGGTGGTTGTTAACGACTGCTAATGCAGCCGGGACCAACGGCTTAACGTGCCTTCCGAAGCACGGAGGAGCTCGAGATGATAAATTTTTGGTCACCCATCCGATGACCGGCCTTTGCGAAAGTTGCTTAACCTCAGCACTCGCAGACCGGGCGCGTTAACCACTGCGCCATCGACATCCTGTATATCACCCCGACAATAACATAAGTATTAACCTGACTCGCACATGTTCACAAATCAAGGACACCAAAATTCGATTGACCAGAACAGATCAAGTAACATTTTTACTTTCGCCCTACCTGTAACCACAGCTGCCATACCTTAAATTTGAGTCTAGCTACGGCCTGCCTAGAGTGCATCAGTAATTGAAGATTTCGGGTAAAGTGCGCTTCCTTTGACCTTGGTTCATCACTTAACATCCTAATCTCAAAGTATGG
This sequence comes from Eudonia mercurella, assembly GCA_963082485.1. Lineage (NCBI taxonomy): Eukaryota > Metazoa > Arthropoda > Insecta > Lepidoptera > Crambidae > Eudonia > Eudonia mercurella. The sequence goes on from OY720035.1 coordinate 6,348,190, forward strand.
ATGCAACAGAATAAGGACATCTAATATTTACGTAAAACACGCCACCTCTAGTTCCTTTTGTGGCAACTCTCGATGCCATTTGAGTCTAAGTAGATTTTCACGTCACTCACGACACTATTTGAAGTAAAAGAAAAAGATGAGTAGTAGAGTTATTTATATTCGTAGCGTTTTTACTTATTCATTGTGATAATTATTTACAGTTAATGTACATCATACTTTTATAACTACCTATGTTATGTCAATAAAGAGATACACATGCTGCTACTTAATATGAATTATTAATAAATGAATTTTATTCACTACAACCCTATCCTAAAACACATTGTAATTAAGTCTTTTGGATATAATTAGAGATCGTCTATTGCTATCACATTACTAAGTTGCTAAGTAAGAATACTTTTTTTTCTATTCGTAACTTATTGATATGGTTAAAGATTTTTAACACGATAATCAGTAAGGGGTTATCTAAACTAATAGAGAACAGAAATGATTAAGTTTTAGAAAAAAGTCTCTACTTTTTTTCATGGAGTAGGGATGTATCAGCTTATTTTGTCTCAGTGCAGGGCAAAGGTCACCCTTCCTTTCATCCACTTCTTTGCATCCGAAGCTTCTAGCTCGTTTCGCCATTTTTGCTTCAGCCTGCTGCGCCGTCTTCTTACTGATCTGCCACGACCGTAAGCGGTTTGCGGCGCGTCATTATGTCATCGTTGACTAAGACTTCCATGGAATAACGCGCAATGAACTAGACGTTTCTATGTCGCGTCACAAAGCGCTCGTCTTTACGGATGAGACCAACAAAGGGAAGGACTCCCTTAAGGAAGTTCAACCACATACTTAAAGTGGTTTGATCCAGAGCTGACAAGCCATTCAAGATATAAACATTTAATATTTTTTACGGAGATTTCTACCTTAGTATATTAGTTGTTGTTTTTTATCGACCCTAGACTTAAGTCATTGGGCACTAAGTCGTGTAAAACTGTGTCGCTTCTAAAAATGCTTGTGGCTATCCTGTTTGCCAGTCGCTCGGACTCCCTAAGATCGTCATCTTTCGAGGAGTGTGACGTCAGATCTATTTCTGTGTCGCTCTCACTATCGCTTTCCTTCTCTCGACGCGGCCGGTACGCTAAATTCTGAGGTTCGTCTAGCACTTGTACTGTGGTCGCACATGGGCAGTTCTTGGACATAACTCTCAAATCAGTTGGGACTATGTCGGAGCTGTCCATTTGCTGGTTCATCATCATAGGTGGGAAAGGGAAAGGCTGTTGGAGAATCCTAGAGTCTTCGCTGTACATTTGCGATGGCATGTCGTGGACTGGGGCTATGGGAGGCATGGTCTCCTGCATGCTAGGGTTGTTCATGTACGGATCTTGGCGTGGTGACTTGAGTTCCCTGTTGTCTGTTTGTGGTTCAGGTGAATCTTCAGAATGTGACTCGAGCGCTTCGGGCGACGAATCTGATGGCTTAGCGTGCCCTGAAAATAATAACTTACGCTTTAAAACTATTATAATCTCAGTTAAGGTCTGGCACCTGGCAGTGAATTATGGAACTATACAACAACTAGCAGCAAACAATAATAAAAACTAAATGGAAAATTTCACAAAACCCTGAACTACAAATGTCTATTTCGTTCAATATTCTGTAATAGGACTAGTGGTGGCGCGGGAAAAATGGAGATCTTCTCTAAGTGCGTGCGGCCATCTTTTTAAAATGTTGTCATTGCACTAACTCGAGGTTGCGGTTGCAGCGTGCTCGTTGGCGTGCTGCGTTATATATTGCGGTCTCGCTCTTGTGCGCGAGGAAGGTATGTATTGGAGGGAGATGGGTAAAGGAAGCTGGTACAGCGCCAATCAAACTACTTTTATCAAATATGAAAATATTACAATAGCGACAAATGTATGTATTTATTATTGCGCGGCAAATTGAAAAGTCACCAACAGGCAGCAAAAAAGCATCAAGCATCCAGCAAGAGTTGCAGACTGCAACTCCTGCAAATTACAGGTGACTCCAGACAAGCCTGCTAGCACCTGCTCAGTGTTGGTTAAGTGCCACATAGGAATAGATCTTAAAGCGATACTAACTTACCATCAGGCATTGAGAGCGGCAATTTTCCAGGCAGAGGCAGCGCGTTCTTCTCGCCAATTGACTTCGTGTTAAGTTCCAGATAGGACTAGACTTGCACGATACTAACCAGGCAGGGAGAGTAGCGAGGTCCTCAGGCTGAGGGAGTGCATTCTCCACGTATTCTGTAGAAGTTCAAGCGAGCCCAATAGCGCCACTTGAATCCATTTTGTGAGTCCGATAGGACTAGATCTTACGACGATACTAACCAGGCAATAAAAGCGGTGAGGTACCTAGGCCTTGGCAGCGTTTTCTCGATGCATCTTGCAAGGGTTTTAGGCGAGCCTTATGGCACATTTTGCTCAGTGTTGGTGACATGGACTAGATTTAACTGATGCTGCTCGCTGTTAAATCTGCCGAGGTGCTAAGGTCAAGGCAGCTTATCTTCCACGCGTCATGCAGGAGCTGGAGGCAACCAGGCGAGCCTGTTAAGACCACTTCGTTAAGCGTTGAGGGCAAATAGAACTAGTTGTAACCGCTACACTAACCAGGCAGTAAGAGCGGCCAGATTTTCAGGGCAAGGCCCGCATTCTCCACGAGTCCTGCAGCAGTTGCGGCGCTTGCTAAGGCTAGAGCGCTTGATTTAGGTAGGGTCAAATTTAACAGCCATACTGAACGCCTACTTGGTGTCCCTGTAAAATCTGGCTTGCAGACGACTTCTGGTGGGATAGTTCCAGAAAGATCTCACAGCGAACTAACCAGGCAGTGAGAGTGGCGAGGTCCCCAGGCCGAGGCAACGCATTCTCCACGCGTCCTGCAGCAGTTGAAGGCGAGCTTGCTTGCGCCATTTTGCGCGCCGATTCTGGAACCATACCTGGCCGAACAGATTTGTAATTTGTTAAGATCGTATATATATTATAGGACATTATATTATTATGTAGAGTCTGGACAAACCGATCAGGGTTTTAGATAAAAAGGAGCAAATCGGATTTTCATTTCTCATTATAACAATATATATAAAAGCAGAACCGTAAAAAACAGTTTTGATCGAAACTGTAGGTTAAATGAATGTATAGTCATTTTATTGATTTGCATAAACACAGCTATTAATCAATGATATATTTTCATAATTATCTAATTATAAATTGGAAAACATGTTCTCTTTAACATTTAACATGACATAGTATAATAAAACTATGTAATGAAACATAATAGGCATGATGACAGTAATTAAAAACTACTAAAATACTATATTTATTGAATAAAACTTGAAGCTTGGAATATAAAATACGCATTGTTTCTTTTATTATAAGTGTGATTAATATTTATTTTTATAAAATAAAACTACAAAATAAGGCAATCCGCCATGATATCTTGAACACCAATCAGAGCGCATGACGTCACGCTTGAGTAAAACTTATATGTCATGTGTACTTGAATTGATTTATCCACTGTCTTATGTGCATTTTCTTGTGAAATATCGTTTATGGATGCTTGTAAAGCTGAAAAAGAAAAAATAATCAAGTTTATAAAATATTACCTTTTAATATAAAAATATTACCTAAAAAAATTGCCAAGATTTCAAGATAAGTATGTATATTTTAAAAGCAAAAAAAACACAAACAAAAATCAAATATTAATTTTACATTAATATGAAACTTCAACAGGCAAAGTATTTAAAAGTCTTGTATTAATATTGTTTACAAGATATAGGTTTGTCGTATTATTGGTTTTATTTATTGCATAATTGGTTATGCATAATTCCTAATGAATGGAATAAATTTGTATTAGAAATATATATATTTTTGGTGAAATGGCAATGGGTAGAAATAAGTACCTGAACTTCCACATGGCATCTCTTCAAGTTCCACTTGTTTTGTAGTTCTTTCTTCTAAATCTTTCTGACATTCTTCTATCAATGTCTTTCTTTCTTTTTTGAGAATATATGGTCTTTCTGTAGCATCTGATGTTCGTTTTCTTCTATCTGATTGACATTGAAATTTAGTGGGCATACACCCCGGTTTCATGCGGATCTGTGACACCGATCCCATCAAATAATATTCCATATAATTATCCATATCATTAGGTAACTGAAATATGAATAAAATACGTAATACATATCAAAGCAATGAGAGATGAAACCTAACGTCGAAATAGATTGTTTATATTTTTACATTTAGACCTCGTACAAAATTTTATTACCAAATACTATATACTAGAATCTACAAAAGTATGTAAAAACTTACGTCAAAGTGATCTTCATAAAAATAAAGGTGAGCACTGGGCAATATTCCTTTTGAATCTCGCCTTGCAAGTTTAAGCCACTTGTTTCGTATTGTTTTATTTTGAGGAACGAACAAAAATAGCTTATTAGGAGTTTTTATGGATGTATTCTCACACTGGGGGACCCCACACCACCTATACACTTTCGAATTCATATTTAATAACACAAAATAACTAAATTCTTGCACGAGCGCAGCGCGTTTACGTTTTGATTACTCAAACGTGACGTCACAAGCGACGCCATGACACTAACAAGCGTTTTAGGGGAAATTTAAATTATTATTTTAAAATTGCATTTTTTTCCTACTAAACTTTTAATTTCAGCAGAAATATCTTATTCATTGTAAATAATATATATTTCTGGACATTATAGGTCCATTTTTCAATTATTGTCATCATGCCTATTGATCGAAGGATGAAACTTTAATTTTACAGACAAATTGTAATTTATTTTTAAAATAAATAACACACGTGCAATAGCATTTTTAAACTAATGCAAAATAGTAGAGGAATCGAAGTTTTCTTTAGTAGACCGAACCTTCATTTCAACGAAAATTCATTACATTTGACGTTCAATAGGTCGACAGTTCCAAATCTACGGTTTCAGATTTTTGCAAAAGTTTTACATTAATTTCATTTTTATAGAATGATTAGTAGGGAGGTAGAGGATTACCTGCGCTTTTAAATTCATAAAAATATATTAATGAAAAATATACAATAATAAGCTTTCTATAATAAGCAATCTTGTGTCTGCTAAACTAACTAAACATTTACAGTTTAATAAAGTAAGAAGAGAGGAGAGAGGAGCTCGGTGGCGCAGTGGTCAACGCGCCGGGTCTGCGAGTTTCGCAAAGGCCGGACATCGGATGGGTGACCAAAAATGTATCATCTCGAGCTCCTCCGTGCTTCGAAAGGCACGTAAAGCCGTTGGTCCCGGTTGCATTAGCAGTCGTTAACAACCACCAATCCGCACTGGGCCCGCGTGGTGGTTTATAGCCCGTTCTCCCTATACATCCATAGGGAAGGCTCGTGTCCCCAACAGTGGGGACATAAAATGAGCTGATGATGATGATAGTAAACTGTCGATCTAGCGAACGTTAAACGTAATGAGCTTTCGTCATTATAATATTTGTAAATATTGCATCATTCAATAGATTTTGTGAAATATAATTTTATCAGTAAGCTTAGCATACATTTGCACTTATTCCAAAAATGTAGTTTAAAAAATATGTTTAATTACTATCAATATTATTTATTATGTTAAACAATAATTACTTTCAACAGTAAAAATATAATTTAATATCCATTTACAGTATAGAAACTATTTTTTTCAATTGAAAATAAATTAAATTTCTTTTAGCATTATAGGATTGTATTGACATTCGTCAACCTTTCTACGTTCAATATTTTGTCATTTAAGTTTGATAATAATTGTGATGGGGACCCCTACAGATGTGGGCATTGCGGTAAATGATATACCTAAGCAGACTATTAGCGTATTTGCTTGGCTATCCAAAGCCGTACTAACGGCCAGCATTCTTGGGACCGTTAAAATGGCTTAGAGGACATTTTTTATGTATAGGTTTTATTTGGTCTTTAATTAAGTTATATTTCTTTTGATTTATTTTTTCTTTAATGTAGTAAGATAGGTAAATTATTAATTTAATTATTGTTTTTTTCCTAATATAGTTTTTGCTGTTTTTATAATAATATATTCATAATTAATGTATTTACTTCATTTTGCAATTGAAACTAATAATAGTATCTTAATTTCATGCGCGTCAAAGCTAAAGTCTAAACAACGTCTAAAGTTAATTATTTATTTAATTAAGCATTCAGTTAAAACGTGCAATCATTTTTAGTTAAAATTCTGCCCATAACCCGACGGAATAGCAACCACTACAAAGAGTAAGCTTAAAGTAGTTATTCCGAGTTTTGTTCTCGATAAAAAAAAAAAAAAAAAAAAAAAAAAAAAAAAAAAAAAAAAAAAGATATGTACGAGGGTACGAGGGTACGAGAGTAAGAGGTTACTAAAAAACAGTGTTTAAAGTTAAACAATGGCTGAATACGTGTTTAAAATATTATGTCTCTGTCTAAAAGTATTAGCTAAAAAGTGACAGCATCTGTTGTAAGCAGTGTCTAACTTTAGCTTTCGTTTTGTGGTAAAGCAAGTAAACTTCATTTTAAATAAGAGTAAAAGAGACAAAACACGGTACTTTTATGAAAACGGGGGTAGATAGGTTCTTGTACCGGCTAATTAACATAAACAAAAGGAATTAAAATAAAAATAAAATCAAAGTTTCTAATTTATAACGTGAAACAGAAAGGTGTGGTAATAATTAAAAGATCCAAACTGTATCTGATCTAACTAGATTTTGTATGCAGCAAATCTATACTAATATTATAAAGCTGAAGAGTTTGTTTGTTTGTTTGTTTGTTTGAACGCGCTAATCTCAGGAACTACTGGTTCGAATTGAAAAATTCTTTTTGTGTTGAATAGTCCATTTATTGAGGAAGGCTATAGGCTATATTACATTACGCTATGACTAATAGGTGTGGAACAGTCGCTAATTAACGCGGGTGAAACCGCAGGGCACAGCTTCACTAATATAAATATTTAATTTACAATCGCATAACAAATTAAAATTAATAATTATGTTTTAGTAACAACACATACAAAATGTAGATCTTTTCATTTTACCTACACCTTTCTGTAACACGTTTCATAAATGTGTTAGTTTAATATTCTATTCGTATGGACGAAAACAATATTTAAAAAGATCTGGGTGATCTCCCAATCTAAAAGATTAGCTTTATTAAGGCACCCAATAGTCACTCTCTACATTTAGATATAATAATATAATATAATAATAATAATAAATTTTATTGCACTTACGTAGGTACAGTACATGTGTTTAAAATACATAATTTAAAATGTGCAAAGGCAGATTGAGTCAGTCAAACATCAAAGTTGTAAGGGACAAACGCCTACCGCAATCAAATCAAGGCGATGATAAATGATGACGAGTTTTCGCCTAGTGTATGGATTTGGAGCTAACGGTACTGAGCCAATGGAACCAGTGTTCAATATTTTAAGCATAGTGTTTGACAGATTTTTCGAAGCCAAAAATAATATAAATACAAAAAAAGTACAAAAATATTTATTTCATTAAGTACTAGAGTAAAAGATACGTTTACAGATTTTTGGGGACTTCTTTTAGACCTAAATAATATATATCTGAGGAGCACGATGGCGCAGTGGTTAACGCGCTCGGTATGCGACTGCTGGGCTGCAACTTTCACAAAGGCCGGTCATCGGATGGGTGACCAAAAAAATTATCATCTCGAGCTCCTCCGTGCTTCGGAAGGCACGTAAAGCCGTTGGGTCCCGGCTGCATTAGCAGTCTTTAATAACCACCAATCCGCACTGGGCCCGCGTGGTGGTTTATGGCCTGCTCTCTCTATCCATCCATAAGGAAGGCTCGAGCCCCAGCAGTGAGGACATAAAAACGAGCTGATGATGGTGATGATAATGATATATCTGTTGCAGAAGACCCAGCTCTTCCATAGCCATAAACAATTCCAGTTTTTTTTATATTAACAAATACATATGTTTATATTAAAAGACAACATCACATACATTTGTTCAGATCCCAAGGTAAGTAGCTAAAGCATTCGTTTTATGGAAATCAGAAACAACAACTGTGCCACAACCACCCAGACCCGACACAATATAGAAAAGTTTGTTTTCGACATTGACCTGAGCGGGAATCGAACCCGGGACCTCAGAGTTAGCGCCGCCCAAAGTCGGACGTGCTAGCCACTAAGGAGGCTACGGTGGTCGTCAAAAAATTTCCATTAAAATATTACCGGATGACAGCAAGGAAGCCGATAGTCTGTATTTAATCTATACATATAACAAAGCAAAGAGGGTCGAAAGTCTGTACATCTATACATACTAGTGGTCGCCCAGTGGTCGAAATTCGACCGTAATTTTATTAAGGCTGCACGGATTGTATCCTAAGCAATGAAAAATTAAAAAAGATAGAATGTGAGTTTGGATTGACATTGACAGATGCCGGCCGCATTAAAGACAAACAATACGTGTGTAAATACATGGTAGTGTGTGTAATGTTGTATTTGTTGATTTAATGTATTTTATGCATAATTTAAATAAAAAAATTACATTCGGGTTACCTTCACTACATAGTATAAAACAAAGTCGCTTTCTCTGTCCCTATGTCCCTTTGTGTGCTTAGATCTTTAAAACTACGCAACGGATTTTGATGCGGTTTTTTTTAATAGATAGAGTGATTCAAGAGAAAGGTTTATATTTATAATACATGCATATAGTAGAGCAACACTGATAATATCAGCATTGCAACCGTGCGAAGCCGGGGGCGGGTCGCTAGTATCTATATAAACTATAAGCGTACGAAATTTCATACTCCTCCGTCCGCGCAATTTTCGTATAAAACGGGTACAAAGTTTTTGCTTCACGTATTCGTACCACTTTGACAGTTTCCATGACAACAAAACAAACAAATCATTCGTCCGCTTAAGAACACCCGTATCCCATGATGGACCCCTATAGCAGCGCCACCTACCGGGTTCGATTGTAAATCTAAACCATTCTCGAATCCACTTGAACACACATAGAAAATTTCATCCAAATGGATCCAGCCGTTTAGAAGGAGTTCAATAACATACACACGCACAGATGATTTATATGTATAAAGATAAAGCTAAAGAGGGTCGAAAGTCTGTAGGTACATGGAAGATATTCGAAAAAAAAGTTGGCTGGGGATACTTTGAATCGATAACAGAACACGTTCCAACAGTTTTTAGAATTTTTGTCTGTTTGTCTGTTTATCTGTTTGTCTGTTTATTTGACCACGCATCACGTGAAGATGGCTGAACGGATTTGGATAAAACTTTGCACATAGACAGACCATGACCCGGACTAGGATATAGGATACATTTTATTCCGGTAACAGGTTCCTGTGGGATAGTGTAGTCTTCGCGAACGAAGTCGCGGGCGACAACTAGTTGTTGATAAAGACTAAAATCAGTTGCTGGCCCGTATTTTTAATGATTAATGGACAATGATGTCAATAACTTGTTTCTGTCGAACACTGACGCGATATATATACAATTTTATCCATCTCAATATCCTATCTGCCGTAAGTACCCGAAGGTAAAAGATGTTTTTACAAAATAAAAGCGATCTAATGTAAATTTTACTTTTTACATAATATATAATATATTTTTTCTAAGTGCTAATTGCTGCACTGAAGCTGAATTAAATATTTATAAAATACAGTGAAAAAAGCCAGGAAACGAACCTGGGTCTTCCGCAATCCGGGCGGCTGCACTGACCATTATGCTACCGGGAAGGCTGGTAAGCACTGAATTTTTACACCGCTTTTTTAATTTTTTGTGTGCTTTTAGCGGCACAGTGCCATCTATCCAACGGTTATTGCAACCGATGGCTATGCAGTCATCCACAGTCAGCCGCCTGGATTGCGGAAGACCCAGGTTCGATTCCTGGCTGGGTCGGGTAGGCATTTAATTTTTTCACTGTATTTTATAAATATTTATTTCAGAGATTAATGTCTGACGCCCCGCAGGTTCACATGTGAACGTATAACAATTGGTTTTCAAATGTGTCTGTAAAACTTAAGTAAACTTTTCATCATATAATGGGCCGGAAGACACGTAAAGCCGTTGGTCCCGGCGACAATCACCAATCCGCATTGTGCCCGCGTGGTGTTTTATGGCTCGTTCTCTCTATACATCCGTGTATCATCACCAGCTCATATTATGTCCCAACTGCTGGGGCAGTAGCCTTCCCTATGACTGCTAATGTAGCCGGGACCAACGGCTTTGCGTGCGTTTACCACGATACCACCATCTTATCTAAATATGTCGCCATAACTTTAATGTTTGTAGCATTGTTGTGTTCCGACAGCTAGAGAAAAGATAGCCAGTGCCTCACTAGTTGAGGATCCCGGGTGAAGTGCGCTTCCATCGTTGGCCTTAGCATCACTTAACATCAGGTGAGATCAAGGCACTGTGCTTACCCGTAAAATATTAAAACCTTGGAAACTTAAGCGTAAATTATAGAAAACAATTTATGTAAAACCTTAGTTATAGTCCAAAAATTTTCAATCTTTTTTTAAAGTTAGGTTCGCATCTAGAAGATAACATTTTAATCCTTATTTTAACGTTTTATTAATTTATCATTATAATTGTTTTTAGTTTTGTGAACAAAGGTTAAAAAGAAATACAAAGGTTATTTACTTACTTGAATTATTATAAATATTTTATAATTATATAATAATGATACAAGTAACTAAAGTAAATAAATAGCCTATATATGTCTATGTATGTCCCACTGCTGGGCAAAGGAATCAAGTCATCAAGGGTTGTGAAATCAGTTTCATTATGTTAAGTGTTTAAAATATTGTCTAGATACTTTATTAAGAATGACAACAACGGGCGCCCTTCCATAATAAAACTGATGTCCCTATTTGAATCCCCCCTTGGTATTTACAATATCAACTTAAATTGAAACCCTCATGAGATCTCCGTTTATGTTTATAAAGATTAAAACTTTTGTATTTAAATCATTGTTACTAACTAATCACATGTTTTAAATAGACAGTTTTTTGTATACTTAGCTAAAACTTTTTTTTACCCGTCTGTGATACACCGTATTTTTAATTGCTACATTTAACTAGGTACCTATAGTTACTAACATTTCGGTTCGATAAGCGGTAACCGGTAAAAAGATATTCAAAACTTTTTAATGTTAAAAGTTATTTGTGTTAATAAACGTTAATAAAAGTTATTGTTGTTTGCATAACGCAAAACTAATTAGAAGAAGTTGTAAACTCAAACGAAATTGTAAACTCCCGTTGACACTGCAAAGATGTTGCTTAAATTAAAATCACAAATTGTAGGTTTATACTTACCAAGTATTACGATAAATTATGAAGTGTTTAAACCAAGCGACCAACCAAATTTAAATATATCGAATATTTAGACATATTTCCTAGTCCACATTTTGCATTACATACTCTAATATTATACAATTAGTTAGAATGAGAGTTAGGTTAGATTTTGTCATTGCAATCAATTATGAACTGTATAAACCTAGCATTATTTAAATATATTTAATATTTAGACAAATATGTCCATGGGAAATATCCCGCTGTGACACGGGCTTTCCCTATAGATGGATGTAATACAGGAAGAACGAGCTATGCAGGTAGTTAGGTGATATCACACCGCGCTGGCTCTTTTCCGTTCGGTGATTGTTAAGAGGAAACACTAAGGTCGACTGATTATATGAAAAATAGAAAAAATCAACGTTTCGTAGTCCCCTGTTTCCTCCTCCAAAACTAAACCGATTTAATTACTTCTTTTCATAAAAAATTATAGGAAAGCTTTGGCTGTGTCCCTATGTGTTGCTTTTTTTCATAAATCAATTATTAAAAAAGATACCTTTAAAAACCTTAAAAATTGCCAGATTTTTGCTGTGTTCAGACATCCAGCAAACAAATTTGACGAGATTATATAAAAAAAGCAAACATAAGGACACAGCCAAAGCTTTTAATGAAACTTTTATTTTTTACATGGATTTAGTAAAATAGGTAGACTGCAACTCCACAGATACGTGTAAACAACATGCTTAAACTTTAAATCAAATCATTAAAAAAAAAAAAAACATGTAAAATTAAATTAAATTGTGAAAATTATACATTATTATGTTGATTAATAAATTGAATTACATTAAAATTACAATTACATTATGGAAATCAATACAAATTTAAAAACACGAAATAAAAAATAAATAATTACATGGCATCATGTCAGTCTACTGAAACAAGCCTATGCAGCGACGACTTCCACTTGAAGAGCGATGAAGCGTGGATATCAGGCACACCGTCTAATTTGTCTAGTAAAGTGTTGTAGTCGCGTCACATTCTGACGATGGGGTTGTGGAATGAAACATTATTGTCACAAAATGGAATTGAAAGAGGACGGTTGCGCCTTGCAGGACGTGACGGAACTTTAAGGTTTTAATGAAAAAATTAATTAAATCGGTTCAGTTTTGGAGGAGGAATCAGGGGACTACGAAACGTTGATTTTGTCTACTTTTCTTATAATCAGTCGACCTTAGTGTTTCCTCTTAACGACTGCTAATGCAGCTGGGATCAACGGCTTTGCGTCCATCCGATCACCGGCTGTTGCGTAAGAACATCTTCAACAACCGATCCTCAAAACACTTGCCTACAACTTTGCAACCTACTTGGACTCTAGCTTCTGACAGGCTGATCCTCAATGCGACCTCTTCTCTCAAGAACACGTCAGGGTAATGCGTCTTCTGGAACAACGACTCCAGCTCGCTGAGCTGCTGAGGAGTGAAGGTGGTTCTGTTTCTTCGCTGGCGGCGTCTACCAAACATGTACTCGGTCAGCAAATCCCCAGGTAGAGGCGATAGATAAGGGCCGGCCATCTTGCTTTTTTACTGATACTTCGCGTTTCACAATTAAAAGTTTATATTGAGATGTTATAGCGTTAAAAAGGCATTGCTTGCATTAAAATTTTGTTGACGTTTTATTTTTCTAACTACACTCCACTTTGGTAGATAAATTTAAAACAAAGCAACATTAAAAGTCTTTTCTCCGAATTGATTTAATAATTATGCACGCGCGTTACATTGTAAATCAATCTGCAAGCTTAAAGTTAATTGTTAAATTAATGTCTCTTCTACAGTATCCTCTTCAGAGCACTTTTCAACGATTTTAAAAAGATTTATTACTCCAACATAAATTTCACGTTTTCGTTTTTCAACTGACGAAAAGTTATCGCGTTTACACACAAACTTTGGGCTATAAAGAAAAGTTACTGCCGCCAATGCGATCTCAACAGTACTGCATGAATTTGCGAAAATACCTCATTCAAAACCCCCCTGGCTCCACCCCTAAGAAACTAAATAGAGAGAGCTGATTGGTCGTCGCACATAGGGGTTGGAAAATTCAGCCAATCAGAGGAGATTGCGACGGATACCGTTTAATAGGTGTAGATTAAGTTATGGCGTAAGTATGTGCTAATAATATACATTTTGTATTAATGTTATTAAGTCACAGTACGTATTAAGTTAATGTTAATGGATGCATTGCTCATTCATTGGTAAAATGTGTAAGCATGAAAACAGTTCTATTCACCCAAAGATCTGCTGACAGATGGAGATAGACTGATCATATTTAAATATTTAAATTGCTTGATTACTTATCAGTATTACACTCCGCATGTACAAATATGACCACATTTTGCAAAATTTCCTATATTCAGCTTAAGTTCAAAAAATAATACTTGCATTTAACATACATAATATTTCAAAAATAATATAAAAGATAAATTCTAATAGAAGATATATAAGAAATCTTTTGAAAAACAGACCTAAATGTTGGTGCTTTGAAAGTCGGTTAGAATCGTTTTTTTAATAGGTTTATATGAGCAATAAATTATTTGTAATTCTTAAGACTTTGCTAGACAAGGCGATATTTTATGATATTCTTCTAATTTGTGTGGCTTTTTATTGTATCTGTAAATTGAGTCAATGTTATTATCTGAGACATAGCAATGATAGAATAAATAAAGCAAGTTCGAGTGAAAATATAATTGCTCGAGCAAAAATATCATATATATTTTACTCTGTCCGTAAATCCAAAATCACCATAAATGTAGGTACCGACTATTTTCGACGAAAAAATCTTGTGGAAATTAGCTTATTTTCCATAATTGAAATAATTAGATTTTTCATAAAAACTATTTGTTGAAAATGAAACATTTTATTTTATTTTATTTATTTTTATTTTATTTATTTATCTATTGGGAAACAAACAGCGTTACAGTCATACAAATAATAGTGACACTTAGTTCTTACATAAGCCTAATTAGTTTCCACTTTTATATAAAACTATTGTTGAGAAAGGCAACGTTGCATGCTAGAATACAAATTAATAAAAAGTAAATTAAATAGTAGGTGTAGCCAGACATATTTTAGAATTCTTAGAAGACAAAGTGAGCTTTTGGAAATAATATCTAACAAATTGAAACAATATTAGTTACTAGAAATAACGGTGTTTTTACATTTAATAACTGAGCCAGCAAAAGATGATGGAGACCGGTTACCGCGCGTAGTCGGGTCTGAAGTTCTTACTGCTTAATTTACTTTTTCAGCCCGTATCGACTCACTGTTGGGCAATAGGCCTCTTTCATGTTACGTTCCCTTCTGTTTTGAGCTGATCGCATCCAAGTTTTTCCAGCGACCAGCTCTAAATCTCTGGCCCGCACCTGTGCCCTGATTCCCTTTACTGAAAACCGCAACAATATCTTAGCGATTGTTGAAACCATTTTTATATTCACATCCGTCAATCGAGCCGATTTTAAAGCCGTTCGAACGAATTTCCAACCAACCGTATCTACCGTAAGTATACGGTTAAATTTGAACTTCGTTCGAACGAATTTAAAATCGGATGTTAGTATAAAAATAGTTTTTTTTTTACTACACAATAATTACAATGTTTGTTTGATAAGCATCATAAAAACCATTTGTCGGTTTGTACGGATGCTTAGTGCATCACAAAAAACATAATAAGTGAACAATCAACTAAAACGGTCGTATTAGATTAAGAACCAACATGTGCTAGTATCATCATCATCATCTCAGCCAAAAGACGTCCACTGCTGGACAAAGGCCTCCCCCACGGATCTCCATGAGGGGTATTTGCCGTAATCGCCACGCTTGGCAGGCGGGTTGGCGATCGCAGTTGATTAAGAGTAACCTCAGAGAGATGCTGCTGCCCATCCTCTGGAATGATCCCTTAGTCGGCTTTTACGACACCCTCGGGAAGATATGGGGTGGTGCAATTCTTTATCCCCGGCACCACACAGGGGTGTGCTAGTATAAGTACTTAAATATCTAAAAGATTTGTTGCTGCAAACACAATGCTTAGAATTAAAACATAAATTCACGGACAGCGCCTAGCGGTTTCATTATTATGCAGTTCCTTAGGTACAAATAAACAGAGAATAAGTTCCGAATAGTTATTCCGTGTTTTGTCTCTTTTACTCTAATTTGAAATGACGTTTACATGACAGGAACAAAACACGGAATAAGTATACGGACCTTATTCTTTATTTATTTGTAAGCCGCTATGGGTTTCAACGATATCGTTACGGTTTTTGTTATGGCAAATGGGGGGCAGGCAGTCTGCCAGAGCTTGTAAGTCCGTCCTCGGCAGCCATTCCATTAGAGTTCTACTCCACATGCAACGCTGCTTGGTTTTTTTTTTGGAGAGTTTTCAGATTGCCTCAGACGGCATTTACAGCTTTACCGGCCTTTTTTGGGGGCGGCGAGAAACTTAAAGCTTCACGCACTAGCGCGTGTCCCCGTGCCCTCCTAGATTCTCCGAGGGGTTCAGATCGGATCGTGTTCGGATCGGATCGGAACGCTGCTTGGGCTGGCTGGCTGCAGATATAGTTTTTAGGGAGTCGTTATCTAGTCGCATGGGAAAAATCCTACCACAAAGCTACCAGGGTTTATGTAGCTTTGAAATCTTAGTAGTACATATAGTGCCCAAGTACGTTATTTTAGAATTAAGTGTAATGTTAAGTAAATGTATAGAGTTAAGCATTATTTGTAACACCAAATAATTACATTTCATTTCATTTCGGGCTATTAAAAGTTTTTAAATTAAATTAAATATTGTATGATTTGGCATACTTTTTTTTTTGTAAATGTCGTTACTTCTATTAAAGCTGTGGAGTTTCTTGCGCCCATTCTTCTCCTCAGCTAAAAAATAGACGTCCTGAATAGGTTAGGTAAATAATTAATGGACGATTCAAAGCACTTTTCTTAAGTTTATTTAAATAAAAAAAATTGACTTTCACTTTGAGTGAAGAGCTGACCGGCTGAAATCGTGGAACGGAATATCAGTTAGTCCTCTTTTCATTAATGTCTTATTTACTATTCAATGCTGAAAGTTAAATTCAAGTAGGTAGTCATTTCATTAATTGCTCATTTGATTAATTCGATCATTCATATTAACGCGTCCAGTTTGCAAGTGCTGAGGTTAAGTAACTTTAGCAAAAGCTAGTCATCGGATGGGTGACCATAAATGTATCATCTAGAGCTCTTCCGTGCTTCGGTAGGCACCAACATGGATCACCAACATAAGATCATGTAGTAAATAAAGATCAACAATTTGATATTTTTTCTCTTAGTTCTTATAGGTAAATTCAAAAAGTCTATTTGTAACGAAAACGACGAAAAGAAAAAAGAAAATGGGTGTTCGCGGGTTAACAAGTGAACGACAGTTTACTCGTTCACCTGAGAATGTTTATTTATTTATTTAATTATTTCCTTTTTTGTAGTTTTTATTTGTATTTATTTTTTCTCAGTAAAATATTAATTAAATTTTGTTACAGTTCGATCATTGTCTGAGTTTCTGGTTCAATGTCTACTCAACTGTTTGTATTTCTTTTGCAGTGGAAACTTTGCATACGTATAGACTTAATGCTTTATATTTATCTTATCTTATCTTATCTTAGTGGGGCCTGCTGAGATTTCCCTCTTGCAGTAACACTTCGACCCATCGGGATCTTTTGTGCAACCCCGTCCTTTCACTCTTCTTCCTCTGTAAAGATAGATGCCATAAGTTTGGCCACGTCCTTAAGGGCGAAGAGCCTGAAGTCCTCCGGTTTCGGATAGGCCGACCCCAGGAGTCCCATTCTTTTCCTAGCCAGAGAGTCACAGTCACACAGTAGGTGTTGCATTGACTCCGTTTCCTCTCCACATGCTCTACACAAGCTATTTGTTGATAGATGCATTCTGTGGAGCATTTGTTTTGTGGCATAGTGCCCTGTCATGGCACCGATGATTAGTCGGGCCTGCCTTCTATTGCCTCCGCATATGAACTTACTCCGTCCTAAGGCGTTTTCGCCTAGGAAGGATTTGGAGTGTTTCATACCCGGCTGCTCCTTCCATTCTATGCCGTGCCTGTTTTTGATGTAATCTTTTAAGGCCTTGTTGATGGTACTTGGTGCAAGTGCCACGAACGGCTCAGGACCAATAAGCTGGGTCTCTGAGCCCTCCCTGGCAAGTGCATCCGCCATCTCGTTGCCGTGGATTCCCATGTGGCCTGGGACCCAGATCAATCGCACCTTGTTATGTCCACCCAGCTTGTTAAGAGCTTTGGTGGTTTCTAGGACAAGGCCAGAGTCGATTCGGGGCGAAATGAGTGACTTGAGCGCTGCTTGGCTGTCACTCAGGATGAATATATTGCGCTTCTTCATAGCTAGCTCTATATTCTGCTTTGCGCATAGGAGAATTGCGAAAGTTTCGGCTTGGTAAACCGTGGCAAATCTCCCCATGCTTTGACTATGCTTGAAGTCGTTGTTATAGACGCCTGCCCCTGTACCCGACTTCATTTTTGATCCGTCGGTGTACCAGATTAGGCTGTCTTTTTCCGGAGACGGTGGCCCTCGTTTCCATTCGTCCCTGGTTGGAACATAAACTTTGAATTTCTTTTCGAACATGAATATGGGGGATATTTTATCGCATCCCATTTCCATGATCCTGTCAGGAATGTCACTCGTTTCCCATTTTGTGTGTCTAGTCAGAGGTTTAGATGCGTCCCACAGTCCGGCCACCTTTAGTCTATGTAACGCTTTCTTTGCCTCTGTTTCTATTACGATGTGCAGGGGTGAAAGGTCCGTGAGGACTTCCAGCGCTGCCGTTGGAGTGGTTCTAAAGGCACCAGTGATCGCCAAACAAGCTGTTCTCTGAAGTTTGCTCAAAGCATTTTTACAGATTTTCAGCCTGGTTCTGGGCCACCAGACGATGCTGCCATATGTGAGGATCGGTCTCACCATCGTCATGTAGATCCACCTAATGATTTTGGGGTTGAGTCCCCACATCTTGCCATAGGTAGACCGACACATGCCAAAGACTCTGTAAGCCTTGGCTACGGTCGTGTCCACATGCTGTTTCCAAGTAAGTTCCCTATCCAGCGTTAAGCCTAGATATTTCACTTCCTTGGACCAAGAGAGCTGGGTACCATAGAGTGTTAGGTTACCCAGACCCGTAGTGTTTCTCATTCTTGTAAAGGGGATGGCTGTTGTTTTCCCCGGGTTTACAGAGAGGTGATGGGCATTGCACCATTCCTCCAGCAAACCCAAGGCACGTTGCATTAACCCCGATACCGTAGAGGGAAACTTCCCACTGACTGAGATGACCAGGTCATCCGCATAACCAACCGTATGGAATGGTCCTTTATTCAGCCTTACTACGACTGAATCAACCACAAGGCTCCACAGAAGAGGTGAAAGAACCCCTCCTTGCGGGCATCCTCTGGTTGTTCGTGCAAGTAGACTGTCACCTAGCAGTTCAGAGTTGATAATTCTACCCTTTAACATGCATTCGATCAAATTACAGATCGGCTGTGGCACACCATGGTTCTTGGCTGCAGCCTTGATGGATTCAAAGGTAGTGCGATCAAATGCACCTTCAATATCTACAAAAGTGCAGACGCAAATCTCCTTGTTTTCCAGTGCAGATTCCGCCCAACTCACCACATGATGAAGAGCAGTTTCTGTTGACTTCCCTGCCTGATATGCACATTGAAGTCCATGGAGTGGGAATCTTTTCAGTGGTCCCGCTCTAATATATTTGTCTACCATTTTCTCTAGGGTCTTCAGGAGAAAGGATTGTAGACTTATAGGCCTAAAGGCTTTGGGTTCTTCGTAATCAGATTTTCCCGTTTTGGGTATGAAGATTACCTTAACACGCCTCCATGTTCTGGGAATGTGTCCAAAGGCTATGCATGCTTTATACAGCCTGCAGAGATGGGGTCCCAGGATGGAGGCGCCCTGTTGTAGTAGAATAGGATAAATGTTGTCAGGCCCTGGTGCCTTAAACGGTTGGAAACTCCCCAGCGCCCATTTAACTTTACATTCATCTACTACCCTTTTCGCTATTATCCAGTCATATTTGGAGGTTCTTCCTTGCAGTTCCCTCCAGCTGATTGGATCATGATCGTCTTTGATGACTTCTGATCCAGGGAAATGAGTGTCGAACATAACCTTCAACGTCTCACTCCCTGTTTCCGTGCGTACTCCATCTTCCTTCTTTAATGTGGTTAGTGGAATCGCTTTTGTTGTAGAGATAGCCTTGGTTAGTCGCATTGCTTCCGGAACAGATTGTATCTGGTCGCAATGTTTCCTCCAGGCAGATCTCTTTGCCTTACGGACCGCACTACTGTACCGCGTTAAGGCCTCCCTGTAGTCGCTGAAGTCGTTCCTCGCTTTTGCTTCGTTGAACGCCTGTCGTGTGGCTCGTCTAATTCGAGCCAGTTCCGGGTTCCACCATGGTACCCTCCTTGCCACTGATTTCGTTTCTGGGCAGTTATCTTGCCAGGCCGTCATCAGTGCTTCTGTAATTCTGTCAGCTTCAAACTCTATGTCCAAGGCTGAGTTAAGTTTACAGCTAGGACCATCTAGCTCCATTCTGAGGTCCTTTTTGAAGCCCTCCCAGTTAGTGTTCCTGGGGTTCCTCCTATGCACAGTTTCTATGGTTTTGCCTAGTCTGTACCTAAAGCATATGTAGTTATGATCGGAAAGAGAGACCTCATCCGACACATGCCAGTTTGTGATGTTCCTTACCGCTCTGTTGTTAGCAATAGTTATGTCGATCACCTGTGCCCTGCGGGCGTTGAAGAAAGTAGGCTTGCTACCTTTGTTAAGTAGTTGCATGGGTGAACTTACCAGATATTCCAGAAGCTTCTCCCCCCTTTCATTGGTGTCTGAGCTGCCCCAGACGACATGATGCGCGTTGGCGTCGCAGCCGATGATGACGTCTGAGTTTTCTCGGCTGCCGTAGGTTACCAGTTCCCGTATCTGTGGTGATACTGGATCTGCCTTCTCGTAAGGGAGATAAGCTGACGATAAGATTACCGTTCGCTTAGTCCCCCCTTCCCCTGTGTGGATCCTAACAACCGTCAGATCCCTGTAACAGAACTTGATTAAAGGCATTGCATGAATGCCATTTTTGACATAAATGCAAGTCCTCATATCATTAGTGGAACAGTTATGAAAAAGAGTACCAGGAGCTCCACCTAAGCCCTTTATCAGTCCCCCATAAAGGTAGGGTTCCTGAATTAGGGCAATATCGAACTTGTTCATTTTAAGCTCGCGTGCCAGAAGGGCAGTTGCGGCCTTACAGTGGTGCAAATTAATCTGTACACACCTTAATCCCGCCATTTCTGCCTTTTAATCCTCCGAGCAGAGCTCCCCATCCGTGTGCGCCTGTGCGTCCAACGGGGAGGACCCTCCCAGAAGTAGCTCACTTAGGGCGAGCTCTCCCAAAACGTCTTCAGATTTTGGGGAGGAGATCCCACCACATTCCATTGGTGTCATCTCCTCTCCAACATCCTCTGCAGCAGCAACTGGGGCACCCAGTTCTGACTGCACTTCTGTCACTGCGCTTTGGGAGCACTCACCTCGAGTCACTCCTGCCACGCTCGCACCTTCACTATCGCCTTGGGCATCGGCAGGCTCGTCCGTAAGCTTCTCATCCAGAAGCTTAAAGACGCTCCTGTCGACGCCCGTGTTAAGGCAATAGCCCTCTGCCTTAATGAATGCTGCAGAGGCACCATCCATCAGTATGACCCTCCGTACTGTCAGACCCTCGACCTTAGTGTCGACGATCTTCCAGCCCGAGGTTTTCAAACCGGGATGACACCTCTGCATCATTCTTAGGACTCTACCCGTGTCAAGGCGGCTGACGTTTCGGGACTTCCATGCCATCTTAACTGGTTTTGGAAGGTCCTTGGCATCAACCACACTGAGCAACACGCCTTCGACGGTTAGGCCGTCCTGTGCTCGAAGCCACTTCGCCGAGCCACTCCCTTCACATGTGAAGAGGATGGCTCCCGACGAAATGCTTCCCATGTTAACTATTGGGAGAGGGTCAGGTGTTGCCTCCAGCAGGTCCCAAATGGTCCCTTGGATGGCAACATAGTGACTCTCCCCCAACATCGTTGCCGGGTAGTCATCAGCAATGATAGCCATCTTAAAGGCACTCACTGCTCCCGCGTAAGACCCGTGAGTCTTAACGCGTTTAGCATCAAGCGCCGCCTGGCTCTCATTGCTGATCTCCCTCTGCCGCTTAGAGCGTTCCACCACAGCCTGCTCATCTTCGGCTTGCTGCTTGATCAGCTTCGCCCTACGCCTGCGGTGGCCCGATCTGTGACCTGGCGCCTTGCCCTCGCTCACCTTTCCTACATCAGACCGAGGACCAACAGGTAGGATCCCATCAGGACCCAGTACCTGCAGCCCTGATGGTCCGGCGGTGACAACGGGATGGTTTCCATCAGGACCCCGCTCCCGTGGCCCCACCTTTCCACGGCCCTCCATAGGGGATTGCTGGGCTGGTTCTCCACCATGCAACGACCTTCCACCTGCTTGGTCCCCTCGCACAGAGGTCGACGGGTTTGGCCCCCTAAGGTTCCCAAACCCACCTGACCCCGGCATGGAGCCCGACTGCAGGGAATGTCGTGCCGGAGCACCGGGCGCCACGCCCTTCCCTCCACGGTTTCTACCCCGTCCGCTAGGCAGATTCGGTCCCCGAAGGTGTCCGTCTCCACTTTGCTTCGGGGTAGTCCCCGCCTTTAACGCGCCTGCACCCGTAGGGGCGCGGCGCGCTTTCGTCCCTTGCGGGACCTTAGTTTCGCCGCACAAAGCGGCACCAAATCGTGGCAAATTTTTTGCCCCCCCCAGATACAAGGGGCAGCCTGAGCCCGAAGGCCCAGGGAGGGGTTCTCCGGCTCCGCCGGTACCCTCCTGGGGTAAATTAGTTTGCGAAAATGTGCCATTATTTTGTTTTTTTTTAACAATTTTGGAGTCAAGGTTGTCATCCCTCCAGGACAGGGGAAGGAGATAAGGAATGTGGTAAGGAGTGAAATTATATGGATGGGATCATGGGAAAAGGGTAGGGTATTGGCCCGCCGTGCAGGATATCACTGGCGGGTTAGCCCTTCACTTTTCGCTACTGTGGTGGCAAAGGTAGATTGGTAATTATGCGATGCTTGCACTATGACCACAGCATTGCCCAGGGTGGACGACCCACCGTAGGGTGGGTTCGCCGCCTGCCTGTACAGGTGGTCGACAGGACAAGCGGCGACGAGGACGTGCGTGATAGGACTTGACGGCAGACGCATATAGCTCAACATCGCACACTTGAGCATACATCAGACCGCCCCAACCACCCCAAATGCTTTATATTTACTAGTGATAATAGATAAAAAAATAAATTGAGCTGATGATGATAACGATAAAGGACTTTTTTGGAAAGAGACGTTCTGTTGCAGTTTTGTTTATCCACCAATCTTATTTACATCTAGATACTAATATTATAAAGAGGAAAGCTTTGTATTTTTGTATGTATGTATGTTTGCAACGAATAAACTCAAAAACTACTGGACCGATTTAAAAAATTCTTTCACCATTAGAATGCTACATTAGCGCTGAGTAACATAGGATACCTATAATTTTAAAAAGTGCGGTACTATGTCCGCCGGGTCAGCTAGTATCCGATAAACATGATATATATTCTTTAAATAACCCTGTGTGGTGCCGGGGATAAAGAATTGCACCACCCCATATCTTCCCGAGGGTGTCGTAAAAGCCGACTGAGGGATCATTCCAGAGGATGGGCAGCAGCATCTCTCTGAGGTTACTCTCAATCAACTGCGATCGCCAACCCGCCTGCCAAGCGTGGCGATTACGGCAAATACCCCTCATGGAGATCCGTGGGGGAGGCCTTTGTCCAGCAGTGGACGTCTTTTGGCTGAGATGATGATGATATTTTTTAAATAAAACCTGTTTTGGCTTTTTCAAGAAGTATTAATGTTAACGTATAATTAATAAGCATTCTCTATTTAGAATGTTATACTCGACACATCACATACGCAAAGTCGCATTAATAAAAAGGAAACTAAAAATAACAAGGTAATAACTTAGTGTAACATGAAATGAGTACCTATACGTTAAGGGATCTTTCAAAACGGTTCCAAGCGTAGTTCATCGGCGGCAAACTTTATTTCTATACGATATTCTGTTAAGCATTCGGTCATTTTCATTTTCGTTCATGTTTGACACCACTACTTGATGGTTAAAATAATCTATTGCATTTTTTTTTTAATTTTCAATTTAATGTAGTAGTTCCTATCTGTTCGGGTACAGTCAGCTAAATAAATGCAGCGCGACCAAGCCGGAGCTCGATGGCCGCTAAGTGGGTTGTAGATAGCGGAAACAGCGATTACGAGGAGCAAATGAATGTGCCGCCCCTCCCGCCCGTAACCATATCAGGGTTGTCACAAACTTTGTTGATAAAATAAAACAGCTGAAAATTGGGTATGGCCGACTTTTTTCCAGGTCGGAACACTAAGGCTGTTTCAAACGTAGGTACCACAACCAAATTTGTATGAACATTAATAGTTGAATTCACTCGGGTCACATTTGCCGTCATCATTGACCGCGTGTTTGATACCGACTACATCGCAGCCTCCAGCGATACTGACGAACTAGCGGCCGGCCACATCGCAAACATTTTGTAGGTACACAACGCAACCGCAAAAATCCGTAGCGACACTATTCACACGTGACCACAATTGACCACCTTTTGTCGCGACGGTGTGGTGTGGTTGTGGCACGTAACGCAACGTTACGACACGAGCGTTACATGTTACGTTTGGGACCAGGCGTTCGCGCTTATCTATCTGCTATCGGTTTCTAGCGCTACAGACAAAGCTATGATGTTAAGCCAAATCACTGTAATATAAGTTACAATGTGTTTTTGATTTACAACTGTTATAATGCATACAAAAGGTTTAAAAAAAACTGCATCACAGCTTGACAAGATATCAAGAAGATTGTTGTGCTTGTCTGAACCGCCGTTTGTAGAACTGAGTGGAACAACGCGATCACATACATGATTCGCGTTAAGTTCATGTGCGGTGCTGACCACACTATTCGCGTTCAATTCACGATACATTACTACATTACACATTATACAGGTCTGGCCCGGCTTTAAACGATGATGGAGTGGTGGTCTCGACGAGCAACGGTAAATGCGAGACGGTCTCAATGACTGAATAATGATGCTTTTAACGTCAAATAATGCTTAAATTTCGAGGAGGAGCTCGATGGCGCAGTGGTTAACCGCGCCCGGTCCGCGAGCGCTGAGGTTAAGCAACTTTCGCAAAGGCCGGTCATCGGATGGGTGACCAAACATTTATCATCTCGAGCTCCTCCGTGCTTCGAAAGGCACGTAAAGCCGTTGGTCCCGGCTGCATTAGCAGTCGGTAACAACCACCAATCCGCACTGGGCCCGCGTGGCGGTTTATGGCCCGTTCTCCCTATCCATCCATAGGGAAGGCTCGTGCCCCAGCAGTGGGGACATAAAATGAGCTGCTGATGATGAATGCTTAAATCAACTTTGACGGACTGAAAACAGTGATATTTCGTGCAAAGAATCTATATTTAGGATTTTGAACGCATGCTGCCTGTCAAAACACTACCGTTCTCCTAGTACTGCTTCTGTCATTATTTTGATACTAACCTACTACTGCTACCTTCTCAAATTCTGCATCAAGTTCATAACTTCCAAATGCTTTATTGTAAGTAATGGTCACCTAACAAACTTAAGGAGGTCTTATTAATCAAAGGCTGCTACCTACAACCCTAAACGGCTGAAGCCGGGCGCCGCCCGCCCACCACAACGGCGCTAACCGAGTTTCCGCAAACATTTTAATGAATAACACCCGCCCGTCCCTACCCCCACCCCCCGTTCCCCCTCCGCCTGCAATGCGCTAATTAAACATTCGAGCCATATTGTTTCGCTCACGATGCGCCGGAATTTTGTACCGAGCTACTAATGAGTTTACCATGATTAAAATATTAGCAAACTTGCCATTAAAATGTTGATTTTAATTACATACTGTTTATACATTCAAATAGTGTTTACCTACTCGTTTATCGAGTTTTGTGAACATCGAAACATTGAAAATATTTTAATAAGAAATAAAGTTAGATGTATACGGAATGGATCACCTTTTCTTTTGATTTCTTTTTCATAGTGTTAAAAAGACTCTTGAAAAGCCAAAGCCAAAATCTACTAGAACTAGAAGATGCTATTAATATCTTTTACCTGAGTTTTACAACAAATTAATGTTTAAAGTCCTCGTGATTTATTGATAGTTATATGAGAAACTCAAGCTCAATGACAAAATTTATCAATTTCTTAAGCACATATTTCTTTCAATTAAAACTTTTAAAAGTATGTTAAAAATAAAACACACACTAACCGACAATTTAGAATATTTAATGACGAGTTAGATATTAAACAAAATACTTATTGATAACGTCTACGAACACAAAAATCAATCGATGAATGAACGAAACAACTACACAAATCAGCTTGCCACATAATCTCCCACTGTCAAAATAAAAAAGTGGTAAAAGCAACATTCAACCGTGATTCCTAGCTCGTTGTCGCACACTCGGCAATCAGAGTAATTAGTCGTGTAAGCGATGCTGTAAGCCGGCCCCGACAGCTCTATTAGTTAATTAATCTTTTTTTCCGCGTTAAAATAGCATTTATAAGCGCGGCGCACGCCAGTGGGACCTACCTCCCCTGGTGCGGCTAGGGTTGCGTCACGTTAGATATAATCAATTTCAATTTATTTCAATTTATTCAATTACATTCATTCATTCATTTATTCATTCACTGGAACTAGCCGTGCTGCAACAATGGTCAAGGTCGCTTTTTTAATGTGCATCTGTTTGTAACTAACATTAGTATTAACACCTTAAACGCAATTTGACCGACAAACAATTGAATTTCTATTGTGTCTTGGCCCGGAGGCGTTCAACTTGTTAAAGTTTATTGTAATTCATCATCATCATCATTATCATCATCATCATCATCATCATCATCAGCCTATACTAGTCCACTGCTGGACATAGGTCTCGATCCGAAATAAATATACATAAGTATAAAATTATTGTAATATAAAGCAACAAGGTCTGTTGCTTACAAGACAAGTGACAAATATGTTATCAGTTTGCTGAGTGAGACTTTATTCACCTCTTTTAAATTTTTTTTGTAAATTTAACTACAATTTATATTCGCTCGAAAGAGCGCTACCTCATCATTAACTTCTTAAGTCAATTTGAAAGACAAAAGTCCTTAAATAAATAAAGAGAAAAAAAAAAAAAAAAAAAGTCAATTTGTATCTGCCATAAAACTTTTCGTTTACATTAATTCGATCTAATGGTGATTCACTAGGTGTTTGCTCATGTAGTCCAACTAGTCTAAAAAATATTACTTACTACTTCGTTTTTTACCAGACTCTGCCAAAAGACATCCACTGCTGGACAAAGGCCTCTCCCAAGGATCTCCACAACGACCGGTTTTGTGCCATCCAGCGGCTACCTACGACCTTAACCAGATCGTGGGTCTGCTTTGTTGGAGGCCATCCTATATACAAGTACCTTTTTGTTTAACCCAGAGGAAATCGTTAAGATTACCCGACCTTGAGGAGGCCTGACGGTTATGTGGAAGTCGCCCGTCCGCCTTTCCACAACCCACCGACTATCCGGAGACGCCATTGTCTCCAATCAGCTGTCAAGGGAGAAGCCCAAGACCGGGAAGGGCGAGACGGAGAGGGATACCCACTAACCTCCTCTGGGAGACCAAACTCCGATACAGTGAAGGCCGCGGGACCTAACTCTGGGGAATTGAACCGCGGGATATATACAATACCCAACAAAAAAATTAAACATGAAGCTGTTTGCTGAAACCAACAGTATTTAAATACAAATAAATTTATTTGATAAATGCTTACAAACTCAACAATACAGAAGAAAATAGTGATAAATATAAGCATAATTTTCAAAGGGGCTGAGATTTTCTTTGGTATCGACAACCCTACATTGGACGCGTTAACAGTATTTGCTGGCCTGCGGACAATGCAGTCGGCCGCGCGGCTCTCCGCTCTAATCTGTGCGCTTTCAAACTAACTCGCCGACTGTACTTGCCAGGGGAATCGGCCATGTCCATGTGTTAATTACCCTGAAGTCTTAAACGCGTTTTGGTTTTCCAAAATTCAATTTATAAAAGCTTCAACGTTTTCACCAATAACCTATTTATTAATTTACAGTTTTATATTATAACAAACAACTATAAATATAAACAACTTAAACACCTGATTAGCATCAGGTGAGATATCATAAAGTCGAAGTTGGTAGAACACTTCACATGGAACCGTTAACTGATGAGGAACTGGCTGAATGAACTATGCTACAAATATTTTGGAAGCAGACTTAAAACAAGCTGTACACCACCACGCACACCGTGCTCAATATATTGCCCCCGCTAAAAATTTAACACAGGATCACTGGTAAGAGACTAGTGATCTAACGACAAGATCACAAAGTCAGTAAAACATTTTATCATTATCATCACCTGCTCATTTTATGTCCCCACTGCCGATGCACGAGCCTTCCCTGTGGATCGATAGGGAGAACGGGTCAAAAACACCACGCGGGCCCAGTGCCATTGGTGGTTGTTAACGACTGCTAATGCAGCTGGGTCAACGCCTTTACGTGCCTTTTGAAGCACGAAGGAGCTCGAGATGATAAATTTCTGGTCACTTGGACACTGTGGCCTTTGCGAAAGTTGCTTAACCACAGCAATCGCAGACCGGGCGCGTTAACCAATGGGGCAATTTCTAAACTATTTCCAGGCGATAGATTTACGCGTAAAACTGTATCTTAACTTTAATTAAGTATTTTGATTGACAAAAATAATTTACTATACTGTATCCTCTAATGTACTCAATCACTTTAAATAATTTACGCAAATATTTACCTTGAAATAGTTAGTAGCAAATCAAAATGATAGTAGAATGTCATTTCTTAAGATTTACTTTCCAAAAGTCTTTAGCAGCACCTGGATGACAACACCGCGGATGGTTTCATTCGTTCATCATTCAAATTGTCTATACTCATGACTTTTCATATTCCGTTTAAAATATTCGTTCTCTCAAAGCCTAATAAACACTGTACCTACAAAGGATCTTCAGACAATAAAAACTCCTAGACGTATTAAACATACAAGCATTAATCAAAATACGTTAGGAGCACTGTTATCAAAAGGGTCTGTGACGTAGGACGCGAGCTTCCTTCCTTTGTCCGGACTCATCCGTTTTGTTTAAAACACCCCTTTTAAGTTTCATACACTCATGTGCATGCCTCCTACCTCCTCCGTGATAAGGCGGGGAGGACAGAGCGGAAAGTTGCGGAAAGTTGAGGAAAGTTTCGGGAAATAGAGCACAAAAGCAGATGGACCAAGAAATTGTTGAATTGTCACTGTGGACCGTAAGGAGGATGTATTTTATTTATATACACTAGCTGACCGGCGGACTTCGTACCGCTTTGACAGTTTCCGTGACATCAAAACAAACAAATCATTCGTCCGCTTAAGAACACCAGTATCCCATGATAGACCCCTATAGCAGCGCCACCTACCGGGTCCAATTGTAAGTATAATCCATTCTCGAATCCACTTGAACACACACGGAAAATTTCATCCAAATCTGTCCAGCCGTTTAGAAGGAATTTAATAACATGCACACGCACAGAAGATTTATATACATAAAGATTATCCGGGTCATACTAACAGCCGCATGACGCTATTTAATTTAGATTTTTTGCATAACTCTCTTCGTTGTCGGAATATTTTTTTATTGGTTGATAATGAAGATAGCTTGGACTCAATAAATGTTTTTTTTATTAAACATGATTGTTTAACCGTCTGTGTGGTTCTAATTGTCCTAGATGTTTTGATTCCCTTTGGGGGCGTAATATAATGGGGGCTTTTGGTTGTTGTTGCTTTGCAATATTATTGCAATATTACTTGAAATCTTTGTTGGATGATTTGCTTCAGCCGAAGCTGCGATAGCGACCGTGGGTAGCCGATAAGAGAGTTGTCGCAGCTTCATCACATTGAAGGTAAGGCACGAAATAAGGACATCTCTGAAGGTAACCTTACATAGCTGCGCTCGGACTGTTCCGAGCTGTTCCGAGATCCGTGTTGGCGAGAGGGTCAATGTGTGCGTTGCTCGAGCGCGTTAGTATGAAGCTTACCTTTTGCAGTCTTATAGCCGCCTCTGTGGTCTAGTGGTCTAGTCTAAAACCACCAGTTTAGACGCAGAGGTCCCGGGTTCGATTCCCAGCGGGGGGTACATGTTTGTTTACTCGGTTTGGTTGGTGGTAGGGCTTGTTTGTCCGCCTGGCTAGCTACCACCATTTTATCTAAATATGTCGCCATAACATCATGTTTGTAGCATTGTTGTGTTCCGGCAGCTACAGATAAGATAGCCTCAAAAGTTGAGGATCCCGGGTGAAGTACGCTTCCATCATTGGCCTTATCATCACTTAACATCAGGTGACATCAAGGCACTGTGCTTACCCGTTAATAAAAAATGAAAAGTCTTCTTATTTTGTGAATAAGGCTTCACAACCATAGTCTTCACTGACTGTCGCGACAAGAAGCGCTCCCCATCCGTCTTGCTCTTGCTTTGCATGTACAACATCAAGATTAAAAACAATATGCGCTCCTAACACACAGCTCCTAAATGAGATGGGACAAGCGACCGCATATTTCCTACTTTGTCAGTGTAAGTGTGTGTAAGACTCTCTTAAGTCTCCGCTTGATCGCCCAAAGTATCGTACACGTATATCTCTGGGAAACTACAGCTGAGACAGGGCCAAGAACAATATATATTTTTTATTTTTGAAGTGTAGGTATCATCATCTCCGCACTTTACTCTGCTTGACATATTTATAATTAAAAGAGCGCTCAAATTGATATCGCTTACCCAAAACTACAGCTGTGACGGGGTCAGGCAATAAACTACAGCTGAGACAGGGACGAGGACCATAATGTCATCTTTTAATATCACCTCTGTACCCCCATTCGAAACAGTTTCCGCTTGATATATTTACGATTAAACGTACGCTCAAGTTGACATTGCTTTCCTAAAACTACAGTTATGACGGGAGGCACAAAACTACAACTGAGACAGGGTCGAGGACCATAATGTAATCTTTTAACATCACCAGTGTACCCCCATCCGAAACAGTCTCCGCTTGATATATTTATGATTAAGCAGCGCGCCCAAAGCGGCGCATTGTCTCTGCCCCTCTGTGGCGCGCGCCCCATCCGTCTTGCTTTCACGCCACTTCCCCCTTTCTTTGCAGGCACGAGATTTTTTTAATTATGACGTTGGGCCTTTTTGTCTTGTCGGGCCGGGGCTTTGACGACACCTGTCTGGCGCCCGGTTTGATTCTAGTTTCGAATATTTCGTTCTCGTCAATGTTGTAGAGAATAGAACCTTTTGTTTCTACTAAAGAGACTTCGACACTTTTTACCTTTAAGATGTCGTCGCTGAATCGCTTGCCCTATATTGTCATTATTTTCAATCATAATGTGATAATTACTGAATATACAAAAGTAGACCTTGACAGGGCTTCTGTCTGGTGCCCGATTTAATCCTAGTTCGTTTGTTCTAGACAATGATGGATATAGCTTCTTTTTTTAGACTACTAGCTACTGTAGCTATATATATTTTACTTGGTCCGTAAATCCAAAATCACTATAAATGTAGGTACCGACTATTTTGAGTGTGAATTAAAACTTTAAGAAGTAAAAATCTTGTGGAAATTGGCTCATTTTCCATAGTAGAAATAATTAGATTTTTAGCTGAGGACAGGGTGGTATGGCGGTCATTAGGGGAGGCCTATGTCCAGCAGTGGACTAAGATAGGCCGATGATGATGATGATGATTAAGACTAAGCGATGGATGGAAAAGTAATTTTCTTATCTTTAAAGACGTCGCGTCGTCGATGGCCTATTGCCTAGGTTATTTTCAATCAGAAGTATATATTTTAGTGAAACGTGTCTGTATTTTCCGCATGTTAACTAAAGTAGTTAATTTTACATATTTTTTTTGTTATATACTAAAATTACACACAGAATAAATAAAACTTCTCAAATATATTTAAAAACAATCTCTTCTGCTCCCAAACCCATCACAAAAACCATTTTCGCTTGCTCTTTGCCGATCATTGTAATTAGCCGGGATGATAATTTAGCCAAGGACATTCTCAGGTATTCCAAATATCTATCTGGAAAGATCACGTCATTTTGTAACTCCGTTTTAAAGTGAAAGAAGGAGAAACAAACACAGTTTCGCATTTAAAAGTATGTTCCATTAACAGTAAACAGTAAAATCCAAGTGCTGCAACAAATCATGACCATCATCATCACCAGCGTTTTATGTCCCCACAGGTGGGGCACGAGCCTTCCCAATGGATGGATAGGGAGGACGGGACATAAACCACCAGGCGGGCTCAGTGCGGATTAGTGGTTGTTATCGATTGCTAATGCAGCTGGAACCAACAGCTTTACGTGTCTTCAGAAGCACAGAGGAGCTCGAGATGATACATTTTTATCTCCCATCCGATAATTAAATCATCCTACTAATATATAAACGCGAAAGTTTGTAAGTATGAATGGATGTTTGTTACTCTTTGACGTAAAAACTACTGAATGGATTTGAATGAAATTCGGCATACAGATAGTTTATAACTTAGATTAACATATAGGATAGTTTTTATCCCAATATTCTCATGGGAATTAATGGAAACTGTCAAAGCGGTACGAAGTCCGCCGGGTCCACTAGTATTGTAATAAGTACATCTTTGCATAATATCTAGTATCTACCTTAGTTAGCAGAATATATGCTTTGAATTCCAAGTTATTTCACGTTTTGTCTCTTTTACTCTAATTTGTAATAAAGTACCTATATACATGGCAGAAACAGAACACGGAATAAAAATTCGAATCTTAAACTCTATTTTTATAAATAGCCCTAAAGGACCCAACAAACCAAACATAATTTTATTATGTTACTAGCTGACCCGGCGGACTTCGTACCGCTTTGACAGTTTCCATCATTGAGTTAAATATATCAATAGTTTCCATGACAACAGAACAAACAAATCATTTTGTGTTGGAAAATTAAATTGTGGTTTTTAGTATTTTTTTTTAATATAGCCTATGTTTCTCAGCGCTAATGTAGCATTTTAATGGTAAAATATTTTTTTAAATCGGTCCAGTAGTTTTTGAGTTTATTCGTTGCAAACATACATACATACATACATACATACATACATACATACATACATACATACATACATACATACATACATACAAAAATACAAAGGTTTCCTCTTTATAATATTAGTATAGATAACTAATTTCATTATTATCAACTCAACTCATACTACGATAGGTCTGTATTAGTAAAATAAACGAGTAAAAAACAAATATAATATTACTTAACTTATAAATAAAATAAGTTATCTGTCACTGACTGTTTTAAATATCTATATAAAAGAAAATAAGTATGCAACAAACAGTTAAACAAAAAAGTAAGACATTATTTTTCTTATTTAAAACAGTCCAATGTCGGAAATTCAAAAATAAACATACAAAAGTATTATTGAATGATCAAAAAGTCATAACCGAAGCGTAGGGGAGGCGCGCTTTTATGAGCACACCTCTCGACATGCTATTAATACGAAAACAATTCGTCCCTAGCTGGTAGCGCGGCTTTTACACTGCGGGACAACTTTATGGGACAGATAGAACAATATTAAAATTATTAAATTATTAGATTGCAGTTTAAACGTAATGATTGTGTAATCGTTTCATTGCTGGGCTTAGGTTTTCTCATATTAAGTGCTAGTGACTTGGGAAGATCAGACTATAATAACCTTGCACACTGGTGTGATTGGTGGGTGAATTAACATAATATATCGAATATGATAAGACTTGAAAAAAATTACTTATCTCATATGTAAAATATTTTAAATTGTTAGTTTGCATCTACAATGCTATAATATCGAATCTGAAAATGGAACTTGAAAAAAGTGACTTGTCTCACGTTTGAAACCTACTCTGCCACTGTGCTACGTTTTAGAAAAGGGGGAATTTGAAAGGGAAACAAATGTATTACTAACTCAGTTGGCAGAGATGTCGCGTCTTCTTCCAAATGCTATTATATTTTATTAAATGCAATAATTTAATTATTTAAAGAAATACTAAAAAACTTGAAAGAAAAGTTTGAAAAATACAAAAAAAGGTGATCATTAAAATAAACTTCTTAAACAAAGATGTTTGAAGTGTAAAGTAGTAAACATATACAAGTATGTACCTACGCTTCATAATATAAAGAGTACGAAAAGTTGGCCCATTATCCTAGTTTTGTAAAAACTAATATGTGCTTGCTTCGAAAACTCAAAAGTATTTGCAGAAATTAAAATTCAATATAGGTAGGTAAGTATGCAGTGTGTTTTTTAACTGAGACCGATAAAATACAGAGAAACTGTCTTAGAAACTATCAAGTCTTTTTTTGTGAAAACAATATCGGCATAGCAAATGTTTCGATCAAGTGTGAGTTGTACATAAAAATGGGTCAAATTTTTATATTTAGATCATTTCATTGTACTGGAAGAAAAAAATTGGAGCACCGGAAGTTAGACAAATTTTATTAAACGTTTTCTCATACAATTCATACGATAACAATGGAACGTAAAAATTCAAACATATTTTATAGCAGGCATATTTTCCGTGCAAAATGGCCACCATTGCACGCTAAGTGATCCCCAAAGACTATGCATATGCGCACCGGCTGCAATCAGCGATCGCTCGCATTGTGGTGCAGATTAAAATTTTAGGGTTCACCCGCTAATGTGATTGCTGTGTTTTCTCGCTACGGAACCAGCGGAGTGATTAAATGCACCTATTATAGGGGCGGTCTGTTAGTTTAATCACATTCGCGATTCGATTTTAGGCTTCTGGGTGCCTATTGTGAGTTATGTTTACTATTTGATTACTTACACGAAAATTCACAGACCTTATATGGTCCATGCGAAATTTGTATGCCAAAATTTTAAACTCTTCTTGTATGTCGCCAGAAGGTGTTGCTTTAATGACATAGGTACTAGTTTTCGTTTTCGTAAACGTAATCGAATGAATACGGATAGTAATCCAAATTCACACTAGGCACAGGATTCGAAGGGTAATTCTGGCATTTGAATTTGCGTATACTTACTTATTGTAGGTTTTATTAAAGTCAAGCATTTTGTTATACGCTTGTTTGCTTTGTAACCTCATTAGTTATCATCTATATATCAATAATACGTGAAGCAAAAACTTTGTACCCCTTTTTACGAAAATTGCGCGGACGGAGGAGTATGATTATATTTTGCACACTTATAGTCTTTAAAAAGAAGGATTGCAGAATGTTAATATTTTTTAAATTATGCATAAAAAATACATTAAATCAATAAAACAAACATTACACACACTACTATTTATTTGACACACACGCTATATGCGTTTAGCTTACTCTTTTCAAAAATTTCAAAAATGGAGGAGGAGGAGCGGCCTAAATCTGTCAATGCCAATCCAAACTCACATTCTATCTTTTTTAATTTTTCATTGCTTGGGATACAATCCGTGCAGCCTTAATAAAATTACGGTTGAATTTCGACCACTGGGCGACCACTGGTTAGTTATTTATTATTCCGAGTTTGTAACTATGTACAGACGCCTGCACATGAACCTATAAAAAACTGACAAAATTCTTCAATAAAATTTAAACCATTATTTCTAAACAATAAGGGGCTTATTAATAAACAAAGAATAAGCTCCGAATAGTTATTCCGTGTTTGTCCATTTTACTCTAATTTGAAATGACGTTTACATGACAGAAACAAAACACGGAATAACTATTCAGACCTTATTTGACTGTTTGTGGTAGTCTGATGTACACGCGTGTGTACATAATAAAACGCCTCGATGGCCGGGTGGCCAAGTGCTCAGCCGATACCCGAAGGTGGGTTCAATTCCCAGGTCAGACAAAGTGTTTCGGATTTTTCGATGCATAGCCAAAATTTTTGTGATCATCAACCCGCGTTTGGCAAACGTGGTGATTATGCCAATAACCATCAATTGTAGTGATGACTTTATTTCAATGATGGAGACCTTGCTCATCAGTGGGACAGGGTTAGGGTGTAGCAAAGGGGGTCCGAGACATAGCCGATTTTTCGATCATGTTTTGTATGGAGCTAAGACTTGTAAAATGTAACTATGTTGTGGCAACGGGGACAACTAGGTTAGATTAGGTTAGTCTTGTGACCTACACGTAGCGGAGGTGCTCAAAAATTTTCTAAAAAAAAGTAAAAAACAAAAATTACTCTTTTTTAAAAGCTAGTTTTGGTCGTATCGTGTAAAAAAATTGTGTCATTTTTTGGGGCCTTCTTTTCTACACCCGGACCGTGGGACAGTTATAGCCTATTTACTGACTTACTCTTACTTACATAATAAAAATAATGTTTAGTTGATTGAATTAATGTTTGATTATAATTGAATAAAATTAATATTTGATTGATTCCTGTTAATAATTGCTCTAATGCAAGTGACCATGATAGTTTAAAAAGTTAATTGGTTGTTATGCTAAATATATTTCGAATTGCGTATATTCTAAATTTATTGAATTAATGTCATATGGCCATACTTAATTAAATGATAAACACAATATACTCGTTGTATTATAAAAAGTATATTGGTGAAGTTAATTCAAATCATCATCATCATCATCATCAGCCCCCTCTCGACCCACTGCTGGGCGTAGGCTTCTCTTTGGTTATGCTATTCGCCTCCATCCTGCGCTAGTCTGGGCCACGTGCAACCCACGATCTTGGTTATTAATTCAAATATTTAACATTTAATGACACTTTGTTACATGACTCACCAACTAAACACATCACAATTCAATCTTATTAATCTACTATTTTTTTCACATATCTGCTATATCAACATTTTTATCTCCAAAAAAGACTATCTAGGTTAATAATTATTGTTTTATTCCTCTTTCTCATATCATCAGCAATACACTTTTCCTTTATCACCTCTAAAAACTCCATTAAAACATAACGAATGTCTTTTAATCATTGAATAGCGAGTGGACGATTGAATACGCAATTAGATTGGCTCGCTTTGTTCGTGATATCGCGCAAAGCTGATTAAAATGCTCTTGTGTGATGATGGATCTCAATGGGACGCCAGATTGGATGCACACTGCCTGATTGATTAGTTTAAAAGCTATACGGCCGAATTAAACAGTACTATGGGTATCGTAAGGGCACCAGTGTTGACAGTGGTGACAGTTTAAGCCCAGTTTTCGACACAGCTTTCGTCGA
Organism: Eudonia mercurella; assembly: GCA_963082485.1. NCBI lineage: Eukaryota > Metazoa > Arthropoda > Insecta > Lepidoptera > Crambidae > Eudonia > Eudonia mercurella. The sequence goes on from OY720035.1 coordinate 6,385,003, forward strand.
ATACTTGTCTTATTTTTTTCTTATTTTTTTCTTTTTTTAACTATAGTTTTACTTTGTTTTTTCTTACACAGGTTTTGACTTTTACTAGTACCTACTATATGACATTGTAAAAAAAATAAACTGGTAAATGATGTTTTTGCAAACTTAAATATTTTATTTATTTATTTTAACTTTTTTGTGTTTTTTCCATGTTGTGATTGTCCTTTTTATATTTTGTGTTTTTATTTGTGATGGATGGTGTCCTTTTATGATAGGGCATTTTCCAATATTTTTGACGCTGTAAGGGAGAAAACAGCTTGACACTTGCTGAGTTTCTTGCCGGTTCTTCTCAGTACAAGGTCTCCCGCCCAGACTAGACTTACGAACCGATGGCATAATGAGGTTGATAAGAGCTATTCGTAGCCTAAACTGAATAAATGATTTTGATTTTTTTTTAATTTTGATCGACAGTTTAAGCCCAGTTTTCGACACAGCTTTCATCGCCGAAAAGAAACATAGGGTAGTGGCACCAGTAATCGACAGTTTAAGTCCATAGTTCGACACGGTTTTCGTCACCTATAATTATATAGATTTTCATTAAAATTTTACGGCATGACAAGTAGCCATCATTCTGTATTAAATTGTTGCGCAAGACTAAAATTAGTTGATGACCCTACGAGGGCGACACTGAAAGTTCTTAGAGAATCAAAAACTGAACAAACTAGCAAGTTATAGATTTATTACATCTTTTCAAAATAGTTTCCATTCACATCAATACATCGCTACATCCAATGGAACCACTGAGAAAAGAACTTTGCCCACTCGTCCTTAGGGGTCTCTTCGACGGCCTTTTGAAATGCAGCCACTGCTTCTTCAGCGTCTATAAAACGTTTTCCTCGAAGTTTTTCTTTTATTTTCGGAAATAAATAAAAATCGCAAGGTGCGAGGTCGGGGCTATACGGCGGGTGACCCAGTAATTCCACGTCTCATCATCATCATTAGCTCATTTATATCCCCACTGCTGGGGCACGAGCCTTACGGATAGGGAGAACGGGCCATGAACCACCACGTGGGCCCAGTGCGGATTGGTGGTTGTTAACGACTGCTAATGCAGCCGGGACCAACGGCTTAACGTGTCTTCCGAAGCACGGAGGAGCTCGAGATGATAAATTTTTGGTCACCTATCTGATGACCGGCCTTTGCGAATGTTGCTTAACCTCAGAACTTGCAGACCGGGCGCGTTAACCACTGCGCCATCGAGCTCCTAATCCACGTCTGACGTCGCCAAATAGTCGATCGTTTGCTTGGCGGTGTGCGACGAGGCATTGCCGTGGTGAAGGAGGATCCTACTGCGAGGTCGTTTCCCCCGAACTTTTTCCAAGACGATGCCACCATTTTTTTTCCCACGCATCAACCTTTCTTCACTTTAGTTGGCAACTCCTCGAAAGGAAACACCCACTCAGCTGACTGTCTTTTAGTTTCAGGATCATAACAGTAAATCCAGCTTTCGTCACCCGTAAGTATGTCGAACACAACATTTGAGTTACCTCCGTTAAATCTGTGAACCATTTCACGGCACCAATCAACACGACGCAGTTTTTGGGACTCTATTTATGGGGTATCCACCGGGCACAAAGCTTCCTGGCCGCTAAATGTTCATGAAGGATTTTGTGCACTTGACTCATACCGATACCTATTAGGCTTGTCCGAATCTGCTGATCTGATAGAGACTGACAAAAGATTGTCAGTCTCTATCATACGCCGGACAACACTGATGTTATCTTCAGTCGTCGCCGTAGAAGGCCGTCCCTCACGCAGATCATCGGTGAGATTAGTGCGTAGTTCAACTCATTAAACCAGTTTAAACAGTGACGAGATCGTAAAAAGTCAATTATAACTATAGCGTAGAAGTCTATTATAACTTTTTTGTTGACTTACAATGACATCGAAAGTCGTATAAAATCATTGCACAAAAATTTCTCGCGTTATATTCATGCTGACGTAACACAGACATGCCGCCAAGTCGTAAAACAAACAAATGACAAATGAATGAAATACATTATTTACACAATAATATTGGCAAAGAGTTACATTTTCAAAATTTGAACTTAATTTTTTATTATATCGTTTACAAGTGACCAGTTCTAAAACTCTTTCAGTGTCGCCCTCGTATTTTTCATGACTAAAGGAAGAAAATGTCGGTCTCTGGTTTCTGTCGAACACTGGTGCCTGAACTATCTTAAAATTCTGGATATTATGAGTGTATGCAAAACATACCTTTGTAATGATTCCACACACACCACAACATAACTTATTAAGTATTAGGCGTGAGCGAGCGTCCCGGCCAGAATCCCAGCCGTTTGATGCCCGTCGATCCAGCATTGCGCTCATTCGATATTTCGATAAACATAATGTATTCGATATTGGATATTAACGTATTCAGCGGCACCGCCGGTCCGCGATTTTCATTTTGTAATTTTTACCGAGTGGCCGGCAGTGGCGCTCAAACTTTTTAAATACGTTTTTCTTTATTTTTTCTTTTTTTTGGCACCAAACAGTCTCTTACCTTTAGTTACAGATGTATAAAATTAGTTGTAAAATTTACCAGACCTAACTATCGTGCCCAAAGTTAAGATAGCGTTTATTCGCGACGAAAGTCAACGACATTTTATGTTATAAAATGGTACCATAGTGTGGTACACGTTAAAGTTAATGTTGTTAAAGTGCTCAAATACTTTTGTTTTTAATTATTGTTATATTATTTTGTATTATTAAGAAACTCAATACTTTGTTTCTTTCTCTGTCTGTACTTTTATTTTTGTCAACTCTCTCGAAATCTAATAAACATCACAATTAAACTTGCGTGAAACTTTAAACAATGTTTGCTGTGATCTTGAGTTCATCGCAATCGCAACTCTACTACATACTATACTATACTACTAGAGTAAAGCAGATAGCATAAATTAACATAAAATAATGTATTTAAATTAAAACTACCTAGGAACCTAATGTAAATTAAAAATATTTGCTAGAAAGATATTTATGTTATGTAGACAATTTAGCCTGTGTAATGCTTTGCCTTTGTCGTGTCGTAAGCATGAAGCTGTAGATGTAAGACAGCTTTATGCGAAGACGTCCGAAATTCTACTGTTAGTTCATTATTATTTTGTACTGAAATGGTATGTATATATATTTGACATATTTATATGATTGTATATATGTATTATTATTATTTCTTGTGGGGACGTCGCCAGCCGAACGGACGATCCACCCGCGTTGTCTGCGGGCCACTTCATCCTTTTCCCGTTCTCCCCTTTGAGGGAGCTAAGGTTGATCCAGCTTTCACGGCGCCCCGTCGAATCTTTTAGTCTCTTTGGTAAATCTTGCTATCTGCTCTACCTTCAGATCCTTTAGGTCCTCTATGTCTAATGTGTCCGATCCCCAGAGCTCCCATCTACATAGGGCACTCAGCTAGCAGGTGGAGGCTGGTCTCCTCACTTTCCGTGTACTCCGGGCATATGGGGTCGGTTTTCACTGCTATCACTGTCAGATGTCAGTCTGTTCAGTCGACAATGTACTGTTATGATCTCTATGACTAACCTCATGTTCTCTCTGGAGAGTTCCATCAGTTTGCTAGTCTTTTTCTTGTCCATTCCCTTGATGAAGATCTTCGAATGTCTCATACCAGTCGAAGACCTCCATCTTCGGTTGGTTTCTGCTGTGATGCTGTGGTTGATTACTCCCTTGGGGATATTGTGCGCTATTGGCAACCGGGGCTCCGGTCCCACCAAACTTTCCTCTGCTCCCTTTCTGGCTATTTCGTCGGCCTGTTCGTTTCCTGTGTTTCCCTCGTGTCCGGGGACCCACGCTATCGTCAGGTCCGCTTTCTCGGCCAGCCTTTTTAATGATTCCTTGCATTCTTTGACGATTGCTGATGTCGTCTCTTTTCTGCCTAGTGCCTTCAGCGCCGCCTGACTTTCGCTGTAGATGACCATTTTTCCTGTAATAGTAAGATGTTCGGCCATCTCAGCGCTTGCCATTATTGCGTATATTTCCGCCTAAAAAACACTGGCGAATCTTCCTAGCGGTATCGATTTGTTCATCTCCGTCCCGTCTGCGCATTTAATGTGCACGCCGGATTCAGAGAGTTTGTATGTATGTATGTGAATATATATGTATTTATGTTTATGTAATATATTATTACTGTAAACTTTTTTCAACGCCTTCATTTTATTTAATACTAGCGGCCCGTCCCTGCTTCGTACGGGTGGACATTTTTAAAATATATATCATTATGTTACTCAGCTCTAATGTAGCATTGTAATGATGAAAGATTTTTTTAAATCGGTCCAGTAGTTTTTGAGTTTATTCGTTGCAAACATACATACATACAAAAATACAAAGGTTTCCTCTTTATAATATTAGTATAGATCAATCCTCTCGGTTGCCTTGCAGATATCGCTTTGATAAGACCGCCCATTTTACGTCTCCTATTTATATTTCATTAAATTGTATGGTTTTTTTTGTTTGCAATATAGTATTTGATTCTATTTTTTTTTCTTTTGTTCACAAATGCGAGAATTTATATGGCAAGATTTTATCTCGCCTCGTTTGTCACCAGCGGAAGCGCTGCTTTTGCATATCACATATACCAGTCACATAGTCGGGCAGTTTGAGAGCCATCGCTGCCCGCACGCAGATTGTTTGCTCCATATAATTTTATAGGAGCAACTGTGGGGAAGGGGGGAGGGGGGCCGAATGGAACCTCCGTCCGGCGCGGAACAGTTAAAATATTTTCCGACAAGCACAAAGGAATACATTTACTTAGCGTATTTCATTCATCGAAATTATCTTCACGTGGAAGAGTAGGCAACGAAAGAAAAAAAAACTTTTATACACCGTGAGTTTTAAGTCGTTGTTTTGCCATAAGCAGCTATAGTAGGTACTCATAAGTAACAACAACTTTATGTACTAGGCCAACACTGAAATCTTTAAAAAAAGCTTTTTCGTACATTAAAATAATACCTACTCACCAAAAATGTATGTCTTATAATTTGAACTCTGCTTGTGTACTAAAAATAAATCACAAATGTTCGACTTTAGCAGCAGTTGAAATTTTTATTTCTTTTATTTATTTATTTATTTATTATTTTTATTATTATTTATTATTTTAATATTATTTATTTATTATTTTTTGGCGATGAAAACTAATCCACATCACTCAATAGTCACATTAATCTTATCTCATCGTTATTTATCTCATCAATGGCTAATGATGATACGGATACGGCTACGGATAAAAGCTCATTTCACCTGACAATCCATAAATCCTCAACCACCTTAATAATTACATAAAATTCAAAATTCAAAATTCAAAATCATTTATTCACTTTAGGCTACAAGTAGCTCTTGTGAATGTCACTATGCCATCGGTTCGTACGTCTACACAAGGCGCATAATTTTCAAAAACATATGAATTACTTTAAACCCAAAATAGAAATGCCTCATGCTTATCTTAGTGAGGAAAGGTCGTTATCTATATTCGGTTGGATTTAGAACATGCCCACAAACATCAGACAAAAGGTGCTTATCATAGAGAAATACGCGATATACCCGTAAGGCTGTATTACAGAGCATTCATTAAGCATAGTCTGTGGTGAGATGGCAGTGGTAAGAGTTAAGACACGTTAATTAGTGAGGTGCGTGCCGCGGCACCCGCCGAGTAATCAGCGCTACCTGTGCCCTACACACAGAGCACATAGAAGTGACAAGCCGAAAAAGCTTTTTAAATCATGGGGCCCGCGCCGCGTGCTCACAAACGGGTCACCAAATGGCTCTGTGACAAATGATTCTTTACACTTAATGATTTTTTGAATTAATATTTGACATGCATTTACGATTTTATTTAGTTACTAGCTGACCCGACGGACTTCGTACCGCTTTGACAGTTTCCATCATTGAGTTAAATATATATCAATGGTTTCCATGACAACAAAACAAACAAATAATTTGGTATTGGAAAATTGAATAGTCGTTAGCATTTTTTTTTAATATAGCCTATGTTACTCAGCGCTAATGTAGCATTCTAATGGTGAAAGAATTTTTTAAATCGGTCCAGTAGTTTTTGAGTTTATTCGTTGCAAACATACATACATACAAAAATACAAAGGTTTCCTCTTTATAATATTAGTATAGATATAGTTACTTATTTTGATTTCATATCTATATTACTATTTTATATAATGGCATAGTTTTTAATAATTAACCTAAGTATCATATAAATTTTACTCTTGACATTGTTTTCAATTAGAGTTGACCCGAATAGATGTACTTAATTTAATAAGATTTTCATAATTTTGCATACTGTATATTCAGCGAAACATGTTGGCCAATGTAATGTATTTAATAACAACTCTGGCGAGCAGGGGATGGATGAGGATGGCGCAGGACCGTGAAGAGCTCAGAGGCTTTTGAGGAGGCACTGTCAGAGGCTGGAACCCTGACCTCTCACCACAGTGTGGTGTTTGACGTTACCGCGTCGACGTCGTCCGCGGCCTCAGTCCGGCGAGGGCAGGTGAGGGAGGACAGCCCGGACATCCTGGATGTCCCGCTTTCGGAGAGGATGGCCAAATAGGGCCTTGCAACGTGTATGCGTTGAGATTGGGGGTGTAACAACCACCGGCCATGGGGGTCGCGTGGATCATTGCTTCCACAGGCACCGCGTTGCCCTTTAAGCGTCGGCTGTGACGTCAGGTCCCCGGGGGTTTTTAGTGGGTCGGCCAACAACATCTGTGCCAACCCCACATACCCCGCGGGTTGTAGCTTCGTAGCTCCCCGCGGGATGACTTGGTTGCAAGTTTTCCCCCGGGATAAAAAAAAAAAAAAAAAAAAAAAAGGACCGTGAAGAGTGGCGTACGAGAGAAGAGGCCTATTCCCTGCAGTGGGCAGAAGTGGGCTGATGATGATGATGATGATTCTATTCTAAATTCTAAACTTTTAAAGATATTGCTATAAAATTAGCAGAACCCACCCACCCGGGACCGCTGAGCTAGCAGCTATTTGGGTCAGCGTATAAGCCTCGCTATCCAACGTGTCCAATGCTGCTAGCTTACTAGGCACTCTGCCTGATGGGGATGATTTAAGGCAAATTTGCGTGAAACTTTACTGAGAAGAAAAGTCCCACCATCTTTACTGAAAGGTATCATTGTTTGTTTAAAACAAATGTTTTTTCTTAGTGGATGGCTTCGTGCGATTGGCACATTTAGCCAGAGTCAATGTAATTTTCTCACAATTTAAATAAATAGACAATATTTCTTCTGTTAATATTATGATCGTGATGAATGATAGTAATAAATGATATACCCCCAACCCCCAACCCCTTGAGTACCTTACTAGAGATGTAGGCTTTACCACAGGCTAAGACCCCACGCGGACTTCATAAAAAAATTCATTGCACTGTTTTGTTTTATTTGCCAATACGCATGATTGCAATTTCATGCACGTTCACAAACACTTAACTTAACCGTTAAGTTAAGTTATACTGCGAATTCAAGATGCTTCCAAACTTAAACTGGATCGCTTCCAGTATCGCGCTCAACACCACCATCTTGCGGTCTACCGTCACCTCACGTGCTAGTGCATTAGTTGATGACGTCACGGGCTGACGACTCCTTGCGTTCGCGCCTTAATTGCTCTTAGAAGATTGCACCTGCAACCTGAGGTGTACAAGTGAAAAATGTATATGGTTTTGCTCTTTTTTTAAAAGGGTACGTAGCTGTTGCTGACAATTGTTGTGCAACCACTAATGTCGGTAAGTGGTAGGGCTCGTAGTACTGGTTTGTCTTTCTATTAGGGTAGTGCACCAGTGTTCGGCACTTTAAGCCCAGTGCTTGACACATTTTTCTTTACCAAAAAATATGTAGAATTTCATTGAAATACGGGATCACAGCTAGGTGGTGTTTTCAGTTGTTACTAAAGACTAAAATCAGCTGTGAAAACAATGTCGATGACTGGTTCCTGTCGATCACTGGTTCCTGTCGATAACTGGTTCCTGCTGATCACTGGTGCCAGTAATACCCTATGTTCTTGTCTTGTAATTGTTAATATTAAAGTAAAAAAGAAAAGAACTTAGTCGTTTATAATTATATAGTTTTGAAGTAGTACTATAGTGTACGTTTTTACGTTTACGTTTTTTTTAGAATAAAGTGTAATGTTAAGTAAATGTATATAAGTAAGCATTATTTGTGATTCCGGGCTTGAACGTTTTTAATTGTAAATGTATTAAATTAAATATTTTATGATTTGGTAACGACATAATTTTTTTTTTGTAAATATCGTTACTTCTATTAAAGCTGTGGAGTTTCTTGCGCCCATTCTTCTCCACAGCTAAAAATAGACGTCCTGAATTAGGTAAATAATGTATGGACGATTCAAAAGCACTTTTCGTAAGTTTATTTGAATAAAAAAAAATTACTTTCACTTTGACTTTGATCGAAAAGTGTAAGTCAATATTTATTGGCAATTGATGCCACTTATTTTTGGTGAAATAAAAAGTTTGTTAATATAATGTAGGTACTTACTTGAGCATTATAGCTACCTGATTGCGCTGCATATCTATCCAGTGAACGGGAAAAGAAGCAAATTCATTAATTCATTATTAAGTTATTAATCGGGACTTCTTGGCGGGAAAGTGAAGACTCATGTCTGCGGTTTTGTTTTATTTTCTAAAATTTGTGACCCCACCACTCGAGGATCTTAGTAAAGTACTCCATTTTGTACTGTTTTCCACAGAACACAACTTTGACTTCTTGGCGGGAAAGTGAAGAGTCATTTCTGCGGTTTTATTTTCGAAAATTTGTGTTATATCGAATACTAATGTGAAATGATGGTGGATTATTAACCGTTAAGTGTTCGTAAGTGTGCATGAGTGTTGGCAAACGAAACAAAACAGTGCAACGTCACTTTTCAAATTCTCTCAAGAAGTCCGCCCGAGGACTTAGTAAAGCCCCACATCTTTACTGAGATACTCGAGGGGTTGGGGGGTATATCATTTCTCACTTCTCTTTTCTATTATCATTCATCATCATCATACAGAAAAGAAATATTGTTTATTTATGTATTACTTGTTAGAAAAATTACTTTGACACTGGCTAAATGTGCTAATCGCACAAAGCCATCAACAAAAGGAAAAAAAAGTTATTATTTTAACCTTTATTTATTCTACAAATAAAAGTTTCGCACAAATAATTAGTAATAACAAAAAAACAGCTCGTACACAAAATTATGTAGATATAAAAGTATTTGTAGACAATTCAATCACCATTAGTTAATTGTTTCTCGTCTCCACTCTCCGTTCCATTCATCTCTGCACAAAAGAATTCTGAATTTTATTCTATAGACGTTTCATACCGTAATTTCATCGCCAGAAAACTCTATACCGCCGTTGCCGTTGGTACAAAAGAAAAGCAATTTATAAAGTCTAAAACGAATATGCAAGCCCATTGTTGTTTCAAAAAAGTATCCCAATTACGTTGCGGTGGGAGAGAACGTAATCAAAAGTGATCCCGCTTGCAAGGACCGGGCGGCATAGAAAGGCAGCTTTTTATGAATCACCCACACTTTTTATTTATTTATTATTATTTTACGCAAATATTGTTGCCAAAAATTTCAATTTGAAAAAGGATATATTTTTTTTCAACACTTTGTCTTTTTTCAATCAAAATATTATATGGCGGACTTAATGCCTGAGGCATTTTCTACCAGTCAACCATAGGGTGGTGCAGAATTTAGTTATTTTATTTCATCACAACATCACCAGAGGGCCTAACTCAGTGGAATAGCGCTAATAGAATAGGTATAAAATATATTGATTATCATTGAGATTGACATAAGTCAACGATATGTATAATGACGTTCCATTGGCTTATGCTATTCTCATAGGGTTATCTTCAATTCCATTTTTATTCTACTGGCATGAGTAGGCCCAAGTAGGCTTCCCTATGGATGAAAACACCATATGTAGAATGGGTCATTAACCACCACGCGGGCCCAGTGCGGTTTGGTGGTTGTTAACGACTGCTAATGCAGCCAGTTGCGAGTAACTTTATGTGCCTTCCTGTTATAACTGCCGGGTATAGGAATCGAACACAATGAAACTATTATGTAGTAGCTCGTATATTATCTCACACACACCACGCCGCTGCACATAAAAATTAAAACATATTTGCTTAGTAAAAAATGTTCGGGTGAATCACCTACGGCGACCGTTTTAGCCCTCTAGGGTTCCGTGGGGGACTGGATGAAAATTTTTAATTCCGAATGCAGTTTGCTAAAGAGCGCACAATAATACCCCAGGAATATTCGCCAGTAGATAATGTACAAAAGGCGTTTCGCTTTTTATTTTCCCGTTATTAACTATGCTATGCGGTTTTTAGTTGGGCTCCACTCGACTCTGAAATTAGTTGTGATAACCATACAACTGTTGGCGGGAGTGCGAAATAGTCGCTGTAAAATAATCTGACGATGCTGGGGTTTTTTTAAGAGTAATTATGTTGCACCAAGTTAAAATTCGAAGACAAGATCGGATTTCGATGATTTATATTTTCTTTTCTTAGAAAATTTTTGATCTTTATTAGTACTGTATGACATTGTGAAAATTTAAAATGGTATTAACTGAAGTAAATTTGCAAACTTACTTATTTAAAACTTTTGGTTATTTTATTAACATGTTGTGAATTTTATGTTTTTATTTGTGATGGAAAGTAATAAAGTTCATAAAAAATATTTTAAATTAACTTACTAAATAAATGTCTTTAAACCTAATAATAATAATTTTTATCATTATTTATCTCATGAGGTGAAAAAATTTAATTAAAACTTATGGGTAATGTGATTTTGTGTGTGTGCATATGTGTGTGAGTTAAAAATGTACGGGTTCGTCGCTAAGTGTTTAACATAACTACTTTTTGTATAAGATTTATCATTATTATTATTAAAAATCTGATTCAAATTATTTTATATGGTGCGTTCCGTTTCACGCAAATAAGCTAACAGTATTTTTTGTCTTGCAGTGGGATGATGAGATCCCAGGAAGAGGAACTTAGAAATCAGTACCTATGTATATTTCATCTATGCATGCCGTGGCAACCTGTAATTAAGATGACACTTAGCTTTAAGTTTATGTTTTTTTCTACAATTTTTGCTTGTTTCAGTGTTTGTCTTGTTGGTTGTCCTAATAAACAAATAAATAAATAAATTTCTTAACTATAATACATGCATACGACCTCCTTGGTCGAGTGGCTTGCACACCGGTTTTCATGGTGTCGCCATCTCTGAGGTCCCGGGTTCGATCCCCGGTCGGATCAATTTAGTAATATCTGTTTTTCTAAATTGTTTCGGGTCTGGGTGTTTCCTATGTATAATAAGGATGTATTTAAGTATATTAAGTATGTTTATCCGTTGTCTAGTTAACCATATAACGAGTTTCTTAAGAAAGCTTTTCTTGGGACTAGATAATTGGTGTGAGTGTGGGACGCATTTATATTTATATATTTATTTATATATAATTCTATAGGATACGGGTGTTCACTCAAGCGAACGAAATCGCGAGGGGGCCGCTAGTTACTTATTTATAAACTACTAAATTATAATACTAGGTACTGCAGAATTTGGTGACTCTTTTCTTTGTCGCACTTCCAAAAGATGGAATAGTCTGCCTGGTAGTGTACACGTTTTCGTTCCTTCCTATGTGTAGTCCTATGACAAACGAGGCGTGAAGAGGCACATTGAGGGCCGGCAGGTTGAGGTTGGCTGATGCTGCGTTGTTTTAACACAACACCACTTGTCTTTGCGACTGGCCTCTATTTCCACTTACTTATCATCAGGGTGCCTCGTGTGAGTTTCATGCGCCATTCGATTACGATAACGAAAATGAGAATAAAGTTTTAACTCTTCTCGTATGCCGCCAGGAGGCGCTGCTTCAATGCCATACTAATTTTCGTTTTCATAAACGTAATCGAATGAATGAATGCCCCGTGTGGTGCCGGGGATAAAGAATTGCACCACCCCATCTCTTCCCGTGGGTGTCGTAGAAGGCGACAATGGGATCATTCCAGAGGATGGGCAGCAGCGTCTCTCTGTGATAATTCTCACCTTACTGCGATCGCCAACCCGCCTGCCAAGCGTGGCGATTATGGCAAATTCCCCTCAAAATTATCTATCCTTGAGGGAGGTATTGGTACAAAATCGGTCGTTGTGGAGATCCTTAGGGGAGGCCTTTGTCCAGCAGTGGACGTCTTTTGGCTGAGATGATGATGATGATGATGAATCGAATGAATATGGATGTGTGACTTTTGTTTACAGATAGTAAAGTCATTTTGCGTGGTAACTTATAAAAAAAAGCGAAAATTCTTTTCCCTTTTTCCCCATTGAATCGAACACGGAATCAATGTACCTAATTGAAGCATCGGCGTTACTGAACGTGGACGTACGAAAAACGTCAAATAAAAAAATACGTTTCCGAGCGCACCTCAGTGTAACCGCATTCGCCGCGCACCCGTTTGATCCGACTAATCACGATTTCGTGCATTTCGTGCACGGAAAATATACCGATGCCTTTCCATTCGTTGGGGTTCCAAGTTACCTACTTATCTATTTTTCTGCTGACCGGCACGGTGTGAGGATAGGTGCATGCTACATTAATTAAACTGAATAAATCTTATGTGTACATCTGGGGGCACGGCAGTGCAATCGCACAAAACAATCTAATTTAATAAAATATATGTATTACTTGTTGTGAGATACATTGTGTTTTCATGCGATGGTCAAGTCAATCTATTTATTTAAAACATAAAAGATTTTAATATCGATATGGTCACTATAAAATGTTGTTAGGTTAGCTAATTACGTAATAACTTAAGACAGAAGGTCCCTTAGGCAGGGACTGATTAAATTAACCGACTTAGTATTACATGGATCTCACAACTTTTTACGCAAATTTTTGGTCACCCATTACATGACTGGCCTTTGCGAAGTTGCTTAACTTCAGCAATCGCAAACTGAACGCGTATGCCACTGCACCATGGAGCTCCTCTTTTTTACATGTAATTATTGTTATTATTATTTTACACGCTGGCCCCTTCCCATCTACATGGAACCAACAACAGAGCTGGTGCGGCTTGCGAAGCGGCTGAAAAAACTAAAGCATGCAAATACAGGGGTCTAGGCTCCGAATATGATTTTGTCCCATTCGGTGTCGAGGCCCTTGGTCCGTGGGGTCCTAGCGTTATAAGGCTTTTTAAGGAAATAGCAAAAAGGTTAGTCGACATCACAGGAGACCGAAGAGCTGGCAGCTACCTCGGACAAAGAATAAGTCTAGCTATTCAAAGGGGGAACGCTGCCAGTATCTTCGGAACCTTGCCTAAAGGGACTCCTTTTAATAATTTATTTTAGTTATTTTATTATATTTTTTAAGGTTTTTTAGTTATAGGTTCATTGTTCTTTTAATAATTACATTTAATAAATACAATTGTATTGGTAGAAAAGACATGTATGGAAATATTTGCAGGTGAAATAATTATTGTTTTATTACTTAGTATTTCATGTTCAGATGGATGTGCAGAGTGACGCATTTTAAAACATTTATAGTGACAAAGGTATCAGCATCAAAGCGATTTTAATTAAACTCAACGTTTAATGTTTTCAAGGTAATCTGATAAAAGTCGTTACGAGCGTTTCAATGAGTGTTTACGTGAAAACGCTTTTAACCCGTCGCTGGTGGGTGCGACCGCAAATCTATTAACGCGACTTTGCGGTTGCTAAACGTATTGGCGATCTTTTGCGAAGTGCTTTCAAGAGATTCAAAACGATGTTTTAGTGTTAATTTCAATTATTTTAGTAGCGTTTTAGGGTTGACGCTAAAACCATAAATTAACTATTAAAAAAAAAGGAAATATGAATTTTAAAATGAATTTATTCTACGGAAGTTTCAGTTCTCTTTGTTTACATCTAAGTATCTATAAAGGGTAAAGCACACAACAATAACATCAGCGGTTTTTCCATAAAGGGATTTAAGTTAGTGTTAGTTACCATTTTGTAAATGTTTTTGGTCAAATAAAATTATTATTACTATTATATAGGCAAATTGTCAAAATACAGGCCACCGACACTCGATAGTCGTTGTCGAAACCCAGGCTAAAAGTGAACTCTAAGCAATAAACTTAAAATGAAACCTCCTTAAATTTATTCACCTAATCACTTGTTTTAAGAACAAAAAAGAAAAAGTATTCTCGTTTTATACGTTTTAAAAGTGGCCAGTATCTTTTTTTGTTAACCTTTATGGTCGGGACTTCTTGGCGGGAAAGTGAAGAGACATGTCCGCGGTTTTGTTTTATTTTCTAAAATTTGTGTTATGTCGAATATTAATGTGAAATAATGGTGAGTTATTAACCGTTAAGTGTTCGTGAGTGTGCATGAATGTTGGCAAATGAAACAAAACAGTGCAACGTCACTTTTCAAACTCTCTCAAGAAGTCCGCCCAAGGACTTAGTAAAGCCCCACATCTTTACTGAGATACTCGAGGGCTTGGGGGGTATATCATTTCTCACTTCTCATTTCTATTATCATTCATCATCATCATACAGAAAAGAAATATTGTTTATTTATGTATTACTTGTTAGAAAAATTACTTTGACACTGGCTAAATGTGCTAATCGCACAAAGCCATCAACAAAAGAAAAAAAAACCTTTATGGTCGCTTTAGTTTCTGTTTTCCTTTTCGTCGTCAAACTCCAAAACAAAACAACATCGTTACACCATTTTCATTAAACCCTCCTTTTCTGAAGTACCTAACACCTGAAGTGTAATACTTTAACTGGTATCTTATGAAATCTTCGTCCCGATTGACTATCCGGGGGCCAAGGTAGGCGGGTGGGGGCGGCAATTATTGAGCAAACGTAATAGCAGCATTGTGACAGACGACTCTGTGCACAGACGCGCAGCGGCGTTGATTAGTACACAGGGCCGCTGTGGAGACGTCATTTGCACTAAATATTTTTTTTTAAATTATGAAACGATACATCTTTTAACAACGGATGCACCGGATAACAAAGTGTGTCACAATGGCAGGTCTCCAAAAGGACCGACGTGATGGTGAAGGTTGCGAATTCGAGCAGCACAAAATCCATTGTCGTTGTGGAGATCTTTAGGGTAGGCCTTTGTCTATTAGTGGAAGTCTTTAAGCTGAGATGATGATAATGATTGATGGATGACCCTAAAGACTCTAAGGTTAACATTCTTGAGAAAGCTTGCTAATTAGAAAAACGTCTTAAGTCTCAACGGTCGCTGTCTCAATATATCCTGATTTTGATTTTAAAATCAAAAACTTATAAAATTAGAACACCGACACACGTTTTGGTTGGGGATAGGCCTTGTTTCAATTTCGTTTAGCTAATACCATCTTATCTTAACTCTGTCGCTAAAACCAGGGCTTTGAATACCGTTAAAAAATTGTTAATAATACTTCTGTCAAACGAAGATACCGTAAAAAAAAGTAGCGTTACCTGGTGACATTCTTACCAATAAATTAATTAACCGCTCTACGCAGATTGGTTAATTCTCATTAGATTACGAAAACAGCAACGACACATTTCTAAATAACTTTACCAGCATTACCGCTACCAATTTAACTTTATAGAAATAAATATAAAAAAATAAATATATAGCATTGTTGTTGCGCAGGGTTTCAGTTCTATATGGTCGCCATGCTAAATAATACAAATTTCTTTCTTCGATAGCTATGTTTATGAGTAGATAATATAATAAGTTGAACAATAAATGTGAATTTGAGCGTCCACATACGGACGGGACGGGCAAGCGAGTGTCTGGCCGCGGCTGGCGGCGATAATGGCGTCGTAGTGATGTGCCACGCACGTAGTGTTGGCAACAATTGTTTTATTCCAATACTTTGATATGATAGCCAGATCGTCAGTAGTTGAGAGGCAAAATGCGCTTTCTTTAATTTTTGGCGTTTTAGCAACTTAACATCACTTGCAGCAGCTTGCAGCCTTGTACTCTATAATCTAAGAAGTAAGAAAATAGACTTTATTTTTGATGCCAGAAATTTCCGCTAGCTATTTAATTACGTTACAATATTACATTGCCTCGTAAAACGTTAACGGGATCAATGTATACGAGTGATTACAGTTAAGTGTTTTTTACTTTTAATAAGATTCTATCATCTTTATTACCTTACTTTGTATTACACATTTTCATGACACAACTCAAAGTCACATAATGTTGGAAAACCTTTACATGAACAAAAATAACAATATCGCAATAGTGATTTAAAGAGGCCACTCCACACCAAGCCTTGTTCTTGATTATATTTGCGACGAGCCACGGACACGCCCCCATTCCATCCCCTATTATATTCAAAATATATTAAGTAACGTCGTAACTCCAAGTTTATGCAAATACATTTTCGACTCTATTTCCGTACAGCTAAAAGGGAATATTGTTGTTATGTCTGTAGTTAAGTAAGTGCATAAAGCCGGTCTGTTTCGATTTGTCTATAAAATAATACATATTAAGCTTTGTCTGCGAATCATTGAAAGCAAGTGATGTAACAGCATTCAATGAATGTAATTAATTAAAATCTGCTCTCCGATGATTGGAAAGTAGGTGCCTTTGAATCGTTAGTTAAATTTTAAGCAAATTACTTGATTATCTTGATGGAAAGAGACATTGTTTGAGCGTTATAAATTTGGTAAATAAAACCTTTTGAATGATTCCTACGGCTTAAAACTTGAATATCTATCAAGCACATTTATGTGAAACTTACAATGTCAGTAAGTAAAGTATAGTTTAGTAGTAATTGTGGTAGGTATAAGCCACGTATAAGCTAATGTGTGTGTATATGAGGCACAGACTGTGATAAGCAGCGTTATTGAGAAAGTTCCGTGGATTCGGCTTTAAATTTTAATACCGTGTTATTTAAATTCTAATTTCGCGATTAGCTTTAGGTAAGTCAAAGGACAATGCTCAAAAAAAACCCAGGCCCGGCGGAAATGAAATGTATCTCAGATTATTACTAAAAATGAGTACCTAATCCAATACTGCATAGTTGGAATCATCGGAATATTTTTCTTAAAGTGTGAAATTGCTATTCGAAGTGTTTCAGGGTTCATATTAATGTTTTAGTAAAAGGATTATTAATCGCTAAAATGGGTGTTTACAAGTGAGTACTAAGTAATTACTACAAAGGACGGACATCATCGAAACCTTTTTTAAATGAGATAAAAATTGCTACACGAAGTTAATCCAGGCCTGATCTATCTACCAACTGTAGCGTTAAATCACCGCTACCAGTTTGTCGCCTTTCGACACTGCAATTTTCTATCTTGTTGTTACCAGTAGGTGGATGTAATCTTACGATTTAGAAAACGAATAATGTTTTAATAATAAAATGATTCGTGAAACTACTATTGTGTTTTTTTTCTTTGATGACAGTAGCCACTTCTAGTAGTAGTTCACCAACACCGATTCCTCTGTAGAGCTTAGTTATGGACGAACTAAGTCAGCAAGTGCATTAAGAGGCCGGGCACTGGGCATGTTACCCTAACTATTATATTATAGCATTGTGCAAAATGCAAAATAATAATAATATGACAAGTTTAAGCAAAATTTTTACTGTCCTTGTTTTTCACCGGTCCGCAGTGCCTAGTGCGAGTTTCATTCGCCATTTGATCACGTTAACGAAAACAAGAAATTGTATGGCAAAATTGTAACTCTTCTCATATGTCGCCAGGAGGCGCTGCTTCAATGCCATACTAATTTTCGTTTTCGTAAACGTAATCGAATGAATACGGATAGTAAACAAAACTCACACTAGGCACTCAGGAGGCGTATATTACGTTTTCGTAAATGCCTTAATTTACGTTTTCGTTCACGTGATCGAATAGCGAATGAAACTCGTACGAGGCACCCCCAGATAACAGTTTGAAATATCAGCTTTTTCTTTTTAAACAAGAGCATTTTCCAACAATGAAACCATTTCTGGCGTACGTATAAGTATCAAAAAACATCGTCCAACAATTGTTTCGCTTTTCTTTATATTGTGTCGATGCGTGTTACTTGCGGACTGACAAACACACACAACTCGCACACGCTGCATGCTACTAAGAGTTTCTATTGTTTAATCCCACAATTGGCCACGAATGCACAGACCGACGAAAGAAACTGACCAAGAGGACTACTATTTGTACGGCGCTTGAACTAACTAGATACTTGTGTTTCGTAAGCTGAAATTTAAATGTAAAAAGATAAACTCTTGCAGACACTTTAAACCGAGTGTTCGACACAGTTTTCGTCGCCAAAAAATAACATAGGTTTTCATTCAAATTTTACGGCACGACAGTTCGGAATCAGGTGGTCTGTAGGTATGCAGTTGTTGCTCAAGACTAAAATCAGTTGCTGACCCATATGTTTAATGAATAATATAAACAAATGTCGATTACTGGGGTTTGTCGGACACTTTAGATGATATGATATTAGGTATAATTTATTAACATTTTGAATCTCAAATAATGATATTAGGCAGTCGTGTTTTAAAACTGTCGATTTTTACATTACTTTTCGTACTATAAATCTATCTATCTATTTGTAAATTTTAACTTTAATTTATTTTAATTTTATTTTTATTGTTGTTTTTTATCGATTTCATTCCAATTATTTCAATTAAGTATTTCAATTATTTCCATTATTTTAGTTATTGTAATTTTATCAGAGATCTCCATATTTAATGTATGCATGATAGAGTAAGCGAACGCTGTGCCCGACTACAATCGGAGCGCAAACTTAACTGTATTTTTTTTTCTAAATGTGTTTTTGTATGAAATGTGGTTTGTATTCTGTTGTCGTGCCAATAAATAAATAAATAAATAAATAAAATAAATAAAAATAAAACACTGGTTTCAATTTCTGTTCAAAAATAAAGAATCTAGCCAGCGATAAGGTAAGTAACTCGCGATAAGGTATTTAACTCCTTACCAACAGAGCAACGTTGATAAACATTTGAGAGCCTAAGAATTATCTTTAAAAACATAGATAAATATGTTTTGTTATTCACTGAAGTTTTAGGCAGTAGGTAGAGCTATTAGGTCTATACTACATACTTGCGTTGTTGCCGTATTAACGAGTCTACAGTCTACACAGATTATAGTTTCTCTAGCAGTGACGATCAACATCAGTCGGTCGCTGTTAGTCAGATTTGGGCGGTCGAGATGCGGTGCTGCGTCGAAATAATACGACAGACAGACGCTCCCTACGATATGAATGTTAAGGAATAGCTTCAATAATAAAAAAACATATTTTTTAATAACTAATCACTTGACTTTCATCTCACCTTATTTGATAATAAGGTCGAAGGTGGAAGCTCACTTCAGCCAGAATCCTCAACTACTGCGGCACCGGCTATCTTATGTCTAACTGTCGGAACACAACAATGCTACTAGTTTGATATTGTGGCGACATTTTTAAACAGGATAGTGGTAGTTAGACAGGCGATCTTAAAACACAAGCCCTACCACCAACCGACTAGGTACATACATTTCCATAATATTATTCATTTTAGTTATTTACTTACATTAGAAAGGGGTGTCTTGAATCAGCTTCTGAAAGATATTAAATTATTGACCAAGCAATTTTGCAATTGGAAAGGAAAATTCAAAAAGAAAATTAAGATTTGGTAACTCAGTTGGAAGAGTTGTGGATAGCGAACGAAAGGCAATGGGTTCGTGTTCTACCTAAAGCAAGATGTCTTTTTACAAGTATTATTAATATTAGTTACAATACAATAAATCAGATGTCAACTATATAAACCAGCTGAATTATGATACTTTAAAAAAATAGTTCAAAATTATTTATTTCTATTAGGTTACAATAGTATTACTTTGTGAATAACGTCGTTGGTTACAAAATTAGTAAGGTTGTAGTAGAAGACACGTTTTGTAATTGTTTGTTATTCCTAATATATATATATATATATATATATATTTAAATATTCTAGATTTATTTAATTTTTTTTTGTGTCTATTTATTTACAAACAAAGACAAAAACAAGATAATAATTAAACTACTTAAAATTAAACTTACAAAAAACATACGAGAAGAGTTGAAATCACACAAATTCTCGTTTTCGTTAACGTGATCGAATGGCGAATAAACTCGCACTAGGCACGTATCTTATCTTAGTGGGGCCTGCTGAGGTTTCCCTCTCGCAGTAACACTTCGACCCATCGGGATCTTTTGTGCAACCCATTCCTTTCACTCTTCTTCCTTTGTAAAGATATATGCCATAAGTTTGGCAACGTCCTTGAGAGCGAAGAGCCTGAAGTCCTCAGGTTTCGGATAGGCCGACCCCAGGAGTCCCATTCCTTTCCTAGCCAGAATTTCAGTCACACAGTAGGTGCTGCATTGACTCCGTTTCCTCTCCACATACCCTACGCAAGCTATTTGTTGATAGATGCATTCTGTGGAGCATTTGTTTTGTGGCATAGTGCCCTGTCAAGGCACCGATGGTTAATCGGGCCTAACTTCTACTGCCTCCGTATTTAAACTTACTCCGTCTTAGAGCGTTTTCGCCTAGGACGGAATTAAACTGTAACATTGATAACCTGCACTTGGAGAGGCCTATGTCCAGCAGTGGACTCGCATAGGCTGATGATAATTATGATGATGATTGTTAACGAAAACATGAATTTGTATGGCATTAGCAGTGCCTCCTGGTGACAAATGAGATGAGTTACAATTTTACTATTTGTTTTTTTCCTTTAGTTGATGGTTTCGTGCGATTAACACATTTAGCCAGTGTCAAAGTAATTTTTCTTACAAGTAATACATAAATAAACAATATTTCCTCTAATATTTCCCTTCGAGTATGTCAGTCAGTCAAGATGTAGGGCTTTACTAAGTCCTCACGCGAACTTCTTGAGAGAATTTGAAAAGTGCCGTTGCACTGTTTTCTTTCATTTGCCAACACTCATACACACTCACGAACACTTAACGGTTAATAATCCACCATTATTACACATTAATATGCGACATAACACAAATTTTAGATAATAAAACAAAACCGGAGACTCTTTACTTTCACGCCAAGAAGTCATTTTTACTAATCATCATCTTTAAAAAAACTTTTTCTTTTACCAAAAACCCAAGAAAATTATCTGGCAAGTAAAAGTCGCACAAGGTTCGTATCCACATGTTTTAATTGGTCCAGCCCGGGCGTTCAGTGTGCTCATATTTTAAAGCAACTGCCGAAACAATGATCAATTTAGCAATCACAACGTGTATGCATTCGTACAGATATGGACATAACGGATTTTTAAGGGCTGCCACCAAAATACCTAAGATAATAAATGAAAGGTTTATATTAAAGGACAAACGAACTAAAAATATGAAATATTGGTCATTACAACAACGTTTAAATTTGAATAAGCTTTAGTTAGAGGTCACATATTATATTATCTTAAATATAAGACTGGAACAAGAATTAGCGATAAACTAAAATTAGGTTATGCTTAAATATTCTTTCACATTATAGTTCAATTGTAATAGGATTCTAATGTATATTTTTTAAGTATTCATATATGTAGCTATGAGTTGTTAGTAAATATTTTATAACTTAGTTCTTGTAAAAATATATGTCATTTACCAAACTTGCTACAACCTATCGGATTATTCATAAATCCCTAATGAATTTAGGTTAATGGACCCAGTGTTCAACATGTATTCCTTTATTATTTAAAAATAGAAGTAAGCAGTTGATTTTTTTACTTGAGATACACTTTAATACATACCACTAGCTTCCTAGCTGATAAATTATTTTATTGACAATTTATATTATACTAGCTGACCCGACGGACTTCGTACCGCTTTGACAGTTTCCATCATTGAGTTAAATATATATCAATGGTTTCCATGACAACAAAACAAACAAATCATTTTGTATTGGAAAATTAAATTGTCGTTTTTAGTATTTTTAAAATATGTTTTATATAGCCTATGTTACTCAGCGCTAAAGTAGCATTCTAATGGTGAAATATTTTTTTAAATCGATCCAGTAGTTTTTGAGTTTATTCGTTGCAAACATACATACATAACTTGTATAACTGCATGCATGTGTTTATTTTTAGTTTAAGATTCAAGTATTAGTCATATCTTGTTTGTTCTTTTTTGTTAAATCTATTTTTAGTACTTTTTAATGTTGTGCATATTTTTTTTAGATTAATTGACTTGCCAAACCTAGTATGTAAATCTTTTTACAATACGTAACAACCGTCAGTTAATTGTTATTATGCCTGTACCAATAAAATAAAATAAAATAAATAAAATACAAAAATACATCTTTTTATAATATTAGTATAGATTTAGGAGCCGAAAACTGGTGTCGACCACTGGATTACTGTGTCGAAAACTAGTGCCACTGCGATGGGTTACCTACAAGGAGGTAAGCCATCAAGCACTCAAGAGTGCGAAAGCAAAGCCTCATCGAATTTTGTGTCTTCGAAAACCTTTCAACGAATATACAACACATTCACTCTCGTTAAGCTGAAGTGCAAGGTCGCGTCAATAGACAGCGGAAATATTGATCTACCCGAAATGGTTGTAAAAAAATGTTTTAATTGTAAGAAAAATATTACGAAGAAAATGCCTGGCCTGGAGTGTAGTAGGTGTGAAAAGATTGTTCACGCGGATGCTACATGTATAAAACTATCCAATAAGCAGCTGAACACTCTCCGTAATTCTCCCGGTATTGAATGGAGCTGCGAGGAATGCTTGAAAAATCTATCCCGGAGGTCGTCGTTTTTGGTGCCGGAGGATGATGACGGAGATGACGAGTCGGAACCAGGCGCTAATTTGCAGTCCATTGATACGCGTAAGCTAGTGCACGATATCAGTCGTGAATTAAAAAAAACGTTTAAAGAAGAGATAGGCAGCCTCGAGTCGTCATTGGAGTTTCTCAGTGAGCAAATTTCTACATTGGAGCAATCTATGAAAAGACAGGATAGCGTCATTAAAGATTTGGAGAATAAAAACCAAGATCTGGTGAACAGAAATAAACACCTCGAGCTAAGAATGACTGTGCTGGAGCAAGCAGTAAATGCGTTCGAACAAAAGAGCCTCTCATGCACAATGGAAATAGCGGGTTTACCTGATATGCCTCCAACAGAAAGAAATCAAGTGCTTCACAAAATAGCTTCCAATTTGGAAGTGGATTACAGCGACATCCAATCTTCAACACGACTACCCGGATCAAAAGAAAAACCTGGTCCAATCCTCGTCGAAATGAAGAACGATGCTGCACGTAGCCGATGGATCGAAGTTAGCAAGGAAAAATGTCCCACCCTTGGAGTATTAGTGCCGAATATCCCCCGGGAAAAGGCGGGAAACCGTGTTTACCTAAGAAAAGCGTTAACAAAATATCTTAAAACATTATTATATACAGCGAAAACTCAATTAGGTAAATATTTTCAATTTATATGGTGTAAAGATGAGAAAGTGTGTGCTCGTAAAAATGGTAATAGTAAGATTCATTACATACGCTCTAATTCAGATATCGATCGCATACTTAAACTGTTACACGGTTCTGATAACCAGTAATATATTATTTTATTTATTTAAAAATCAATTGGTAATTTTAGCATATTTATTCTTTGTCAATATGGAAACACATATAAATCAAATAACTGAGTGTTCGTCTACAAATACTTTTTTACAACAACTACCTATTAACTCTCACCTAAGCTTGTCATGTTTACATATTAATATCAGATCAATGATTAAAAACTTCACTAAATTACAACAAATTGTCCACGACTGTCCATTTCCTTTAGATGTTATAGCTATTACTGAAGCCGGTATTTCGGATATGTTAGTACAATTGTATAACTTAGATGGATATAATATGTGCGCACATCTACGGTCTACCAAACGAGGCGGTGGTATTATTATCTATACAAGGAAACACCTTAAGTTTACTTTAATTATGCAGCCAACCAAAACATTCGAAAACTTAACGGGTATTTTAAAACTAAATCGTAACCAAGACGTAGTTGTGTGTGCAGTCTATAAACCACCTAATACCAATAAACACATCTTTGTTAAGGAGTTGGGTAAACACATTTCTATGTTTGATACAAAAAAAAACTTCATTTTGATCGGTGACACGAACACGGATCTAAAAAGCATATCAGCACATATAGATACATACTTAGAAACACTTAGCGCGAACGGATTAATGTGCGGAATATCTGAGCACACTAGGATTGAAAAAAGATTAGGTATTGTCACAAAATCCTGCATTGATCATATATTTGCGCGACTCCCCACATTACATCCGTACACAGCAGTGCTAGATGTTGTACTGGCGGATCACCACGCCATTATAATCGCATGCACAGATGACGCTGCCCGTAGTTGCACACGGGGTGTTTCTTGCAAACCAGTGATAGATTATGATATTCTATACAATGAACTTAATAATGTTGATTGGTTACAAACTAATAGCATGAATTCCCCAAATAAGATTTACAACTTTATTAAACAATCGTTTCAAAAAGCAAAAGAAACAGCTACTCATATAAAAAAATGTAAATCAATTAATTACGATAGTACGCTTCGTTTTAGATTACCATGGATTGATGACAATATTACTCAATTGTGCCGCAAACGTGATGAACTTTTTAGTTACTGGAAACGGAACCCACATGACTTAAAATTAAAATTACAATACAATAAAATACGAAATAAAGTACATAAAATTTTAGAAATAAAACGAAATAAATATTATCTTAATCATATACAAGAAAACTTTAGAAATACGAAAAAGGTTTATCAGATCATTAATAAGATGATGGGGCGGATGTCATTGTCAATCGATTCAGCAGTGTTAAAAGCTTTTGGAAATCAAGGCCTTACTATCAAAAAAATTGTCGATAGCTTCGCATCAGGGTTCGATAAGGCCGTAAAAGACATTATCCCAAAATGCAGCGCGAAGGTTTTTAAATCAAAGACGAACTCTAAACCAATTGATGCTAGCATATACTTTCAAAATGCATCCAGTGGCAAAATTTTTAAAATAATTAAAAAGCTTAGTTTAAAAAAAGCGCCAGGCACCGATAATATAAAAGTATCCGATATTAAATGTATAGGTGCTGATGTGTCATTAGCTGTTGCCAACCTTATCAATCTAAGTGTTAGAACTGGCGTTTATCCTGACGAGTTGAAGATGGGTTGCGTAAGGCCATTGCACAAAAAAGGAAGAAGAGACGACTATCAAAATTACCGACCCATAACATTGTTATCTTCGATTGACAAAATTGTAGAAAAGTATATATGTCAACAAATACAACAATTTTACATAAAACACGAAGTCATATACGAAAACCAATTTGGCTTTCAAACGGGGAAAGGTACTAATGATCTTTTACTTAAGTTCACAGATGAAGTAAATGATTACCTAAACCATAAGAAACATGTATTGGTCCTATTCATAGACTTCTCGCGGGCATTTGACACCTTAGATCACACTAAACTGGTAGAGAAACTCGATAGTTGTGGTGTACGTGGACCGCTGCTTAAATGGTGCAAAAACTATCTTCACAATAGAAAGTTCACTGTGAAAATAGGCGACACGTATAGCGATTCTATAGTGGTGACCGAGGGCACGGCACAGGGATCTGTGCTTGGGCCTTTGCACTTCCTATCTTACGTGAACGAAATGCGTCATTGCATCAACCACTCTTCTTGTTTTCAATTCGCAGATGACACATGTCTAGTAGTCGCAGACAAAGACCCTCAAATAGCACGCGATCATCTTCAGGCAGACTTCAACGCTCTCGTGAAATGGTGCCACGACGCTGGTTTGGTTTTGAATTCCTCCAAGACCAAACTGCTCGTAATAAAATCTCCGTACATTAAGACCACTGTACTAAGAAGCGTTGTGGCCCATGACCATAGTTGCCTTCACTCTACTAACAATGACACTTGTGGGTGTCTCTGTATAGATATTGTCGATACCCAGATATACCTCGGATTGCAAATAGATAGCAATCTCAATTGGCGCAATCACATTGAATATGTTTGTAACAAACTAAGACAATTCTTAGCCAACATGATAATATTAAAAAAAAGAATGCCTTTCGAGGTTAAATTAATGTTGTACAACTCCCTAGCCGAATCATATATACAGTATGGTTTATGTAGCTACGGTCGTACCTACAACACGTATTTAAATAAAATATATAACCTTCAGGTAAAAATTTTAAAACACATTGTATCAAATAACATCCGACGTCAATTTAATGGTAACGATAGTGGTCTTTTCAAACATTGCAAAATCTTACCTGTTCAAACCCAGTTTAAGTATATGTTTCTTAAAACTCATTTCTTTAACAACGATTTAAAAAAAGAAATAAGACACCCCGTGTGCACGCGCGCGGTAGCTATGAACCGGCTCCAAACGTGTCGAGCGAATAATGTGTACGGCGAAAGAACTGCCGCCTACCTTGTACCGCGATTAATAAACAAGCTGCCACACGAATTATGCGATACTTTGACAAATTTAAATATTAAAAATAAACTTAAGGCCTACTTTCTTGGTAACTTACAAAATATTTCGTAGATGTTGTTTACCCTATTTCTTTAATAGTAACTTAAATTATATAAGTACTTATTAAATGTCTTTAGTTAAGAGTAGTGTGAATGTAGTCGCATTATAACAAACCTTAGTGGTTTAACAATACGACTAAAAATATGATTGTTATTATGCATGTTTTAATATGGTAACAAATAAATTAAATTAATTAAATTAAACATCGAAGATACATCGAAAAACTGTTCTGCGAATGATTTAACTGCGAAAATATCATACTGCGAAGCCTTGTTCAATCGATGTCTCTTGTTACTGCGATGTTTCGTTACATCGAAAAAATTTACTTTGAACGACGTACTAGATATCGCCGAAACGCCTTTCGCACTGCGATACTTAGATGTTGAGTAAAAAAAATTGAAAGTTAAAAAGTTGCCTCCCATTCGGCAGCCCTACAGCCAAATGTGTCTATTTCACGTTTACCTGCCCGCCATTGTCTATTAAGCCAAAAAAAGTTTCCACTCTGGCCATTGTGATGCTCCTTTGTTTTATGCAATACCCCACGCCCACGCTTTGGGCTACCCCGTTACGATGCGAGCAGTGGATGTGCTTAGGTTTCAGTACTTTGTAAGCGATGATGGATAAAGGTATTGTACTACCACCTATGTACCTAGCTTTAAATAGTCATAAAACATTATTGTTTCATCAAGCATTATTGTTTCTTTTAGTACTTTTTGTTCAAAGTCAGTTGGGCCTATTTGTGTGGCAAATTAGTTTTAAGCATTTTACTAGATGGCGCTGTATTTGTTTGTACACTTTCTGAATCACGGTATTTAGGTTATTGGTAACCATTGTATTGGTTGGCACCGCACCGGTCTCAGATCCAGAGGCCCCGCCCGGGTTCTATGTTCAGCAATGTTTGTGCTTGGTTTGAGCATGTTAGTTAGGTCTACCTGGCTAGCTACCATTATCTTATCTTAGTGTGCCGCCATAACATCGACACACAACCCACTACACACGACTTTAAAGTTTATAGTGACACCCCCTACCAACCGTCAGGTTACAAAGTATGTAGGTGTCAGACATCCTTGCGCAAGCACAAGGGACCATAACGCTATATCAGGACGCGCCGAAGCGCATTTTTCATCCGGTACTTTTAAGACTAGTGTCTCGAGCTAGTTGCCCCGTGGACACGTATAGTCCACTACTTATCCGGATAGGTGACCGGAGCTGTAAGTTCGCTCACTACTCGTTGCACTAAGAGCACAACTCGCAGTTTCCACTGCTCGGGTCGTCGACTCCAAAGTCAACTACCAAATGTCCTCTTTGGTGGCGGAGTTGTAAGCCCACTCACTTCTCAGTACCCATCCAGGCACCTTGCCAGTTCCACAATCCTACGCGGCTGGCTCGACCGGAGGTATTGCATCTAGCGGGCACCTCTACTAGTTATCCAGACTAGTACCGGAGATGTTGGAGTTCTGCTCAATGAAAACCATCGAGCATAGCAACCAACTATGGGCAACTCACGTGCCCCGCAAGTCCTTTCGCATCGGGCCCCTCGATACCGCTACTTGGACTTGCTCGCTGTGCACGAAATGGAAGCCTGACCAACACCAAACAGGCAGACAAACATTAACACTTCTACAGCTAACCACATAGCCACCACAAGTCCAACCCATGTCCGGGACCTGCCGGAGACGCCCGCGAAGGCATAACCGGTAGGTGGCCTAGGATCCGGAACTCCCGTCGTACCCTTGAAAAGACAGCCGGACCCGTATTCCAGCTACCATACACTACCTATCAGGGTGAGTAGATAGGGCAATAACATCGACAGTTAAAGATAAAATAAGCAAGTCCGTAGTAAATTAATCTGAAATAAATACTTATTATTATCTCCTTTATTTATTTTCTTTCTTAAAAATAGATTTAAAAAAAAATTTAATATAAAAACAATAAAAAATAATAATAATAAAATAATAATAATTATTATTATTATTAAAGGTTCCGGGTGAAGTGCGTTAATTTCCACCCTCGGCCTTATCATCACATAACATGTATGCCCTGATTCCCGTAGCAAAACCGTAACGTTATCGTAGCGACTTAATGGCTACGATATCATGACGGTTTTTACTATGGGAATCGGGGGGCTGGGGATATGAAGGATTATCCGTGTACAATTAAAAAATAAGAATTAATCGAATACTCATTATAATATTATTGTTGCAATAACAATAATATTATAATGAGATAACTTTCAGATTTTGTTACTACACCCTCGTAGCGCTGTCGTAGCTTATTGGTTCTCGTAGCTTGAGCAATTTGTGCGATACGATTCGAATCCTTCGGAGAATCTCGGGAACATGGACACTTTTTTTGAAGAGAGTTTGCCCTTGACCTCTAACAGTCTTTACAGCGTCAACGGGCTTTTTGCGGGCGGTGAGAAACTAAAAGGGCTTTCTATAGCTGTATCATCGAAACACCGTCAGAGTGTTACTAGAGGGAATTCATACAAGCGTGTTCCCATTCCCATTTTGATCCGAATCACTAGGAGCATCTAGTAGAGAATAGGCCCCCCATTAATGCGTAATGTCATTTCCTCTAGAAACAGCAAGCTCTCAAAAAAAATTAGCAATTTGTGATGATTTGTGCAATATTTATAATGAAGACTTATAATAACATGAATTCGTCGTACGTCTGTCCGAAATATCGAAGAAGGAAGGGGTGGAAACTAGTATTAAACTCAAATAAACAAAAGTCGGATAGACAAAAGAAAGACGAAAATACACAATTAAGATGGAGATCAAAACTAAAGTTGCACGTTTCACGTGGAGTCATTACTAGCTTTTTTAACCCCACTACTGGGGTACGAGCCTTCCCTATGGATGGGAACAGCGCAGGGAGAACGGGCCATTAACACCACGCAGGCCTAGCGCGGATTGATGGTTGTTCATCACCAGCTCATTTTATGTCCCCACTGTTGGGGCATGAGCCTTCGATGGATGGCTAGGGAGAACGGGCCATTAACCACCGCGCGGGCCCAGATTTAGTGGTTGTTAACGACTGCTAATGCAGCCGGGACCAACAGCTTTACGTGCCTTCCGCTATATATCGCTGGCTAAATGTACTTATCTTTTGTTGCTTCTTCTTTTGTTGTATGCATTTGGGATGTAGTATGCATAAATGTTCGAATTCAATTGAATATTAAAGACCATTAAGTAGAGAATAAAATTCCGCCAATTTGTTAAAATCAGTTGGCGAATTTTCTGATTTAATTTGTCGTTGCGCCATCGTCTTATTGAAAATGTTGCACTGCCATTACCTATAGCGTACTATAGCTGCGTGCGGCGCTGCATACCTCCAAAATGATTACCAGCGAGATGAGATGCGAACGCGACCTCTTTATTTAAGACGCTACGGTGTAATGAAAAATTGAAAACACGTATAACCGGCACGTGCTAGTCGTCTTTTGTTTTGGCTGTCATTACCTTAAAGCCTTCTTGATGCAGGAATTAAAAATGACGGTTGGTATGCCGTGAGATGGCAGTGAGTCAGGCAGTCAGTGAGTGGAGTCTAGTAATTACGAGTATGCACCACGCACCTACGCGTTAGTATATGAAAAGTCATGAAATTATAATTAAGGTCCAAAACAGTAGTGAAAAATCTAACAAAATGGTTTATGGTCAGGGGGATATGATGCTATATACACAATAAAGTACCCTTTACATCATCATATCGTTAATATAATTTTTTCTATACTTATCTATCTGTATACTTCCAACCTACAATTTAATTTATCCTGTTTGAAAAAGAAACAGTTTCACAATATCAGATTTTAATATTTTTTTTTACTCACGTAGCATTTCGATAAACACAACTTGCTTTCGTCCGCTTATGGTGTAATCGTAACCGGGTTTGAATAGAATAGAATCGAAAAGTATGTATTTATTTGTGAAATATAGCTTAGGTTAGTTTGTTGTGTGTTTATTAATCATCATCATCATCATCATCATCATCATCTCAGCCAAAAGACGTCCACTGCTGGATAAAGGCCTCCCCCAAGGATCTCCACAACGACCAGTTCTGTGCTGCTCGCATCCAGCGGCTCCCCGCGACCTTCACTAGAACGTCAGTCCACATTGTTGGAGGCTTACCCACACTGCGCTTTCCGGTACGCGGTCGCCACTCGAGGACTGTTCCGCCCCAGCGGCCATCAGTCCTGCGAGGAATGTGCCCTGCCCACTGCCACTTGAGCTTAGCATCTCTTCGGGCTATGTCGGTTACCTTTGTTCTTCTGCGGTTCTCCAACATTTCTGATTCAATCTCGAAAAAAATCCCCGAGCATAGTCCTCTCCATTGCTCTTTAAGTGACTTTGAGCCTTCTGATAGGACCCATAGTGAGCGACCACGTCTCAGTCCCGTATGTCATCACTGGCAACACACACTGGTCAAAGATTTTCGTCTTGAGATACTGCGGTATATCTGACGAAAAGATATTTCGTAGCTTACCGAACGCTGCCCAGCCTAATTGTATTCGACGATTGACCTCTTTGCTGAAGTTAGTAGAAGAAGTAGTCTTTGCTAGTGATAACCAAAGCAAAGACCCGGGACAAACGGTCCAGATAGGTATAGCTGGACCGTTTGTCCCAGGTAAACATACCTAATCGTCCACAACTTCAAGGGCAGAGTGCCCAACCTTCAGAGGAGTGGGTACGACACGTGAGTTCGACATAACTTTCGTCTTCTCCATGTTCATTTTAAGACCTACTTGTTGAGAGACTCTGTTGAGGTCACCGAGCATTGTGCCGAGGTCTTCCAGGGTCTCAGCCATGACCACTATATCGTCAGCAAATCGAAGGTGAGTGATGTATACGCCGTTGACGTTGATGCCGAGTCCTTTCCATTCCAGAAGCTTGAAAACATCTTTCAGTGCAGCAGTGAACAGTTTCGGAGATATCACATCTCCCTGTCTCACTCCTCGCTGCAACTGGATAAGTTTCGAGCTCTGGTCCTGAAGATGGACTGACATTATGGCGCTTTCATACAAACTTTCGTACTGAGCGTATAAATGACGTTTGATTGGATTTATTTCAATTTATTTATTTGATCTTTATTGCAAAACATGCTGCTTTAAAACAACAAGAGTACAAAAGGCGGACTTAACACCGAATGGCATTCTCTACCAGTCTACCACCGGGCTAGGCAGAAAGATTTATAAGCGATGCGACAAAGAACGTAACACAAAAATCCAATTACGACTATTATTATCTACTATAAATAAATAATAAATACCATTAAGCAAAATATTAAAATAGACAATTTACATATTTAAACATAACAAAAGATAAGATGATGGGAAACTTTCACGTCGATGTTGATTCTTGTAGTAACAGGTTTTATAAATCATTTTTGGCACTTTCCTAATTATTCCCACACGTTTATCATTCTATTCCATATCTATTCTACTAGCGTTATGCCATTTGTCTAGGACCTCTAGTCTGCTCACAAGAAAGGATTGAAACAAAAACAAAACAAAGATGGCTACTCTAAAAAAAGGTTTACTTTAATAACACTACTCTTTTCTTATTACCTTCAACGCTAGTGGAATTCAAATACTGTATGTGTATTTCCACCAGCTGCCTCACCAAATTGGTTGTGTCCACATTAGTGTGGACTATCAGCTCGAATATCTTCAGCTGTTCCAAAGCCTTCCATTCGTCTTTATGCTTTACTGCCACGTTGAATAATTCGTTCAAAACGTCTCTCGTCTTTTTTATCATGCTCAGAATAAAGCCTGCTTTGTAAGGCGCCTCTTCGCGATATTTCTCTTTAATATGATCAACGGACTTAACTTTCCTCTGGGTGTCGTGTTCAGTTTGCTCGACCAATGTTGATATTTTAATTTTTATGTTCGAGTCTTTCTCGTCCTCGTATCCGCCCGCGACTCGACGCAATTTATTCGCTCTCTCATAATCTAAGAAGTGCCTTCGTAGAAAATTCATTTCGGTGGAGCTGCGAATGGGCGGGTAAGCGCGTCTCTCGATATCTACTTGTTCATAAGTTGCATCATAATTTGGAGTACTTGCCATGTGTTGGTCTTGTAAGTCGATTAGATTTAAACAGCAACATCGTTTCATTGCACTCAATGTACCTAAAACATTATAACTTAGTATTTAGCTTCCACCAAATTCGGTGTTCTTTAAAGTAAATGTCTACATACATCTGAGGGAATGAGGTTTATCTCGTTTTAAGCTCGCACTAGTGATCGACCAGTGATCGAAGTTCGGCCAAAATTCTTTAAATAACTGTTCATTATTGCGGCCGAAAGACTTAACGTTAACAGGTTTAAATCATCCACATTTGGATTTTTTGTGTCACTCATTATGGGTACATAACTTCTATTTTTCGCAACTCCTTCTCTATATTATAAACTTTAACCGTTATGCCAAGTCTCGCATATCTCCGTGTGCGCAATGCGCTTAAAAAGGGAGATCATATTTTCCCCTCTTGTATAAATGATAGGATATGTCCTACCTGTTTACTAAATTTTATTTTAAAGTACAAAAAACTAACAAACTTTCGTTTTTTTTAAATTTGATACTTGCAGGAATTGCTGCTAGGAAACTATGTCCTTTAGCAGTTAGCAACAATAGTAGCTGAACATTTCAGAACTCTGTCTAAGCAACTAAAGAATTCACAGGTGCAGGTTACTTCTAGTAAAGTTAATAAGACATGGTACACACGCATCCACTAATGTCAAATTTCTTCAAAAGACTTTGAACTTCATGTCTATGGTATATGGTTGAACATATTGAAGAAAATTTTCAGTTTTGGATAGTCTCATCTGCAGGCGGTTACCTGCTACTCGTGCGCATAGAACTACCTATGTACTTTGAACAATATTACGGATGTAAGCAGTGAGTACTTATTGGTACTTAGTAGACGACGACCAATTTTTAACAATAAAAAAATATGATTAGGTATATTACGAACCTTAATAAAATTACTTATAACTTAGAGCATAGCTATGCTTACCCGTTAATATAAAAAACAAAAAACAAAAAAAATAGACTTATTAGTATCAAGATACGACAGAGGCAGTATTTTTTCTATTGATGTCAAACCTCATTACAGCATTATCGGCAAAAGATTTTTTAAGTAGGTAACTACTAA
Source organism: Eudonia mercurella (assembly GCA_963082485.1). Taxonomy (NCBI): domain Eukaryota; kingdom Metazoa; phylum Arthropoda; class Insecta; order Lepidoptera; family Crambidae; genus Eudonia; species Eudonia mercurella. Next base: position 6,418,799 of record OY720035.1, read on the forward strand.
GATTAACCCCCATATTCATAAAAACTATTTCAGCATAGTTTAGTTAATCATTTGTCTCTTTTTCTCAAATTCAAAATGACGTTTGTGTGACGTTGACAAAACAATATTTTACTAAATAATGCTTAAATAGTTTTTATGAATAAGGGGGTAAGTGTACGAAACAATTTTATTTTTATTTAGGTACTTAATTAAAAATACTACCTAATTTCGTTTATTAAACGTCCTAGATATACTCACATAGAATAGCGTAAATTGCTATCTTCATATTTGTCCTTTAATATTGAGCATGGTATACGATAGTAATATTGAAACCATTTAAATTAAATGCAAAAAGGAATTATGTTTGTTTAAGTGTATTTTTACGAGTAGGTATACATACCGATTTAATAAGCTTGTTAACGACCTTTTGTTATTAACATAGTCGTGTTCAGTTGTAGGTACGTGCCTACATGGCTTAGGTAAGGTAGGTCGTTTTAGTTTTATATATGTACATTATAGGAAGAAAGATTCACAAGGTGGGACCTTTGTTTCATTTGCCATCACTGCCTAAGTATTCCTTCCTTAAAGGCCGGCAACGCGCCTGCGATTCCTCTGATCTTGCGGGTGTCCATGGGCGGCGGTGATTACTTTCCATCAGGTGACCCGCCTGCTAGTTTGCCTCCTTCTTTTATATAAAAAAAACACCTATTTCACATTAATATTAAACATAGCACAAATTTTGAAAATAAAACAATACCGCACAGCTTAGACCCTTAGACCATAAGCACAGGCTTGACTTTACTTTCCCGCCAAGAAGTCCGACATAAACAGTTAAATATAATACCACGTCCCAATTTTTGATTTCACGTATAAAAAAGTTTAAACATGATAATCAACCACAGACTACAATATCTCAAGTAGCTGTCATAACAAGTTTAACAAAATTATTGCGTAAAAAAACCACAATGTTTATAAAAACGTTAACTAAATCACTCCTTTTGCAATTAACCAAAAGTAAAAGTATTCCTATAACACAGTGCAGAAAATGTCATAGTGTATTTGGTTTCAAGGAGTTGATACAAAAGGAAAAGGTATAATTCTGATACACTATACCTACACAAGCCACTTTTTAATTGAGTAAGGATTATTATGTTCATCGAACTGCACTGAAATACTTTAAAACGAGCGTCTTTGCTTGGTTGTCTTCCTGTTTTCTCTGTCGTATGTCGTTTGTAGTGTAGGACGTTAGACTATCAGCCGAAATTAATAACCTATCCTCAGCAAGAGATAGGCGTAGGTACTAGAGTTTTGTTGCTTAGTTATTTCTGTTATTTATCGGAAAATAACAGCGGTTGCTAGGTAACTAAACTAAGATAGGCCTATCTTTTACCAGAGATAGGTTATTAATTTCGGCGGTATATGTATAAGTTGAGGCGATCTTCGCAAAGTCACAAATAGTGTTGCCAGGTCCTGTGTGTCAAATTACGGGACGGAAGACAAAAATAATCGGGATTTGGGATTTCAAATCGGGACAGCTACAAATGCTAAAAAAGCAGGTTTTGCGAATTACAAAACTAAAACTAGATAAACTTCTACATATTATAACAACATAAATTCTGTCTCCCGCCGCCGCCGCCGCGGAGAGAGAATTCATGTTTGCAGTCAAAATTATCGATGTAAGTACCTACCTAACTACACACTAAGGAGGTTAGTGAAAAATCGGGACATTTGACGTCTCATCATCATCATCATCAGCTCATTTTATGTCCCCACTGCTGGGGCACGAGCCTTCCCTATGGATGGATAAGGAGAACGGGCCATAAACCACTACGCGGGCCCAGTGCGGATTGGTGGTTGTTAACGACTGCTAATGCAGCCGGGACCAACAGCTTTACGTGCCTTCCGACGCACGGAGGAGCTCGAGATGATACATTTTTGGTCACCCATCCGATGACCGGCCTTTGCGAAAGTTGCTTAACCTCAGCACTCGCAGACCGGGCGCGTTAACCACTGCGCCATCGAGCACCTCCGTAAATCGGAAGCTGTCACTAGACCCCTGAAAATCGGGACGTCCCGCGGAAATCGGGACACCTGGCAACGCTAGTCACAAACTAGATATTTGGTCTTTGGTCACAAAATAACGAGACTGCAGAGGGTAAGCTTCGTACATACCTACATGCCGCGCTCGAGCAATGCACACATAGGCAACCTCTCACGGACACGGAATAACGTAAGTTAAATATTTATAAAATAAGTGTAGCAATTAGCACTTTTTAAAAAAAAGTAAAAAGAAACAGAAGGTAAGTGTTTATGAAGCTTTTCTGCAGTCTCCTTATTTTGTGTCAAGGTGGCTGGCAAGAGCTGGATGAGAGTAGCTGCGCATCGTGCTCAGTGGTGTGTACTTGGAGAGGCCTATGTCCAGTAGCTTAGGTAGCATACTGACTCAAACCCATTCCTTATCTTATAGCTTTCTGGACAGGTTAACAGGACTTTTGTTTTTTTTTTCATACTTTACGCTTACTTAATGCTTACGCATTTTGCTTTCATCTCACCCGATGTTAAGTGACGATAAGACAATTTCACCCGTAATCCAACTACAGAGGAACAGTCTATTTTATCTTTAACTCTCGGAACACAACCATGAAAACACAACAATGCTACAGATAATTTGTTAAAAACATATTCTTATATAAAAAAAAATGTTGCTAGTCCGACACCTTCAACATCCTCCGAGTGAAGAGCAGCGACCATGAGATGGCAATAGACGTGATCAAGCGTCACTACCTGAGCGAGCACGTGCTAGTGCGCGCGCGCAACATTGACCTCAACGACCGCGCGCTTGACCAATACCTCGTCAGCTTGTTGAAACAAGGTTAGGTAGTAAATAAATGTAATATAAATGGGGTATGATATTCACGGCATTTTTTTGAAGAGTTTGCTGATTGCCTCAGGCGTCATGTTCAGTGTCACCGGACTTTATTGGGGGTGGCGATCGAGTAACTTAAGGGTTCCTCAAGCCGTGTGAAATGAAACACCGTCAGAGGCTTTCTAGAGGGACCGGCATCCATAGAAAACGGAGGAAACGTTTCCTACTAGATTCTCCGAGGGGTTCGGATCGGGTCGGGAGCGGAACAACCCGAGGGCCCCTCGACTGGCTAGGTCCTCGGCATGGGTTGACCGGGTCGTGGGGGTGGGGAGAAGCGCCCAGGTACATGTCTGTACCTGGTATAGAGCGCGTGTGAGTACCCTTGTTTTACCGTGTCTGGTGTCTTGGGCCTAAGCGAGTGTACATGTTTAGGCTTAATTCCTGCTGAAGAGCAGTGCCGCGCAGCGGCCGTAAGAGCAAGTGACTCTCCTTTGACTAGTCGCTAGAAGGTTCGTGCAGCCTCGCGGCGCCATGCTGCCCCTCCTTTGCATTCAAATAACTATGAACCATATAATCACACAGATAAGATTCAAAATGATTTGTAATATTTTGCCTCAAAAAGCCGCTGCTGGCCGCTGCTCTTTCAGAGGGAATTGAGCCTTAGTGTATCATATAAATGCGTAGTGGCATTTAGAGGATCGGGCGGGGAGACTGCAATGGTACTACAATTTACATCTATAAGGAAAGTCGCAGTTGACAAGTGACCTCCTTCCTAGTTAATTTATAAGGGAAGAAAATGTAGTGGCGTTGCGGACTGCAGTTGAGGTCTGGCAGTCTGCAGCCGCCATTACGATCGCACCTTGAGTCGTAGTAACCAACCTCATCAATCATTCATTCATCATATCATTTACATCATATCATCGCTGAAGCTACGAGGATCTTATTCTACTTAGTCATTCGCCAATACGTAAATTTTAGTTCAGGATAGAATTGTTATTTAATGGGCGATTTTCTGACCCCCAAAAAATAAGAAATTAGTCCCAAATGACTTCATAGTTGGCGCTTAGTAAAAGGAGAGCACGTGTATGGCTGCGTGATATTTATTCCATTGCCTTTATTCAACTGTCAAACTGTGAATATAATGAAAATAGGAATAGGTCGTGAAATGAAAATACTCATTTTTTATTTTTTTGGTTGACAAGCAAAAGTTCACTCTGTGTACTACAAAATTTATTACAGCCTCTATGTACGGCTCGGCTTTAATATAACGCCATCTATCGAGTTTTTTTGAACTTATTTTTATTTTTTAATTTGGGCTATCAAAAAATCGCTCATTGACTTGTTCTATAAATTTTACACATTATACACTCACCATCAAAGCGATCATACATAACAGCTTGGACTTAGTACACACGCCTGCATTTCATACTACCCCTGTCAAATTTCCTAAACAGACAATGAGCTTTATGTCTATGGCATATGGTTGAACATTTATTGAAGAAATTTGACAGTTTTGGATAGTCTGATGTGCGGGCGTCTGTACCTTGGCAACATCAATTTCATGCTGACTATAGTTACGTGTTTTACTTCTACTCCAGGTAACACGTTGTACGCTAGAATTGAGGATGGAACAGTTGCCGGGATGTGCGTCAACTTCGCCAGCAGCCCAGTGGACCCGAAGAATCTGCGGTTATACGCTTACTATCGACAAGTTAGTACAACCACAAGATAAGGAGATCCCAAAAGATAAGCTTAATACATAACTTTTTACGGATGCGGAATCGCAACAAATTCTGTGACCGCGCTCGAGCAACTCACTCATAGACCAAAAGGTCTGCAAAAGCATGGACACGGATTTCGGAACGGCTCAGAAGAGTCCAAGCGCAGCTGTTGCGAGATTTCGTCAAGTCCGTGCCCGTCAGGGTGTTGTCTACGTGTGCGTTGATCGAGCGCGTTTATATAAAGCTTACCCTCTGCAGTCTTTTATTTTGTGATTTAGTGTAGTTGACTGTGAAAATTATTATTGTTTGAAGTCCTACCTTGTACTCTCATCTAATCCCGCCTTCTCCTTTCCTCTCCCGGACTACACGTGCTGGTCTTAGGAACCACCATCATACTGTACAGACAATCAGTACTCGTACCAAAAAATTTGGCAAGTCGTTCTTCTGTAAGACCATTCGGCTTTGGAATTCTTTGCCGGCGCATGTGTTTCCCAGCTCCTATAGTCCCGGGTCTTTTAAGCGGGGCGTGAAACGGCATTTAAGCAGGCCGTCATGAATGGGTGCGCTTGTTACCATGTTTGTTCCACGGTGAGGAGCGTTTTCATTATTTTGGACTGCATCGGCTGCTTACCATCAGGCAGGATGTGGTCACTATGACGTGTCAATATAAGAAAAAAAACTGTTTTGCTTATATTTTGCTTGACTATCTATGTATGTATATTGCACATAAGTAAGATACGATACCAAAACAGTTCTACTCTATTCCCATTGAAAATAACGTCTTCTTTCTTACTCCTATCAGAGGTCAGAAGAATCGCGGAATCGCTCGCACTGTTCCAAGGAATCTGTGTCCGTGAGGGTCTGTGTGCGTTGCTCGAACCCGTTTGAATGAAGCTTACCTTCTGAAGGGGTTAAAGTTACTCGCGTCCGTAGTTTAGTTACCCTTAAGACCCTACACGTGACCCCTGGGTGTGCTAAATGAGTGACACTGTCTGAGTGGTAGAGCCTCGCTGCGTTGTAGCACGAAATGGGCCGGCTCGCCCGGCGTAATACCACCACCCTCTCACAGAATATCGACGTGAAACAATGGCACTCGTTGCTGTTGTGTTTCCTCTGGTGAATGAAAGTACCGGAGGCCCATCTCTCACCCCTCCTCCCTCCCAATTCCTACTTCCTCCTCAAGATCCAACTCCTTCCTCAAGGCCGGCAACGCATCTGCGATTAGGTACTTTGGTTTTGCGGGTGTCCATGGGCGGCGGCGATTACTTCCCATCAAGTGACCCGCCTGCTCGTTTGCCTCCTTTTAATATATTTTAAAAAAGTTTCCTTATTTTGTGGTTCGGCATAAGCATTTTAGCCAGAACCACAGAATAAATAATTCTTCAAAAACTGCTGCTTCTGCTATAAATGCCTCTCATGACACGTGATTGTATCTTATTTTTGGGTTGACAACCGAGCCGCGTCATAGCCTTTAGGGGCGCCCTGGGGTGGTTTAACTCTTGAAATTCGATAAAAGACGTCTCGGATTGTCTAGAAGGGACGGAAACGCTTGCTTGATGCTATCTCTTCTAGAAATCCTCTGAAGAAGTTCGGTTCCGAGAAACCTTAAGGTTTTTGTTATTATTCTATAAATAATAATATAAAACATTTTTTTCAGTTTATAATCAATAAGCTATCAACACATTAAAATAATGTCCTACTAGTTACCTATACGCTAAAGCTAACACGCTTGTGTTAAATAAGATGTGGGTTCACGTCAATAAATAAATCGTCGTAAATATAACTAAGTCGGTCTAGGTACTTACATTTTGCCATTTTATTTCAGGATCCTGACATGAAGGACTTTTTGTACTTCACCGCAAAACTCCAAGAGACCCCAAACTTATGGGATTCTTTTAAGCAGCCAAAGATTTTTGAGGTGCGATAAGTGTTTTTAATTTTTACACAAAAATGAGGATGCGCTTTCTTCGTCTCACAAGATATTAGGTGACGATAAGAGCCCTCGCCCACGTTCGATAATCGCTGACCGATTTTTAGTCGGTGAAAATGAAACGTATGGTATTCTATGTTGCAACGCACACGTCCTACTCATGATGACGGATGTCGGAGTAATACCTATGCGGCTGCGTAAATGCATCACCCGTGTGTGCATCATACAACTCCTTGCGATGTAAAAGTCGCATTGATGCACACTGCAACGACATCCGTCATTGTGTAAATCGCCTAAGGCCGAAGACAGAAACGCACTTTACCCGGAACCCTCATCCACTGACGAACTGCCCATCTTATCTAAAACTGTCGAAAGTCAGAACACAACAATGCTTAATAACTACTGTTGTGGCGTAAAACAAGACAAGTTGGTTGTCAAAGCGGACTTAACCAGCCCTGTCGCTAACCAGAATACTGAATGTACCCCCCATTGGGGATCGAACCCGAGTCTTGTTCAGAGAGCGGTAATTAACCAAAGATTGTTTCAGATCAAAATGTTGGCTGTGCTACCGGAGTTCCGGAGACAGGGTTTGGCAGTGCTGCTCACGGAGAAGTCGAAGGAACAGGCCCTGGACCAAGGGTACAAAGTCATCCGCATGGACTGCATAAACCCTTATGAGTGAGAGCGATTGTTATCTATTGGATATCCACACTAACCTATCAAGCCTAATAAGGCTACTACTTTTTTTTTCCTTATGTTGATGGCTTCGTGCGATTAGCACATTTAGCCAGTGTCAAAGTAATTTTTCTAACAAGTAATACATAAATAAATAATATTTCTTTTCTGTATGAGATGAGTGTTGAATGATAATAGAAATGAGAAGTGAGAAATGATATACCCCCCAACCCCTCGAGTAAGTCCTCGGGCGCACCTCTTGAGAGAATTTGAAAATTGATGTTGCACTGTTTTGTTTCATTTGCCAACACTCATGCACGCTCACGAACACTTAACGGTTAATAATCCACCATTATTTAACATTAATATTCGACATAACACAAATTTTAGAAAATATAACAAAACCGCAGACATCTCTTTTCTCTTCACTTTACCGCCAAAAAGCTTCGAGCGAATACACACCGTACTTATTATCTAATAATATCTAATAAGTTCGGTGTAACCTTGTTAGGCCTTAGACACAAGCACGAACGTCTTGCAACGCGGCAAGCGTATTTCTTGTTCATTGCAAAATACTATGGCAATCATAGTAAACGATAAAGAAAGATACCGTAATGAACTTTTAAAGCTCAGCTCAACTTTTTATTTCTTAAAATAATATAATATAATTATATTATATATATAATAATATAATAATATAACTTATAATACGAGTATGTACACACGCCTGCACACCAGACTCCAATAATAATATTTTTATTGATTTTCTCTGTAAAAGAAATCATCAATGAACTTTGAACTTTATGTGGTATGGTATATGGTTGGATATTTAACTATTAATAAATTATTATTTAAGAAATTTGACAGTTTTAGATAGTCAAGTAGTAAAAGTGTAACCCCCGTATTTATAAACGAGTATAAGCTCATACTGAAACAAAGAAATTGCTTATGTAAAATTTCATATTCTTTAGTAAATCGATGAAGTTAGGAACGCCAAAAGCTAGAATTGTTAGCCAAGCAATAGTCACCAATAGATATTGGTATCTATAGATATAGATATTGAGTAAAGATTTACTCAAGCAATCTAGTTAGGTTTCTCAAAGAATTCATAGTGACAAGCTTGTGACAAGCTAGAATTGAGGTTAAATTCCGTGTGACAGTTTGTATTATGTCTAAAATAATATAAAATTGATCTTAGAATAATAATAATCTAAGAAATTGATGAATTTGATAATAACGATAATTCTTTTATTTAATTGAATAAGAAAACTTCTATTCTAATTTAAACGTTACTTGTATATAAAATGAAATTAGATCTTAGTGACATTTCTAAGAACAAAGTAATTGCTAAGTAATGACTTGTTTATAAATACTGGTGTAAGAGTGCAAGCGTCTGTATAATGCAAAAAGATATTTTGGACACACTCAGTTGTTATGCTTCGAATCTGCCGCCGCCGTGCTGCTCTGCTAAATGAATTAGAAATCCTCATCTAATGAGGATTTGAGTATTCTCCTAAACTGTCGAATCACAAAATAGTGGTTGCATTACACCATGCTTACTTCCAGCTACAAAGTCGCCGAGCGCTGCATGCTGCAGTGTATCGTGAAGTTTCCACTGCACCGTCTGCGCGGAAGCCACGCCCCCTTCATCAAACGCAGCTCCGAGTACAACCGATACGTACGCGTCTACGTCGACGCGCGCACGCAGAACGAAGTGCCCGATAGGGAAATCATCAAACAACGACAGATGGACTTGGAAAGCCTTATTGAGTAGAGTATATGGTGCATATTTGTGTGTGACTGTGTGGTGACTTGTGACATTATTTTTATAAGTGCCCGAGTAACGGATAGGGGGCAAATGTTTGTTGTGACTTATGACTAGTGACGTCGCGTCGTTTGTTTTATCTTCCTGAACACGCAGAACGACTTCGTCCTGCGTGGGAACGTAGGGTACTTGCCCGATAGCGAGGTCTTCAAACAGCGGCAGATGGACTTAGAAAGCCTTATCGAGTAAATAATAGGGCGCATATTTGTCTGTCGTGAGATGTGACGTTTTGTTTTGCCTTTGTGCGCACGAAGGAACGAACGAAAGAATAAAGTGCCGGCTGGAGTTTCACTCGTCTTCTTTTTGTTATAACACGTGTTGTGAGACTCCATTTTTAACTCAATCTATCGTACAATTCTAATTGCACTATTACTACTACTTGAAATTGGCTGAATACAGCGAAGCCATTCATTAAGATTAAGAAGTGCCGGATAGATTATTCAGTGGCAGATGAACTTGGAAAGCCTTATAGAGTAGTGTAAAGGGTACATATTTGTGTGTCCTTACTTGTAACTTGTGACGTTTTGTTTGTTTTGTCTTCGTGCGCACGTAGAACGAAGTGCCTTATAGAGTAGCAAATGGTGCTATTTGTGTAGCCACGTATAGCTATGTAGTGATTTGTGAATTTGTGTTTGTTTTTTCTTCGTGCGCACGTAGAACGATCATCAAACAACTGTAGATGGACTTGGAACGCTTTATAGAGTAGAGTATATGGTGCATATTTGTGTGTCGTGGACTTGTGACGTTTTGTATACGGGCGGGAGGGCGGTGTTTGCGTACTGCATCCAAGCTAGTTGAACGAATAATTTAGCGGATTTAACACTACATATTATTTTAATTGCATTTTTGTGTGCCTTGACTTCAGCGAAGTAACGCCTGATTTTATTAATTAATAACATACAAAACAAACGGTTAGTGAAATAGTAAATTACTTATGTATTGTTTTTATTATAGATTATGGTATAGAAATTAATATCCTTAATCTGATTTGTGCTCGACATCAATTATAGAAATAGCAGATGGATTTAAGTAGCCTTGTGAACTATTTTTATTTGTCTTAAATTAAAAAGGTTTTGTTTACATTTTTGTATTTATCACATAAATAAATATATTGTTTTAGTCAACATAATCATTTTATTGACTACATACTAAAAAATACATATTCAAACTGAAAACAATATATACATAAATCGGTTACTTATAGCCTTTTAATGTAAGTTTTTACATGAGTATAATCATTATAATTTCATTTGCATAGCTTTACTAATCGTAAAAGGCACTATAAACATTTAATTTTGTAAGCATTGCTTTTAATTACAAGTACTAAATCTTAAATGAGCATTTTTCCTATCACATAATGAGATTACCTGAATTAAAAATACGTTGTACAGTAATTACGCCTAGATTAGAAAAGAGACGTTTGTTTACAAAAAACGTAATCCATGTTTTGTGTTTCAATAAAAACCTCATTATTACTTTAAGCGTATTTTTGCATAACATAATTAAAATGACGAATCTTAAGAAATATCCAATGTTTTCTTAATATATATTGCATCTCTAACGTCTCGTTTCTTCACACTATCTAGCGTCCATTTTAATTACTATTATGTGAATATATGAATTATGATAATTAGTTAACACACATATTTTTTTTAATAACATGTTAGAAAGTTTCAAGAAATAAAGAGTTCGTAACTATAGGTAGGTACTAAGTATATAAAGGTAACATGCTTATGTAACTAGAATCTAAAATGTTATTTAATATTGTTCTTACAAAGTGCAAAAATCAATAATTTGAGTAATATTGACAAGTAAGTAATTACTTGTTAAAAAAAACTTGTAAAAATAACCGGTAGGTATTACAAGAGATCCATTTTCATCTTAATCCCAATCTTTGGTATGTTACTTGGTGTCAACCAACCTGCTTTTTTAAATATAATGTTTTTTTCTATGCAAACTGTCAAGTTTGCATAGAAAAAATCATTATATTTAAAAAAGCAGGACGGGTGTCCTGTTTTAAAAAAAAAGAATTTTCATACTAACTTTGCCGGCCGCTGCTTGCATCTATCGCGTAACCAATACAGCTATTTCTATTCATTTCGAAGAAAGTTGTTAGAATAATGGTGACACTCCATTGAAGCTGAGCTGAGCTGAGCTGAGTTGAGCTGAGCTGAGCTGAGCTGAGCTGAGCTGAGCTGAGCTGAGCTGAGCTGAGCTGAGCTGAGCTGAGCTGAGCTGAGCTGAGCTGAGCTGAGCTGAGCTGAGCTGAGTCGAGCTGTGTAGCGTACTTGTGTTTGTATACCTTTTCTTTTTATTTGTGTTATATTTGCAAAAGTACAAAAAGCTTAATTTCCAAGGTTGCCTTTGCAATCAACAGATGGTAACTTGTGATCTATTTTGACGGACAAGAAAGTCCGCGTACAAAACCACGTCGTCTGCACAATCTCTTAGTTTAGTACTGTTTCTTCAATTCGCATGCTCAACAGATGTCGTCACTGCCTGCTTTTTTATGCATACTAACTAAGCATTTGGCTTAAGGTGGTACATGCTTAGAGAGAAAATGCAGGAAGCTCTTTTATAGACAGTTGTCTGTTTAATTGAAATGAATAGAACTAAAATCTTATAAACCCCAACAAGTAAAAACTAAACATACTTTGTGAATGCAAAAATAAAAATAATTATCTTGTCATTACAGTGTGCTTAGTGATTGTAAATTATAATTAATTATCTATCGCGCATACTAAAGCACTTCTATTGAATCAAGTGATATTGATAAGTGCTTACAACAACTGGTATTCTTTTGTCACATTTGTTACATAGAAGCTTGATGATGCAGTGGTTAACGCGCCTGGGGGTCGACCGCCTAACTCTTTCGCTTTCGATCGCTTTGAAAACGAGGCGAAGAGGAGGCGTAATCTTGTCATTTCGAAAGCTTTATGAAAGCAATATCGAAAGCTATAGTTTTCGATATTATTCGATATTATATTAGGAAGAGAGGCGAGGGCCTCGCCTTCAAAGCGATCGAAAGCGAGAGTGTTAGGCGGTTGGGGGGCAGGTCTGCGAATGTTGACGTTAAGCAACTTTCGGAAAGGCCGGTCATCGGAAAGGTGATCAAAAATGTATCATCTCGAGCTCCTCCGTGATTCCGAAGGCACTTAAAGCCGGTGGTCCCGGCTGCATCAGCAGTCGTATTGGCCGTTCTCCTTATCCATTTATAGGGAAGGCTCGTGCCCCAGCAGTGGGACATAAAATGAGCTGGAGATGGTGTTACATATCGTCGGGGATAGTTCAAAAGCGCGCAAGTAGCATTGGTGGATTCCGCACAAACTTTCTTTAATATGGATAAAGCCAAACAGCGTAAGTGCTTTTGCTTAATAATTTACACAGTTTTTATAGAAAAACTTCATTATTATACATAGGCGCCATAACAATTGCTATGTTCTAATTGGTACGGTAAAACCGCCAAGTAAATAATTGAATAACCAGTGTTCAATCCTCCCCATTCTCTTAAAAAATTCCAGGTGTTTGACGCTTACACGGTATTCACAAAATACTACTTACGCGCTTTTGAACTACCCCCGATGATATGGGAATGAATCCAATGGTGTCTACTAGGAATAATATACATTAGTGTGATAGTTACTTAGTTTAATGGGACTCCTGGAATCGTCTTATTCGAGACCAGATGACTTCAGGCTCTACGCTCTCAAAGACGTTGCCAAACTTATGGCATCTATCTTTACAAAGGAAGAAGAGTGAAAGGATGGGGTTGCACAAAAGATCCCGATGGGTCAAAGTGCTACTGGGAGAGGGAAACCTCGGCAGGCCCCACTAAGAAATAAGATAAGATAAGATACTTAGCGGGGACCCAGGTAAGGTTTGGCGATGCGGTCGATGAACCAGGTTTGGTTGAACTGCAGGTGGTCGCCGGGCGTGTGCAGGAACACCAGCTTGCCCGCTTCGTCCATCACCTTCAAGCCCAGCCTATCCTGTAATATCGGAAAAGCTTGTAAAGTACTTTTTTTTAGTTTTGATATTAATATAGCCGATTAGTTACATATAATTTTACGCAAATATTGTTGCGAACAAATTACAATTTGAAAAAAGACAAAGTGTTGAAAAAAATTCACGAGCGGATTCGAACCCGCACCCCATGACATGCCGGGTCAGGTGCACTACTAATATGCTATCGTGGCTCAATCCAATCCTGGATTAATTTCGGCGAGTTGGATTGAGCCATATTGGATTGGTTTTATTATATTGAATTGGATTATATGGATTGTTATGGCGACATATTAAGAATTTAAGACAATCGCTACGCTGCGCTTCGCGATTGTCTTAAATTTCTAACCTATCACATGACATAAAGGAGTAGGGCAGCTAGTAACCTCAATTATTTGAATAATAGTGTAAAAATTTGGTGAGCATTTATCCATTTTGGGAAGCAAAAATAATATTTGTACAGTCATTTAATTTATTTGGTACTTAGGCTAGGTCTAAAAAATATTACTAGTGAGCGTTTAAATTATACCCGAAAAAAAGTTAATGGCCTTTATCAATCTATTACATATTGTTTTCTAAAGTTTACGCGAACACTAAAAATTGAAATGACACGGGTTATACGAATTTACTTGTGCTCTTCACATATTATTTTATCCTGGGGGTTTCGAACCCCTTACAGGGTCCCCTTACTTACCTACCTTACTTACCTACTTGGTGTAATGTGTTTTATTTCAAATTTCAATATATTAAATGATATTTTCATCCTACCAATGCCAACAGCTATATAAGTACAGTCGGCTAAAAAACTGGTAATCAGTTTGGAACAACTTCCTGGAAATGACAACGCTAAGGTTGAAAAGGATGGCCGTTTTATGACGCGATCTTATGCATATTGCCACAGAGTATCCTTAACCACCTCTGTGGTAGAGTGACCAGCTAGATCACAGTTCAGACCCAGAGGTCCTGGGTTCGTTACCCAGTGGGGAGGGGGGAGGGATACATGTTTGTACTCGGCTTGGTTGGTGGTAGGGCAATTTTTAAGTCCGCCTGGCTAGCTACCACCATCGTATCTAAATATGTCGCCATAACAACAATGTTTGTAGCATTGTTGTGTTCCACAGTAAGGAGACGAAATAGCCAACTCCAGTGGTTGAGTATTCCGGTTAAATTGGGCTTTCACTATGTCATCTTACCAAGTGCTTACCCGTAACGATTCATCATCATCTTCATCATCATCATCTCAGCTTGTGAGCACTCACTGATGGATACAATAGCCTCAAAGCCACGCCAACATGTCCGGTCCCGTGCGATCACCCCAAAAAAAAGGAGTTAATAAAAATATATTATAAGAAATTACCTGTTTATAAATATCTGACTCTTGCAGCGTAATCAACTTCTTTGCCTGCCCCGGGGCATAGAACCCGAACCACTCAGTTTCGATCGGCTGCACCACAGTGTCATTATCGAACTTCACCATCACGAAGTGCTGCAACGAGTTTAGGTTGTCTATGTACGTCGTGTTTATGGTCTTCTCGTTGTTTATTTCCGCTAAGAAGCTGCTCTTCTCTTTGTAAGTGTCTTCGTTGAGAGGGTCGTGCCAGTAGGTCGCTTGGACAAAGGCGTCTTGAACCCAGCTGGAAGAGATAAACAAGTTTTTTTTTACATATCTTCTTCTTATCTATCTTTTACAAATATTAATACTAACGCGATATTAACACATTGTTGGCCGGTCATATTAGCCGCAGAACCGATAATTGATGGGGTAAACGAGTTCTTGAGACCGCGTATCGGCAAACGTAGTGTAGGACGCCCTCAGACTGGGTGGAGCGACGATCTGGTGGCCCTAGGTGGTTGGCAAGATCAGGATGTTAGTAGCCGCGGATCGTGCTTGGAGAAGCCTATCTCCAGGAGTAGTGTAGTGCAAGCTATGTTGATGATGATAAACACATTTATAATAGTCATGATTGCTGCGTTTCTACCAGAGATGTGCGAGGTAGCTAAGCGGTGCGCGAGGTAATCCACCAATAGGAGAATTCCATTTTATCCAGCAAGGACAATGAAGGAATCCTATTGGTGGATTTTTACCTCGTACATCTCTGATAGAAATGTAGCCTTGCCCACCCAGAAAAGTTAAAACGCTTCTGTTAAGCGTTGGGTTAAGACATTCAAATTTTGGCTAACATTTTGATGTGCAAGATGTCACAGTGGCTTTAACCGCCTCTGTGGTCAAGTGGTTAAGACCACCGGTTCGACCCTAGCGGGGTTACATGTTTGTACTCGATTTAGTTGGTGGTAGGGCTTGTCTTAAGTCCGCCTAGCTAGCTACTACCATCTTATCTTAATATGTCAGTATGCAATTGTGGACGTTTTAAGATAGCGAAACAGAAGCCCTCATTCAATTATTGAAATCTTAGAAAACACAAGGGCAAACATAAACATTATAAATTGAGTTCACGACTGATAAAACATGCTGTTATAACTAGCACAAACGCAAAGATAACCTATACGATTTCGTGAAAAGGGACATCTAGGTTTTCTAAAGCTTCATCATCATTATCAGCTCATTTTATGTCCCCACTGTTGGGGCACGAGCCTTACCTATGGATGGATAAGGAGAACGGGCCATAAACTACCACGCGGGCGCAGTGCAGACTGGTGGTTGTTAACGACTGCTAATGCAGCCGGGACCAACGGCTTTACGTGCCTTCCGAAACACGGAGGAACGAGATGATACATTTTTGGTCACCCATCCAATAACCGGCCTTTACGAAAGTTGCTTAACCTCAGCACTCGTATAGCAGGCGCGTTATCCACTGCGCCATCGAGCTCCTTGTTCTAAAGTTTACACCACATTAAATAATACGAAGAATAAAGATAAACGCGTGTAGATATTATTATGTATCAAAAAAGTGCAGTTAACTGCTAGCTGCTATAATGAGCTATAGCAAACTTGGGAATTTTGGTTACATATAAATAAATGTAAAACGGAGAGTAGATTTGTACACAGTTAGTAGTAAATTACTTTAATAAGCTTTGAAAGTTGGTGTGTACTTAACAAAAAATGTCACAATTAAACTCATGTCACCTCCAGAACAATGACCTCTTGAAAGTAAAGTAATCAAGATAACTTGAACAAAAAACACTTCTCAAGGGAAAAGCGAGTCGAGTTCAACTGATAACCTTCATGTACTAACCAAATCGATTAAAACGAACCGTTCATTAAGTCGAAATGAATACTCGAATATTCGACGATATCGCGATTCACAGTCCTTCAATAGCAGATTGCATGTAGAGATGTTATACACGATTACAATACCATACTTTGTAATCGTTTGATCAATAAATCAATCGGTTTTAAGGCGAAATCTTTAATTTTTTTATGTTTTATCATTACATTAGTGTGTATGTTAGTTTAGTAGTTTAGTAGTACATATAATTTTACGCAAATATTGTTGCGAACAAATTGAAAAAACAATTTGAAAAAAGACAAAGCGTTGAAAAAATTCCACGAGCGGGATTCGAACCCGCACCCCATGACATGCCGGGTCAGGTGCACTACCAACTATGCTATCGTGGCTCAATCCAACTCGCCGAAATTAATCAACACTATCTACTTTTACTTTGTAAGCTAAATGAGCTCTATTCAATGCCGACAACTAAGTACGTTATCAACATCCGATCTTAATATTTTTACAAATATTGAAAGATCAGTTAAGAATTAGGCAAGCTATATTTATGATTATTTACATATAATTTTACGTAAATATTGTTGCGAACAAATTACAATTTGAAAAAAGAGAGATAAGCTCCTTAGGCTAACAAAGCAAAAGTAGATAGTGTTGATAAATTTCGGCGAGTTGTATTGAGCCACGTAGCATAGTTGGTAGTGCACCTGACCCGGCATGTCATGGGGTGCGGATTCGAATCCCGCTGCGCTCGTGGAATTTTTTCAACACTTTGTCTTTACCGACGACCAAAATCTGTTTTTTTAATCTATCTAAAAATCTTTTGAACACTGCCCTTAAATTGTCGAGCACTGGGTGTCTAGTGAGTTTTGTTTACTATCCGTATTCATTCGATTACGTTTACGAAAACGAAAATTTGTATGGCATTGAAGCAGCGCCTCCTGGCGACATACGAGAAGAGTTAAAATTTTGCCATACAAATTCTCGTTTTCGTTTACGTGATCGAATGGTGAATAGAACTCGCATTAGGCACTCTGGTGCTATTAACATACTCATTTTAACGTCCGGTGACGCTGTAAAAGCGACAGGCACATGTGACCACCAGCAAACTATCTCCAATAAAACCGATCACCGTACTAATGTAGGTAAGTTCTAATATATTTACTTGTAATAAGCTGCAAAGTTGATAATCTTTCTCACGTAGTCACAGGACTTGTGTTTCAGAGCGCCGCAGTGCGGTATGCCGTATACTCCCTGGTGCTGCGCACCAAGGGTTATCAGGTTTCTGATGGACAACCTGTCGCCACATTTCTGCACTAACCCTCGTCTGGAAAATAGAAGAAGAAGGAAATTATTTATTAACACCACACACATAATAATAAGTATACAAAACATAAATAATACACACAAGAGAAAAAATAAGATGAAACAAAAAAGTAGGTAATAAAAAAGAAAACAAAGAGTGTGAAGTAACAATAGCACTGCATCAGATAAAAGGTACACGCGCATGCGCATCACACCACCACAAAAACTGTAAAATTTCCTTAACAGACTGAACTTTACGTCTATTTAATATGATTGAACATTTATTAAATGAAGAGCGAACCATCCTCCAATTTCGATGTTGCGTGCTCGACTCTGGTTCTGGGTTAAATTCTCGGATAAGGCAAATTTTGTGTTCGGACTTTTTAATGTTTAGCCAGTCTTCGATCACCCAACAGCTTTTGGCCCAATACACACCAACAAAAGTATGAAGACTTGATTTTATTGTTGAAACCTTTGCCCAGCATTGGGACATTAAGTAGGTTTATAGGCATATTACCAATATATTAGTTTTACTAATAGAGTAAGAATCTAAGTTTGTCAAAAATGATTCACTAGTTTTGACCCAGTGATATTTATACCAGGGGTTTAGTTGTGATTTATCCTTATTTTGGCCAATTTATGTGATTACATACATACAATACAGTAAAAATAAAACGGTCAGAATAATCATTTGTTATTGTTTGTAGTTAGAAATAGGTGTGAGACATACCTACATTTATACCACTATATTTCATTTACCAAAAATTTACAATTGATTATATTTATCATTAAGTACATAAGTCAACAAAAAATGTATTCACACAAAAACAGTCCAATTTATAATGGTTTCTTGTTTTTATAATATGAATTCAAAATATTTAATGATTTTTGTTATAATATGCACTTCTGCCAGTGACTAGGTATTATAGGCAAACACCTCTTCACACTTTTTACACACATTCCAGTTCCCTGCAACAACTATGAATTTAAATTATAAAAAATAAAGTTTACTTTAAGTTTGGTCGCAACTGGCGGGACCTCGCAGCCACAGCACAAGACCGCGACGCATGGAAGTCCCTACTGCGAGCCCTATGTCCCTGATGAGGGATCACAGGAATTCATCATCATCATCATCAAGTTTACTTACAAAAATTGACCTCCCTGGGAGAATCCAATAGCATTAAAACCGTTACTCAGTTCTGGATCTGCAGCCAGTGTATCACAAGCATACTGCACTTGTTTATTGGGGCTCATGAAATAGCCGTTTTCCAGATCTTCAATTGAAGAGTTTCCAATCCTCAGGGAATATACGTATACACCTGGTAACATCTTCTCTAGAAACACTTTGAATAATCCCAAGCTGAATGGCAGGCAACAGGTGTCACCTAAAATTATAATTGTTAAATAACATTTAAATTATAAAAATACACTTTAAAGGACAACCCAGCCACAAAACGAATTTAAAGTTTATACTGACACTCCCTACCAACCGTCAGGTTACAAAGTAGGTGTCAGACATCCTTATGCAAACACAAGGGACCATCTACATCAGGTCATAACGCCAGATCAGGACGCGCCGAAGCGCATTCTTCATCCGGTACTTTTAAGACTAGTGTCTCGAGCCAGTTGCCCCATGGAAACGTATAGTCCACTACCTATTATCCAGATAGGTGACCGGAGCTGTAAGCTCGCTCACTTCTCGTTGCACTAAGAGCACAACTCGCAGATTCCACTGCTCTGGTCGTCGACTCTAAAGTCGACTACCAAATGTCCTCTTTGGTGGCCGAGTTGTAAGCCCACTCACTTCTCAGTACCCATCCAGGCACCTTGCCAATTTCACAATCCTACGCGGTTGGCTTGACCGGAGGTATTGCATCTAGCGGGCACCTTTACTAGTTATCCAGACTAGTGCCGGAGATGTTGGAATTCTGCTCAGTGAAAACCACCGAGCATAGCAACCAACTATGGGCAACTCACGTGCCTCGCAAGTCCTTTCGCATCGGGCCCCTCGAGACCGCTACTTAGACCCGCTCAAAAAAAAATTAAATTAGCCTTTTGCTTTAGTTTCCTATAAGACATCATCATCAGCTTATTTTATAACCCCACTGCTGGGGTACGAGCTTTTCCTATGGATGGATAGGGAGAAGGGGCCATAAACCATCGTGTGGGTTCAGTGCTGATTAGTGGTTGTTAACAACTGCTAATGCAGCCGGCGACCAACGGCTTTAAGCTCCTTCCGAAGCATGGAGCATATGACATTACTACAGTGTATTACAGTGTGCATTTTTAAAAAAACAGGTTTGATTCGCAGACAGGAAATATTTTATTGAATGAATGACCTCAGACAAAGTATTGTTTGTGAGCAGACATATTCATAAAAGTCATCTAAAGTGCTCATTGTTCTTCTGGTGTTCTATTTTAAACAATATTCTATTTTATAAACACCAACTGAACCACACCCAACACATGCTCGCTCAGCAACACATCCTATGCATGTTATTGAGCACCCAATGCTCCGTATGAGTTGCACCGGCTGTGTTTATGGGCTGTGGTACTGTGGTACTATGTAATCCTGCCAAATATAGGTTTTTTTTAAAGAAATTATATGAGACTAGCAAGTCAACATGTTATTATGATGCTCACTTCGACAGAGTTTATCACATTTTAGATAACAGAAATTAGGAGGTAAAATATCAAATTCAGAAATAGTAAATGTTTAAGAGAACTGATAAGTAGTGTAATTTGTACATACTATTATTGTTTTAAAATTAATTGGTATTATCTTTGGATGTTACATAGAGGCAAGAAACTATACAGGTTATTATTTTTTCTTAAAGTAAAGCCCTAATGTGCTATTATAAGTAATGTATTTTTATAATGAAAATTAATAGGTACCTACCCATTCCATGCCATAACACTATAGGTGTTGGTACTGCACAAATAAGTTTAATAAACACTAGAAATAACCAGGGCTTCATTGTTGTTCAATGGCTGCCTTTTACACGAGTAGGCTGGTCGCACTGCGAACACAAACTTAAACGTAATGACCTCAAACCAACAATGATTAGCCGGCGTAATTGGATTGAATGCAAATTAATACAACGCTGTATAAAGATATCAACGCTGGTGTTAATTAACACTTTAATTTAGTAACACGTTTTGGATCAGAAAGGGTTACTACAACACATAGGTACAATACAATTTAAAAACACTAAAAAGTTTATATAAAAAACTTTTCTACAAGTTTTATTTTTCGATTTTGATGTGATTCAGACGTAAGTAAACAAACACAAACAAAATGACACAAATACGCATTGTTGCCAGTAGTCTCGAGCCAAAAGTTACTAATGTATTGCGCAAAAAAGCCTTTTAGCCTCGCCTGGTATCCTATAGTAGTAGCTTTCTTGGCCATTGGATTGAAATATTGAAGTTATGACCATGATCCCTGCTAAATATTCAATATGAGCGAAAAATAGTATTTCATTGCAATGTTTTCGTTGTTAACCTTAAAGGCAAATTAATTAATTGAGTAGGTAATCTTATAAAAATGTAATATTCTTAATATTTTGATTAATAGGATAAGACAGCCAGAACATTCAACAACTATAGATAGGTAAGTTAGTTAGTTACTTATTGGTCATCTGCTACTGTGAGGTTATTCTCCTCATCTGTCAGGGAATACTCAAACTGATTCACTTCTCCGGTGACTCTGTTATGGTATACGGGTACACGACCCCAGCTTCCCGAACTACTACTGACTGAGTGGGTTTGTGTATGCGCAAATGCTCACCCACTTTAATATATTCCCGCGCTGATGACCCCTGGCAAGTGACCTGGACATTGAGTGCAAGTCCTGCAGCGATGGGGACTGGTGGTAGGGACTGAACTGGTGGGTTTGGTCTCTAGCTGGATCTCTGCACGTATAGCGGTTGGGTGGTGATGGTCGTTCCGAGACTCATTCGAGGCAAGAGAACTGGCTCGACAGCTCACTCGATGACAAAGCAGCCCTATTTAGAGATCGCATTGCTTTCCCCAATCCGGGGAAGGGCCTAGAAAAGGTGGCCTAAACAAAGCTTGCCTCAATTCAACCCAGACAGCTAACCGCGGTTGTCTGGTCATCAACTAAAAGCGGTCGAAATAATCAAAAAATTAATGCATCCCTTTATATAACTGCGTGGAATGTCAGAACGCTATTGGACAATGACAACAACCTTTGCCCAGAGAGGAAAACTGCACTCATAGCACGTGAATTCATCATCATCAGCTCATTTTAATGTCCCCACTGCTGGGGCTCGAGCCTTCCCTATGGATGGACAGGGATAACGGGCCATAAACCACCACGCGGGCCCAGTTCGGATTGGTGGTTGTTAACGACTGCTAATGCAGCCGGGACCAACGGCTTTACGTGCCTTCCGAAGCACGGAGGAGCTCGAGATAGAAACTTTTTGGTCACCCATCCGATGACCGGACTTTGTGAAAGTTGCTTAACCACAGCAATCGCAGACCGGGCGCGTTAACCACTGCGCCATTGAGCTCTCGTACACGCACGTGAATTGTCTCGCTATAACATTAACATAGCAGCAATCAGCGAAACTCATTTAGCGGATAGTGGTGAGCTTCGTGAGGAGCTTGGTGGTTACACGTATGGTGGGTGGGCAAGCCAGCGGTGACACTTTAAAACGCATACTGTTTATTGTCATAATTTCGATTGCCATACATCATATGGCATAAATATCAAAAAGCATAATATTATTTGGCATAATATTTTATTATGCATAAACATAACAACGCAGAATTTTTGAAAGGCATAATGTAAAAAATCATAATCGTTAAATTCTATATTTTTGTTTGACATAATTTTATTAAGCATACTTTAAAACGCATAATTTGACTATGCATAACTGTTAACATTCATAATTTTGTTTTGACATAATAAGTTGTTTTAAGGGGTGTATTTCATTTCATACAATTACAAATGAACTAATTTCAAAGGATATAACGTTCATTGGATATAATTTTTACTTGGTCTAAATACACTTCTTATAAAAACATTACGTATATTATTCACTTGCTATAATTTTACTAAGTTAAATTATGTTTTTTTTTTAATTTTATTCTTTATGCCTTATAAGACAGCTCTTGACTTCGATCTCGCCTGATGGTGAGCGTAGATGAGGTCTACGATGGAGCGAGCTGCCCCAGAAGATGCCTATTAACTCTCGCCTTGAAGGCGCCTTGATGCGCCTTGTTTTTGGGAACACAGACGATGGCAGAGAATTCCACTCCCTGCTATTTTTAATATTAATATCATTTAAACCTTAATTTGATTTAAAATATAATCTTAAAAGTTAATACGTTGTGTTTTAAGTAATGTTATGCTACAAAAGTCAGTGACAGAAACGAATCGCTACAAATCCGACTCCGCGTAGTCTTGTCTCACCTACCCCTAGTGTAATTTAGAAGAACGCAGGCGCGGAGCCGCGAGGCGGCCCGCGAGCTGAGGAGCAGGTGGTTTTAACGCCCGCCGACGCGGCTGAGGCTGGCCGGCTAAGCCGGCCAGCAAGCCGAAGCTGCGGTGGAAAGCGAAAACCATCTGCGACGATAAGCTCGCGTGGGACCGCCGGAGCCCCGCAGCGCCGGAGCCGTGACAGAAACCATGCCTGCTGCATGTTGCATGATTGCTTGCATGGTTCATGCTTGCTTGCATGCTGCTAGCTTGCTTGCCTGCTGCTTGCTTGCATGCTGCTTGCATGCCGCATGCTTGCTGAAGCTTGCTTGCTGCATGCTTGCTACATGCTTCCTGCATGCATGCATGATAAGGTAGTAAATAGGTAACAAT
Source organism: Eudonia mercurella (assembly GCA_963082485.1). Classification (NCBI taxonomy): domain Eukaryota; kingdom Metazoa; phylum Arthropoda; class Insecta; order Lepidoptera; family Crambidae; genus Eudonia; species Eudonia mercurella. Next base: position 6,442,126 of record OY720035.1, read on the forward strand.
AGGTAACAAGGTAGTAAATAAAACAACATTTTAAATCGAAATATTTATTATAGGGTATATTATAATTTGTCAGTTTATGCTTATCAAATGTATGCCTTTTAATATTATGCCTTTTAAATGTTATGGCAAATTTAAATTATGCCTTTTGTTAATTATGATTATTGCAATTATGCCCTTCCATGATTATGCCTTACAGATTTCGGCCATATGATGTTATGCGTTATGAAGTTATGCTATAAAGACTTATTGCATGTGACGATTATGACCATGAACATTATGCATTTTCAGTTTATGCCTAAAAATGTTATGCGTTTCAATAGGTAACCCAAGCCAGCCAGTTGGATAATTACTATCTACCAGTTGACCCTTGTATTGTCATCTTGTGTAACATCTGTTTAATAGGTATGTGTTTTATTGTTTTTATGTTTGATAAAGGATTACTTAAATAAAAAAAACGATTATAAATGCGTATCTAGGAGTGGCTACAAAGTACCTACCTAACTACCTAATAAATGGTGAATAATGAAGCTAACCTTGGTTTGTTGCAATGTAATTATTGCCACTACTATTCAGATTTATAGCCATCGTGCCATCATGAATAAATGATAAAAATCGTCTAGTTTGTCACGATACACATACTGTCAACTAAACGAAAACCTTGAAATTAAAAACAAAGCAATTACCTACAACGAGGTGCGAGTTTCATTCTCTACTCGATCAACGAAAACGAGAATTTGTATGGCAAATTTTAACTCTTCTCGTATGCCGCCAGGAGGCGCTGCTTAATTGTCACACATTGAGTTAAATTAATATTATCAATGGTTTCCATGACAACAAAACAAACAAATCATTTTGTATTGTAAAATTAAATTGTCGTTTTTAGTATTTTAAAGATGTAGGAAGTAATTGAAATTTTACTGGATGAAGCTAGGAAGCAGGTGTAGGTGTAGGTGATCAGGGAAAAGGGTACAGGGAGCCTACCCTAGTGCAAGTTTTATTTGCTCTTCATCACGTAAAGGAAAATTAAAAAGAAAAATTAACTCCCCTCGTTCGTCACTGTGAGCATAAAACAAGGAGACGGTTTAGACCCAGAGGTCCCGGGTTCGATTCCCAGCGGGGGGTACATGTTTGTGTACTCGGTTTGGTTGGTGGTAGGGCTCGTTTGTCCGCCTGGCTAGCTACCACCGTCTTATCTAAATATGTCGCCATAACATCAATGTCTGTAGCATTGTTGTGTTCCGGCAGCTAGAGATAAGATAGCTAGTGCCTCACTAGTTGAGGATCCTGGGTGAAGTGCGCTTCCATCATTGGCCTTATCATCACTTAACATCAGGTGAGATCAAAGCACTGTGCTTACCCGTTAATATAAAAAAATAAAAATAAAAACTTTGTGGTTTTGAGCTACTTAAGTTTACCTTCTGGGTCTCTTTATTTTGTGCTAAGAGGTTGTGTGTCTAGTGTAAGTTTTTTTACTATCCGCATTAATTTGATTACGTTTACAAAAATGAAAATTTGTATAAGTAGCATTGAAGCAGCGCCTCCCGGCGACATACGAGAAGAGTTAAAATTATGCCATACAAATTCTCGTTTTCGTTAACGTGATGTTAAATTAAACTTACACTAGACACCTCATCATCATCATCATCATCAGCCTATACTAGTCCACTGCTGGACATAGGCCTCTCCAAGTGCACGCCACCGAACACGATCCGCGGCTACTCTCATCCAGCTCTTGCCAGCCACCTTGCGAAGATCGTCGCTCCACCTAGTCTGAGGGCGTCCCACACTACGTTTGCCGATACGCGGTCTCCACTTGAGATGTCGTTTACCCCAACGGTTGTCGGTTCTGAGCCCGTAGCCAAAGTAACATTACAAAAAGGATAGCGAAACGATAGCGAAGTTAGAAAAGAATAAATATATGGGATTGACATTACGTTGACCACGTGATTTAGCGCGGCTTATGTCAATCCCATACATTTTGTTCTTTTCGAACTTCGCTATCGTTTTGTAATGTTACTTTGGCTAAGGGCCCTGCTTCTAGACACCCAGCTTCAATGAAATACACATTTCCGAATGAATGAATGGTGATACAAACTCGCATCAGGCACCAAATAAAATGAACATTTACAAATAGGTAACTCTTTAATGAAAAACCCTTTATAAGAAACGGCACTTTCTATCACAGCACATTCAGTGTCGATAGCATCGATACATGACGTTTCACAATTCTGTGGTTTTACTTAGTACATACATACGCAATACAAATAGGTTTCTCAACAGTCATTTACACAGCCAAAGTAGGTTCATAATCATAAACATATCGGAAGAATTAATAAAAAAAAAACAAATTATAAAAAAGTTCTACTTTTTTGTTTTTAAAATAGATATTAGTGTAAAGCTATGCTACACTGATATTTTTTATGACAAACATTTGTTTTAATTTGCTAGATACTGTTAACTAATAAACCTTCGAATGATATTGGCGATGATCCAACAATAATGTAATGGGTTACCGATAAATCCATCTTATCATCTTAGTAGACATAACAAATATGTAATGTAAGACTTCATCTTAAGTCATACCTTATTTGTTATGTATAGGTTCGTAAATATCCTCCATTAGTCGTCGACTTAATTAAAAGTCAACTCAATTGAGTCAAACAAAGGGAAAATAACTTTTAAAACAATTAACAAACCAAAAATTTTAAGAATAAAAACATGCTTAAACTTTTAATTGTTAACAATCAAAATTATCACTTCCAACTTCTATGACTCAGTTTATATGGCTATAAAGCTTATAGACTACTCTTCGTGAATCCATAAAGGATCTACTAAACTTAATAACTAAATAGTTAGGTTTGCTTTTCAAAACAATTGAAAAATCACAAAATTATCTTCTTACACTAAAATCACAGTCTCATGAGGATATCACTATAAAGTCTCTCTGCTTCCCCTACCCTACCCCTCTTGGGATATTTAATGCAAATGCAACGCATTTAAGTCTAAATTGCATTGCGTCATGCTCTAACGCGAGTCATTCCAAAGTAGTATACAACCTCTTTAAAGTCTTCGATAGAGACCTATAGGATTCTCATGGAGTCTGTGTGCTTGAGTATGTTCATCTCTATGCTTGACAGTTTCCTAGGCGTTTCGTAGTCGGACGAGTCTGATGATTCCAATTGTCTATGCCTGTTGTAGGATCTAATCCGCCTGGCTCTCGTGTCCGAGTCGTACATAAGGGTCTGCGTGCTTCCTTTCCGAGACCTGAATGCTATTCTGTATGGAGTGCTGCTTTGGACGTCTGACATTGAACGGATGTGTCTCCGATATTTGGACTTCTTGGTGAGTGGCGCTATTGGTATTGGTTTATTGCCAATCGCGTCTTCAACAGACCTGGGGAAAAAGAGAAACATTGTTACAATACATATTTCATTAAAATATTTTTTTACTTCAATAGGATATTTTAAGGCGAACAATCTAATCAATCACATGTGATTCAACAACAAGGGATTTATGTTATATTATACATATAGTTTTACGCAAAATTTGTTGCAAACAAATTACAATTTGAAAACCAACCATGCCACGATAGCATAGTTGGTAGTGCAATGACCCGGCATGTCATGTGTTGCGGATTCAAATTCCGCTCGTGGAAATTTTTTCAACACTTGTTTTTCAAGTAAATAGCCTATAACTATCCCACTGCTGGGCAAAGGCCTCCATCATTGAAATCAAGTCATCACTACAATTGATGGCCTTCTTTTTTTTCAAAAAAGGGATTTAATAACTTCATTTCGCAAAAACGCTTAAACGTTAAACATAGAAGCGCACATCAACAGGAATCCTCAACCACTAAGAAAGCTGTCATAGTACAGACGCCAGAAATTCAACCGATCCAAAACTGTCAAATTTCTTCATTAAATGTTCAACCGTATTCTATACACATAACGTTCAAAGTCTATTGAAATTTTTTTACAGTTTGTGGTTGTCTAATGTGCAGGCGTGCGTACCTACATTCTAACTAGGTCTCTAGGTATCTAGATCTACTGAACATATAGCAATGTTGTTTGGCGACAGACTTACATAGATAAGATGATGAAAGGTAAACAAGCTCTACCACTACCACCAAACGAGCACAATAATGTACTAGTACTAGAAATCAAACCTAAGACCTCTGGGTCTGAGATATATGATCCGTTAGAGTCAGCTAGACTATAATGGAGAAGGTTAAATTAATTTAAACATAATTTCACCACCTATATAGGAATAACACCGGCATTTTCTAGGAAATCCACATAACATAGCGATAGGCCAAAGAAGATATTATAGATAAAATAAAGTATTTGTATTCTATGAATTACCCGAATAACGACCCTGAATCAAAGAATATATCTTAAATTACAATGATAAAATAAATTACAATGTTTTTTATTTAACGAGATTAATTTTGTTACGCTAGTAAATAACTTAGGTATTATAATAATAATAATAATATCTAATAGAAAGTAGGTTCTAAAATTATTGTATTATAGAATTTCTAATAATTACTTTTGGAGAAAAGTAGGTAGGTAAGTAATTGGAATTTTTACCATTTTAAACTTTGTTTTTTTTCTAAGCTTTTATCTATATTTAAAACTTTTTGGCTTCTGCTTATTTCTCTTATTATTATCAACTCATGTAGGTGAATAGTTTTCCCCGATCTGATCCTAACCCCCCAGAGAATTTAATTGGGAACGGGGACACGCACTACTGCGTGATGCCATTCCCTCTAGAAAAACCTCTGACGGTGCTTCATTTCGGCTTGAGGAACCCTTAAAGTTTCTCGCCGCCCCAAAAGAAGTCCGGTGACGCTAAAAATGCCGCATAAGATAATCGGCAAACTATTTCAAAAAATAAATAAATAATTAGTTTTCAATCATTCAAGAACCTCGTCCAAATCGTCATAGCGTAGCGTTCTGTAGTAGGTCTGTCTTTAACAGCCTAGATCATTAAGACAAATGAGATTTATGATCACCTACGACCATGGACAATGACCATTATGTAGGTATCAAATCACGAATATCATTCGTCAACATCTAGCTATCATTGCGTTTAGTGAACGGTATTGTTTAGGTAGGTAAGTATATAAATAATAAACCTTTTGTTTTCTCATGGCAGTACCATTACTACAGTGGGTTCATTTTTTTATTTACTTTAGACTTGACGTTTATCTCTTTGGTATATACCTAGTTCGTGTTATAATAACATCAATCTACATTACAGTTCATATCCTTCGAATGTCGTACCTACATAAAAGTCAGTAATAACAGACTTTTAAAGATGTTAACTTCTGACTGTTTAAATAACAGCTGTTTTAAATAAGGAACTTGAATTCGTTTCTAGCGGCAATAAAACGCTTTAGTTAGAGTCTCCTATTTTACTTCGGTATGCGGAAAAACTATTGTGTTGCCAATAATTCCTTGGTGCCTGTTAAAACGAGGACTTGCAATTTGTTAATTCATTCAATTATTTTAACGGCTGTATTATTGAGAATCGCGGTCGTAGTCATTATTCAGAGGAGCTATTAAATTTATGGTAACAAGTGTGATGATAAATAACGATTTGAACTTGATCCTGATAGCGTTTTTATGTATTTTCTGATAGTGTAAGAGTTGATTTTTTACTTGATTAAGATTCAAAATGTTTGGGAGTCATTAACGGAGAAGGTACTAAGTCATGTGCTAGTCCAAATAAAATAATGATTATGTCATCATAAAAATAAGTGACGATCCATTGGCAGTGCTTTTTTTCTTTGCCCCCCGCCCACCACGTCCGATAATCGATGATTTATTTTTTAGTCGGTGAAAACGAAACGTATGGAGTTCTTTCTATGTTGCAACGCACACGCTAATAATTTTTTTCCGAATAATTTAATTGATTTAATTTTTTAACCGATTTTTTCGCTTTTTGTTCCAACAAAAAGTCGGTCGTGGGCGGCCACCGTTTCCCGGAGAATATGTAAGTATAATAGGTATTTGATATTGTAATCACCGAAAAAAACCAAATTTAAACAAAATAACACAATTTCAATGATTTGATTGATTAAAAGTTCTCATCAATCAAAGTATTTTTATAAATTAATATAAATTATTGCATGCAAGATGCAAGTCATTAGTTGCATCATCTATCGCACACATAAGTAGTACATCTAGTGATCACACCATAGTTTTATCACAAGCGTCATTCGTCTGGACAAATATTAAAATATGGTATGTATGTAATCAAAAGAGTTCATATACTATAAATAGAGAACTACGGAATTTTCCTTCAGTTTAAAACAAATAAATAATTCCACACACCTTTCCAGCTGATTACTACATTATAATAACATTATACCTATGTAAGTAGGTACCTATTTATAAAAGAACTCCTTATACCACCTTGCTAATCTTAATATAAATCTTAGAACTAAATCTTATAAACATGCGTGTGTCTAAAGAACCTAGGTAGGTAACATGAGATGAGATATATATATTTCATTTATTTAGATTGTTAATTGCTTAGGCTGATGCATATGGTATGGAAAGCCTGTAAGTAGTGTGGCAAATCTACAATATATAACATTTGACAGATACATATTATTTACATTCAGCCACCATTATCTGTAACAACAGTTACAGCTCGAGTCGAGTCGTTATGAAATGATGTAGCTACCAAAACATTTTAATTACTTACACTTTGTAGACATGGAATTAAAAACTCCGTTCTTAATAACAGTGACATTCCAACAAAAGTATCATCATCATCATCTCAGCCAAAAGACGTCCACTGCTGGACAAAGGCCTCCCCCACGGATCTCCATGGGGGTATTTGCCGTAATCGCCACGCTTGGAAGGCGGGTTGGCGATCGCAGTTGGTTAAGAGTAACCTCAGAGAGATGCTGCTGCCCATCCTCTGGAGTGGTCCCTTAGTCGGCTTTTACGACACCCTCGGGAAGATATGGGGTGGTGCAATTCTTTATCCCCGGCACCACACAGGGGTATACAACAAAAGTATATACACACAAAAACTTAACGGTAACTTATCGGTAAACTCAGGAAATGTTCACAACTCGTATGTTTAATAATAATTCGAAATACAATTATAATGTAAATGTGTAACAGACCTCATCCAAATTCATTCAGCCGTTTTACTTGATTAGCTTTTTTTTTAAATTGACCTAGTCTAATGGTGCAGTAGTTCTTAGCTGCAGTGCGACAAATATTATGTCCAGTGACGTTTATGTGACTTTAAGCAGTTAGAGAATACTTCAGGCTTTTCTCTGGTTGGTACTGGCTGGTACCGAGCACGCCATAACCGATAGTGTAGTGATAAACTAGAGAATGATAAAGGAATGTTTGAACCCTGAACTTTAGACTATGTTTTGGCTCTGGCTAGATAGTCAATGAATTTTACTTATTTGAAAAACAATAACCTTCTGTTGAAACTGATTGCCTTGGTAGTTGAGTGGAGAAGTGTCGACCCGATATCTGATTGTCCTGGGTTTAATTCTCAGGTTAGGTAAAGGGCGCTTCGGCCAGAAACTGGATTATTTTTATGGAACACACAGCAACCCGGCCCGGCTTTGCTCGTGTTGTTTTGTTTACGTAAATCATTATTAAAAAAAACCGCATCAAACTCCGTCCAGTGGTTCCTGAGATTCATCATCATCATCAGCTCATTTTATGGCCCCACTGCTGGGGCACGAGCCTCCCTATGGATGGATAGGGAGAACAGGCCATAAACCATCACGCGGGCCCAGTGCGGATTGGTGGTTGTTAACGACTGCTAATGGAGCCGGGACCAACGGCTCTACGTGTCTTCCGAAGCACGGAGGAGGTGATGATAATAGTGAGATGATCACTAACCCGCATTTGGCAACTGATGGATGGATGACTTGATTTCAATGATGGATCTTTGCCCAGCAGTGGGACAGTTACAGGCTATTTACTTAGGTCGTCTTAAAAGACGAACAGATTTACTATACCTAAGTGGTTCTTACAAGCCCCAGCAGTGGGGCCATAAAATGAGCTGATGATGATGATCATAAACCCGGGCTATGCACCGAAAAGTCTTTGCTTCATTCGGCCACCGACGGGAGACCTAAACAATTACTTGTTCGACCAAATGTCTAGCATGATTACGTGACCGGGAGCATATGAGTGCTTTTATTTATAGAACAAAAGGTGCGTGCTCCGTCCAGAGTTCATACATAAATACTTGTATGGGATTCAAGAATTTCGCCAATTACCAGCGCTCGTAAACTCGCAGCCGTCTGCTTCTTGTTACCGGCTCTATGCTTCTCAATATTCAATGTATTGTAAATATTCTTGCATTTTATTTTAATATATTGTCATGTTTACTTTTCATGTTCATAATTCTGTCCGTTCTTCATAGTTTTATTTATATTTTTGTGTAGTTTATTGCATTGGTAGGCCAAGGTGAACTTGTGCGTAGAAGAAATCTCTTCCAGACGACCTTAGATGGAATGGAGGAGGAGTTCATTCCTTCTGCTTATTTGGAAATGCGGGAGCCAGAAAAGAGCAAACTAATGAGTATCAGAATCTGTATGAAAATATTTTGTGTGTAAATACTTACAACCGAAACAAACGAAATAAAAAGCTTGAAATTCGGCAGGTAGGCTCCTTAAACGCTGCAAACAGAAGATATTCACTAAGATTGGATTTATTTAAATCCCCTATGGTCTTGAGACACGAGCATTCATACGGGGTCACGAACGGTCAGTGCGGTCGTATATAAATAAATAAAGGGTATATATAAACAGTATACAATGTACTATGGTTGCGGTGACATCAGAGTCAGAAAAAGGTCTTTATCTTTCTTTTAAAAGAAAGAAGTTGTAATGTGAAGATATAATATGTTGTAAGCCTGTTCCGAAGGTATAGCTAGGCTGCCTGGACTGTAGCAGTTTAGTAGAAAGTTGGTGATGCTATATGTATGATACTGGTACTCTATACACTCATACATATCTATATATTAATACGTGAAGCCAAAACTTTGTACCCGTTTTTACGAAAATTGCGCGGACGGAGGAGTATGAAATTTCTCACACTTATAATTTATATAGAGAAGGTTATCCGAATGTTAATATTTTTTTTAATTAAGCATAAAAAATACATTAAATCAACAAAAACAACATTACACACACGTATTGTTTTTCTTTATTGCGGTCGACATCTGTCAATGCCAATCCAAACTCACATTCTATCTTTTTACATTTTTCATTGCTTAGGATAATGCTTAGGATCCGTGCAGCCTTAATAAAATAAAGGTCGAATTTCGACCGCTGGGTGACCACTAGTTCATATTAATACGTGTTTATAGTTATGTATATGAAGTCGGGCACAAGGGCAGGCATCTAAATAACGACTTCAAGCATAGTCAAAGCATGGGAAAATTTGCCACTGTTTATCAAGCAGAAACTTTAGCAATTCTCCTATGCGCAAAGCAGAATATAGAATTAGCCATGAAAAAGCGTAATATATTCATTCTGAGTGACAGCCAAGCTGCGCTCAAGTCACTCATATCGCCCCGAATCGACTCTGACTTGTTCTAGAAACCACCAAAGCTTTAAACAAGCTAGGTGGACATAACAAGGTGAGATTGATCTGAGTCCCAGGCCATATGGGAATCCATGGCAACGAGATGGCGGATGCACTTGCCGGGGAGGGCTTGGGGACCCAGCTCATTGGTCCTGAGCAGTTCGTGGCACTTGCACCAAGTACCATTAACAAGGCCTTAAAAGATTACATCGTAGACAGGCAAAGCATCGAATGGAAAGAGCAGCTGGGTATGAAACACTCCAAAGCCCTCCTAGGCGAAAACGCCTTTGGACGGAGTAAGTTCATATGCGGAGGCAGTAGAAGGCAGGCCCGATTAATCATCGGTGCCTTGACAGGGCACTATGCCACAAAACAAATGCTTCACAAAATGCATCTATCAATAAAGAGCTTGTGTAGGGCATGTGGAGAGGAAACGGAGTCAATGCAGCACCTACTGTGTGACTGCGACTCTCATGGCTAGGAAAAGAATGGGACTCCTGGGGTCAGCCTATCCGAAACCGGAGGACTCGCTCTTCGCTCTTAAAGACGTTGCCAAACTTATGGCATCTATCTTTACAGAGGAAGAAGACTAAAAGGATGGGGTTGCACAAAAGATCCCGATGGGTCGAAGTGTTACTGCGAGAAGGAAACCTCAGCAGGCCCCACTAAGATAAGATAAGATAAGATAGGAATAACATGTTTAGCTTCACGTCTTTTTGTTATAAGATGCATTTGAGTGCTAGGGCTAGAAAAACCATAAAGTTTCTGCAAAAACCATATTGGTAGGTACTACCTAAGTAAACAACAGCACCTATCTATTTAGAATTCTCCAAGAATGTTGGTGTACTTACCTATATCAAAATTAGTAATAGGTACTCGTTTATTTATAAAACATTGCTAAGAAAACTTTGAAAAAGATTTTGCGACAGCTAATGTTAGTTTTTATCTTCTGACAAGTGAATAAATGATGATGGTAGGTAGGTAGGTATATTCTTAGCATCTGCATTGTTATGTACATCTATTAATATCCCTGTTTATTTGGCACATACTAATATCACTTTTTTCTTGTTTTTTTTTTTTAAATCTGAACATAAACTTTTTTCTCAGCTCTGGACGCACGTTGCCCGGTTCGCAATTCGCATCGCACGCGCACCGAGTGTGCTCAATAAATTCCGCTATTGGCAAATCACCAGGGTGGTAAAAAAAATCGTGCCATAGTACTATTATAGTGTCGGTGTGGTGGGTAAACAACGCGACAACGTTATGTCATACTTATATCAGAATTAGCGGACTGAAAATAAATCTGTAGCTGGGTGCCAGTTTGTGGCGAATTAATCGTTAATCATCATTAACTAGATATATTCGGCAACGAAACTAGTTTATCATCAGTTTTGATATAAGTTCCCGCGCGAATGCATTATATTATAAAATTATAAAAGTTGAATGTAAGATTGTCAGTTTATTATTTTTGTTACACGTACAAGTTAAACACAATAAAATTAATAACAAAAGTAAATGTAACCACATTTATCGCATTCGGGATCCTCCGGGACAGGATGCTCGGGGAATGGGATTCTCAGGGAATAACCCTTATTTACTAGCTGACCCGGCGGACTTCGTACCGCTCTTTTTTTACGGCTTTGCACAAGCATTTAGCCAATGAAAAAGTCTTACAATATTTAAAAAAACAATATTTCTTTCATATATGATGATGATAAATGATAATAGAAATGAGAAGTGAGAAATGATATACCCCCAACCCCTTGAGTATCTCAGTAAAGATGTGGGGCTTTACTAAGTTTTCGGGCAGACTTCTTTAGAGAATTTTAAAAGTAACGATGCACTGTTTTGTTTCATTTGCCAACACTCATGAGCATTTCACTCACTCACTCATTGCACTTACGAGCACTTAACGGTTAATAATCCACCATTATTTCACATTAATATCCGACATAACACAAATTTTAGAAAATAAAACAAAACCGCAGACATGACTCTTCACTTTCCCGCCAAGAAGTCCTACCGCTCTTTGACAGTTTCCATCATTGAGTTAAATATATATCAATGGTTTCCATGACAACAAAACAAACAAATAATTTTGTGTTGGAAAATTTTATTGTCGTTTTTAGTATTTTATAATAATTATTTCTTTTTAATATAGCCTATGTTACTCAGCGCTAATGTAGCATTCTAATGGTGAAAGAATTTTTTAAATCGGTCCAGTAGTTTTTGAGTTTATTCATTGCAAACATACGTAATGTACATACATACATACATACAAAAATACAAAGGTTTCCTCTTTAAATATTATAGTATCTACGTCCAATATTATTTCTATCTTAGAACGGAACAACTTTTTGATCGACTGCACCAAAAAATAGATTTTATTTGATTATTGATAATATTGATATAATTAAAGATAAGAAAACTCATGGCTGTACAGCCATGTACATGTACATGTTGGTAGCACTCATGACAACCTGTCTAAAACACCGACATTCATTTAATAGTTCATGCTTAGTACATGTACCTACGTCTACATTACCAGTGCTTACGTGCCGAAGAAAAAAACATGAATTAGTACACATCACACCATCTCCAAATCTGAACGTGACGAATAACAATGTAACATATTTCAGGATTAAATAATAATAGCACTGATAATTATCCCCTAGTCTGTCGAAACGCCATATTATGGTACGTAACCATTGATTTAACCATTGTTATACGTTATTGACAGACGAGGAATTAAACATAACATACCCTATTGACATGGAATAATTTACTTATACCCTAGGTGATTCACGTTCGAAATAGTGCCAGTTTCATTCGCCATTTATTCAAAAATTATATGGCATTAAAGTAGAGCATCCTGGGGGCTTATTGTCTAACTGTAATACCTACCGTAATACCTTTCAATTTGAAATTTGAAAGCTATTCAAGAACTTCAAACTAATTCACAAACATTGTCAGTGATTGCGATCGCGACACGTTTTTGAATGATGTTGAATGAACGACATAGTAAATTTGACATTTATTTGGAATCGTCCATGCCAAATGACAAGCGCAAATACCTTTGAGAGGTATTGCGATAGAGATTGAAATAAAACAATCGGTAGCCCTCTTACTACAAAAGATAAACAATTGCTGAATAGGTGTTTAGGATATTGTGTCTCTGTCTAAAAGTATTAGCTAGAAAGTGACAGCATCTGTTTTGAGCAGTGTCTGACTTTAACCATCGTTTTGTGGTAAAGCAGTTAGCCTCCTGGAGGAAAATGATTACAGTTAAACTTTTGCCATTCAAATTCTCAATTTCGCTACCGTGATCGAACAGTGAATACAACTCGCATGTGGAACTCTATGCATAGTGTATATGTATATACACCCACCAGTCTATATGCCCATAAATTGTGGACTCATGTTGCAACAAAAAATAGCACAAAAAATGAATGATTTGCCCCGGGTGGTGCTATTTCCAGTTTAGATATTGTAGGTACCTAAATATACCCAGCAGTGTGCTATGTCTCCAAACAACAATTTAGAAATGTACCTACTCATATACATGTACTAATTTCACTAGTGAGTTAGTGACTTGTACAAATACAACGAGTGGGAAAATGAAAGAGATAGGCTAGGTATAGTTATAATGTGAACGATTGCGCTTCAAATGTGTTTTTATTCGAATGCTCGACAAAGACTTTTTTTGCAATAGACTTCCTCAATTCTCTCGATCAAATCGCCTTGGAGAATTTGATAGGGGGCACGCTGCTGACGTGATGACATCCTCTAGAATCCCTCTGAGGATGTTTCTATCAAACAGCTTAGTTTCTCACCGCCCACAAAATGTACGGTGATGTTATAAAGAGCGGTAAACAGCAGACCTTTTCCAAAAAAAACTCCCCAAAGTTTTCCCCTGCAACGACGTAGGTATTTGATTCTCCATGGTTCGCGCGTTAGTAACATACCTGCTTCTTTCTGTATATAATATCATTGGATAACAGTAAATTTCAAATATAACAAGTCAGTCCACGTTAGATTAGAATTTCAAATGGGCGTAATCGTATCGTCTACGGCAGAAAGCGCATACATAATATAGCAGCCTAATTTATTGTTTTACAAAGGCTTTAAAACGTTTGAAATGACGTAATGTGTATTCCGAGATCCAGTTCCAAGTATAAGTAGATGTAAATCTTTAACAAAGCGCGAGGAGGGTTATTACGCAAATCTAAACATCGACTTTTGAAGCTTGTCTTTGAGATTAACCATTTCTATTGTACAGACTATCCAAAATTGTCTCCTCAATAAATGTTCAACCATATGGCATACACACAAAGTTCAAAGTCTATTGAGGAAAGACAGTTTGCGGTAGCCTGATGTGAATGCAGGTTTGTGTACCTACGTACGAGTAATATGTGCCGACGACGCGAATAAATCAAAGCTTTTACGCAAGTAAGACAAGAAGGATAATTATTTTAGCTTTTTTTATTTGTGACATCATCGTTGATTTCTTTCTTGTAGAGCTTGGATAGCAATATGGAGTCTTAGGTGTTTGATACAAACCCAACTTTTCGCCTCGTTTGTATATTAGTAGCACGTAGGAAAATCGAGAAAGAAATTTCGGTCACCCAGTTCAACTACCAACTACAATAAAGGCAACAACAATCAACCTACAATCAGGCAACATGGTTGGTCATAGCTCAATCTGGCGTTATGATTGAATGGAAAATAAACAGCACTCGCACAGGTCACCTTGAACTCAACAGTAGGAAGTTTAACTTTGATGATGCCTTGTCCTTCTATACAGGGTGCCTAGTGTGAATTTTGTTTACTATCCGTATTCATTCGATTACATTTACGAAAACGAAAATTAGTATGGCATTGAGGCAGCGCCTCCTGACGGCATACGAGAAGAATTCGCACTTGGCACCCTGAAGTCTTAAATAACGATCAATCGCCGTTCGATACTTCGACTTTGGTAATAGACCCCCAAACGTGATTTGAGCTAATCATGCCAAATTGAAGATGTCGATTCGATGTCGAAAATAAAAATAGAACCAACAATTTGTCTTTATAGAAGCAATGGCGGAACGTAGGTACATATCTGTGCCGAACAAATTTGTTATGGCGTCCGATATAAAACAGTTTTATTGGTAATCACGCCCATGAGTAAACAAAGTAATTAGTGCTAACTAACTAATGAACTTTTGAGTAATCAGACTGGCTTGATGAGATCACAAGCTAAATCGTGATTCACAAGGTAAAAATACATTTACTACGTTACATACATTAAAATACACAATTTCCACCGGGGAGATTCGAACTCACACCCTCTGCCGGGTAAGGTGCGCTACCAATTAGGATGTCCTAGCACTAGCTCTGTCTGATCCATGCTAATTCAATCTGACCCAATCTGGTATGTCAGAGGTTGTGGCTCGAGTTTTGAATCCCGTTCTTGGTTTCAATACAATTTCCAAATTGTAATTTGCTCGCAATTAAATTAGCATAAAATATTATACCAATTTATATTTATATATAAAATTATAGAGATACAGAACTTTTATTTGGTGGTTATATATAGGTAAAGAGACACACACGCACACGCAAACACACACACACGCACACGCACGCACACGCACACGCACAGTACACGCACACGCATACGCACACGCACACGCACACGCACACGCACACGTACACACACACTCACACACACTCGTAAGATTCTAGTTTTGAATAAATTAAAAGCTTTTGTAATACCTAAAATTTGGCATACTGTTCGCGTAGATGTTAACAACGCACATAACATTGTGAAAGGAATTTATTTTTTTGTTTTTTTGTTATATTCTTTCTAGCCCCCATATGACAGGATTACCTAGTTTGGGTGCTATTGTTTATATTTGTTATAATTGGATTTTTCTGGTAATAAACATTTATTATTATTATTATATACATACACTTAGGTACTAATAATATAAACAAGTATTTTCATCAATTGTAATTGTATGCTAAAGTTTAAACGAGTATAAAGCTATCGTCGGCCTATAAAACTGCTATAGCTATTTATTTTAATGTCCGCACATATCTACCAAGCCCGGAAGTAGGTTCTAAGTATAAGTCATCATCTAACTAAAAGGTCAGGGCAGTTAAGTTCTTAGGAATAAAAAAAAATAAATTGAAAACTAACTTTTTTTTTTAAATAAGTACTAAAATGTGCATAAATCGAAAAAGAGGAATTCCGAAGTATTTTTCCAATGCCAGCTGCTTACTACTCTTATTTTTGTGCGGATATCGGACAAAACAAAAAATATAAAAACGTCCAAATCCGTACTTTTAATATTAAAGTTATGCGGAAAACAAAAAACGAATCGAACTTCAATCCACTTTTGGAAGTTGTTAAAAAATATGTTTCATTTTATTATCTAACGCTAACAAGACCAGCAACTAGGGTTGCCACCCTTTTTTTTATGCAAATAAAATTCATTGATTATTAAAAGGTAGAAAAAAAAGTTAATTGTATCAAAATAAAGTACGATTATTTATTTCGCTTAAAAACATACTTCTCATTGTTTTTAGCAACTTATAACAAATGATTATCACTGCTAAATATCTGCAAAGCAACTTTTTTGTGTGTTATATGTAAAAAGAATCCCAGAGAAATAAAATATGTGAAATAAAGTATTTTCGCGTACTTTATTGTTCCCATAAAGTATAAAGTACAATTACCCGACATAACGTACATTACTTTATAATAAAGTACGGATGGCAACCCTACCAGCAACAATCATATTTTTTGTTTTGGGCTTCATGTTTTTATCGAGATGAGACTGAAGGGGACCTTGGCTTGGCTGCATCGATGAGTCATTGTCTGGCTTATTTTTAGACCTTATCTGTACAGAACCCGCTCAAACAGCCGCGAATAACAAAATGCCTTCATCAACCGAATTTAACAAATAGTTAAGAAATGGGTACGAGATAAACGAAGAATGATGAAATATGCCAATAAGGCTTAGATTCTGCTATTTTTAAAATGTTAACAAATATGTGTCGAGGGCCCGAATTTGTTAATATTCCATGGGAAATAGAATTTAAGGACTGAGTATTATGGCGTCCAGTAATGTCAAAATTAGGCTACTGACTTACCGACACACTATCGCTATTGAATTATTTATTCATTGTTTATTGTCGATAAAACAAATGTTACAATTATAACATTATTTTATTTAATATTTTCATATGTTTGTATGTAACGCGATATTGCACAACAAATATAGATTTCTCTATTCTATTATAAACTAGTACAACCAACCTCAGTCCGTTTAAGAGTCTGATCACAAACCCTGCATAGGGTAACGTAACGCACAAAGTAATAATTATGTAAAATATTTTATATTTAATTTTGTGTTTTTTTTACATGTTTTGATTGTCTTCTATATTTTTTGTGTTTATTGTAATGGAAAGTGTTCTGCTATGATAAGGCATTTTCCAATATTTTTGACGCTGTAAGGGTGAAAAGAGCTGGACACTTGCTGAGTTTCTTGCCGGTTCTTCTCAGTACAAGATCTCCCGCCCAGAGTAGACTTACGAACCGATGGCATAGTGACATTCATAAGAGCTACTTGTTGTCTAAACTGAATAAATGATTTTGAATTTTGAATTTTTTTGAATTATATTTATTTTGCTAATTGCAAATGCAAATGGTAGTACAGTTCTCAGCATAAGCCGATTATTCAAACCAGAATTCTAATCCCAATGAAACCAAAGATTCACTACATAATTAACGCATTATTGTACATAGAAAATACACTTTTAATTACACATTATAAAAGAAATATACAAGGGTGAACTACCTATGTGCGTGACTATACTTTGCAAAGACGACAAAACGTTGTAAATGTTTTCAATATATTTTTTTATTTCATTTATAAAGATAGTCTGGCTTTGATCATCTACTTTTACTGTTAACTGTACTACAACAAGAAGCTGTTTACCGTACTTCAATTAAAATTCCAAATTGCACGCTTTGCATAAGCTTATACAAGAGTGATAGATGTGATGACGTAACGGCAGTATTTGGCCAAGTAAAACGTTAATTCCTTCCTATAAAAAAAAGTTAAATTTTTCTTCAATCAGTCAACTATGACACAGCCCTACTAGCTACTTGGTACTTCTATTATAACTAGTACCAATACTAGTTTTCTCGATCTGTTATCGGTAGTTATGTTTATTGCATAACAATTTCTTATAAGTTATTATGAATCACAAATGATCATAACAAAATTACGTTGTATTACATATATACAACGTAATTTTGTTATGATCATTATGATCATAATTTATGTAATTTTCTAGGAAATTTCAAAGCATTTTACTAATTGTCATCGCAATTAACTGATCGATATTAATTAACTAGCTGACCCGGCGGACTTCGTATCGCATTTCTTTTTACCCGACTGCAAAGGAAGGGTATTGTTTTTCGCGCGTATCTTGTATGATTCCTTATCACTTCGTATCTCCAGAACCGCTGAATGGATTTACATAATTGAGGTATCGTTAGATTCGTCTTAGCTGCCCAAGTGTTCTTAGATATCGATAAAAAAATCAAACATGGCGGCTGTGCGACGCCATTGGACTTGGCGAAAAACATTTTTTTTTCGAATACTACATTATGGGTACCACATTAGAGGGCTCAACGCAGGGATTTCAAAAAGGTATATCATGAAATTTGTCTAACTAAAAAGACATAAATTAAATAAATTAAAAAAAAAAAAAAACATAAAACCCGCCTGCTTAAAAAATAATACTTAAGTAACTAAATACAAAATCAACTGAAAAGGCTGGAACACTTACTTATTATTTTTTACGCAGGCGGGTTTTTTGTTTTTTATTTTTTTTATATAGCCTATGTTACTCAGCGCTAATGTAGTAAGTATTCTAATGGTGAAATATTTTTTTTAAATCGGTCCAATAGTTTTTAATTTCATTCGTTGCAAACATACATTGGCGCGGATTGGAGGAGCTCGATGGCGCAGTGGTTAACGCGCCCGGTCTGCGAGTGCCGCGGTTAAGCAACTTTCGCAAAGGCCGGTCATCGGATGGGTGACCAAAAATTAACCATCTCGAGCTCCTCCGTGCTTCGGAAGGCACGTAAAGCCGTTGGTCCT
Organism: Eudonia mercurella; assembly: GCA_963082485.1. Lineage (NCBI taxonomy): Eukaryota > Metazoa > Arthropoda > Insecta > Lepidoptera > Crambidae > Eudonia > Eudonia mercurella. The sequence continues at coordinate 6,460,868 of OY720035.1, forward strand.
GGCTGCATTAGCAGTCGTTAACAACCGCCAACCCGCACTGGGCCCGCGTGGTGGTTTATGGCCCGTTCTCCCTATCCATCCATAGGGAAGGCTCGTGCCCCAGCAGTGGGGATTAAATGAGCTGATGATGATGATAAGAATAAGAAGAATAAAAGACATTTATTGGTATCACATAACAAAACACACAATTAAACATACAACATATAACAAAAAATATAAATAAAAATGATGATGATGAAACATACATACAAAAAAACTAAGCTTTCCTCTTTATAATATTAGTATAGATTATTCTGCGTTAATGCTACATAATCAATAGTAGGTATCATTGAAATGAAATAATTAATATCACTTTTATTCTGAACGCTTTGATACTTTGCAATATGGTATTAATCGCTGTGTTGAGGTTATGTTAAAGCCATTATTAAATTAATAGAGTAATAAATAATAGTATTATTAATGATAAGTTTGATAATTATTTCAACCGACTAATGGTGTCTAGATGTTCGAGTTATTGTCTATGGTACTTAAGGAGTTTGTAGTCTAAAAATTAAATAAGTATTGTTTAGTAGTTATTGTAATAAAGTTTTGTATGAGGAATTAATCAGTAACAAAATGGCGTGTATTTGGAGAGGCATAATGCCCAGCAGTAGACTAGTATAAGGTGATGATGATGATGATGATGATGATGATGATGATAAGTAATATTTGCGGTTTATATCATACCTATGCGAGTGTAAAAAGCAAATCAAATAAAAATACCATATCACCAAATGTAAACCCCCTCTTACGTACACAGCCTAACCTATTTTATGATCGAAAGGAGAGTCGAGTCGTACAGTCGGCAACGAAAGTCGCTGAATTTTTTGTATTTTGTCAAAGGCAGTTGAGGAGCTATCAAGCGCTTGTCCACTTGTAATAAAGTTATTGAAAATATTCAAAAAGTGTTTTGCGACTTTTATTGATGACTGTATATACTCGCTACTTTTTAATGGAAATCGGACTTTGATTGAACACAATATTTGCGCATAGGCACTTTGGCAACAGATGGAACTATCCAAATAATAAGATTAGATTAGACTTAAAAATCAAAGAACAAGTTATTTATAATTTGGCATCAAATAAAATCTCTTTCTGTTCGGTAGAACTTTTTAGTCTATGGTCGGAACCCTGAAGGTGACAGTTGATTTGATGGATTACGCGCTACCCAAATGCAAACAAACATTGTTATAGTTTGGCTCCATTGCATTTGAGTTCCTATTTCTATTTAGCAAAGGTTTACTTTACTTTCGTCGTGTGATGTCGGTAACTCAGTTTAAATGCAGACACGGAACACGCAAATAGTTGTGGACATTAGTTCGCATTTTGCGTGCGTAGGTATGTTAACAGTTTTTATTGCAGTAGTAATAGAGATCAAATTCGTTTGCGTTTAATTGGTCGTGTATGAGACAATTTAGGTTTTCTAGTGAAGGCCTTGGTGTTAACGTTCTTGCACCGGGACAATCGGTTAAGGTCGCCGGTGCCGACAACCTCGAAAATAGCTGAGAGTTGAAGTGAGGAAGACGTTTGACAGTTTTATCATCATCTCAGCCAAAAGACTGCTGGACAAAGACCTCCCCCAAGGATCTCCATAACGACCGGTTTTGTGCTGCTCGCATCCAGCGGCTTCCCGCGACCTTCACCAGATCGTCGTTCCACCTTGTTGGAGGCCTGCCCACACTGCGCTTTCCGGTACGCGGTCGCCACTCGTGGACTGTTCCGCCCCAGCGGCCATCAGTCCTGCGAGCAATGTGCCCTGCCCACTGCCACTTGAGCTTAGTAACTCATCGGGCTATGTCGGTTACCCTTGTTCTTCTGCGGATCTCCTCATTTCTGATTCGATCTCTTAGAGAAACCCCGAGCATAGCCCTCTCCATTGCTCTTTGAGTGACCTTGAGCCTTCTGATAAGGCCCATAGTGAGCGACCACGTCTCAGTCCCATATGTCCCTTATGTCCGTGCGAGTACTATTCATGGTTTTTGTTTTTTTTTTAAAGAAAGAGTAGCCAAATGTCTCTTGCTGTTAAGTAGAAACAGAGTCCAGATGCAGAGACAGCTAGTAAATAAAGATTGTGACCCAGCCGTCCTTACCGCAAGTTGCTTCTTCACATCTCGTATAAAGGACTCCATGGTGTAGGAGGGTGAGAATACTTTATGTTATGTCACAGCTTTCCATTTTTTTATTACCTATGATTATTTAGGAGTTCCTTAATCACTGTACCTATAATCAAGGTTAAGTTTAAGAGTGTTTTAATGAACATGGCTTGGTTTTACAATAGCAATCTTCTGATAGCAACCAAACCAACGGATTAACGAGCCTTTAATTTTTTTTAACCATTAATGAACGGACTGTGTCTTTGAAACGGCGGTATCACCACTAGAATACAAGCGGGATGGTATTCATATTTTTAGTTTTTTTATTCAGTCACCAGGTATGTATATCGCTTTTTATTAAGCACTAGCACTTTACCCGCGTCTTCATCCGCGTAGATTTGAGACTATAAAAAGAAACTTTTTTATACCAAATTAAAAATATTGCCTATGTTACCCGCAAATAATGTGCATGCATTCTATCCGTGATAATACTTTTTGGAATTGGACCAGTAGTTCCAGTAGCTCCGCAAACAAACAAACAAGGTCACAAACTTTACCTCTTTATTAATAGTATAGATATAGATAGAATGTATGATTATTTACATTAAATTTACGCAAATACGGTTGCGAACAAATTTCAATTTGAAAAAAGACAAAGTGTTGAAAAAATTTCACAAGCGGGATTCGAACCCGCACCCCATGACATGCCGGGTCAGGTACACTGCCAACTATGCTATTGTGGCTCAATCCAACTCGCCGAAATTAATCAACACTATTTATTTTAATTTATAAGCCAAAGTACCCCATTTAATGTCGGCAATCACGTCATCAACGTCAAATCAAATCAAATAGATAGAATGTTTCATAAAAATAGCCTTTTTATTTAAAAATAAAAACACATTGTATGGGACACCGCGAAAGAAGACCCTTTAGAGACGTGCCTGCAATGCAGTATTGTAACAAACAGTTTGTAGTGTAGCAATGAGTTGATACTATATAAATCAAAGGACTTGGTGTGTGAGGCAATTCCACAATGTTTATCTTGCAATCGCGTGTGTTAAGCATATGAATTACGAGTTAACTATAGATTTCCATTCGCGACTTAGACCATAGACTACGTTGAATTAGAATTAGTTCGCGAGGAGACCATTTTTATACACTTAAGTAAATCTTTCTTTATGGAAATAAAATATGAGATTAGCTTTCGATTACATCTAATGTAATATGTCTAAATCTACTTTGGTGCACTAGAAGAGGGAGACCGAAATTGTGATGGACCGACAATTGTTGCACAAGACCTGAAGCTGAAAAACTGCAATGTCTGATCCACTTTGTTATGTAGGATACTGATGCGTCCTACATAACAAAGTGGAAGAGAATGACCAGTTAAGCAGACCCCATCACCATCCAATGGGATTTATAAATGCTGAGGAGAGGAAGAGACTAGCTTTGGATTCTTTGAACAGAGATGGCGTTGTAATTTGCACTGCTACTTATAGGTTTTTTTTGGAGTTTGCTGTTTGCCTCATTCGGGAGTTTTCAGCTTTACCGGGCTTTTTTGTAAGCGGCGAGAAACTATAGGGGTACATTCTCTAGCCGTGTGAAACGAATCACCTTCGGAGGTTTTCTAGAGGGAACGGCATCACGCACTAGTGCGTGTCCCCATGCCCTACTAGATTCTCCAAGGGGTTCGGATCGGATCGGGGACCTGCTATAGGTACAAATTGTTGTTAAAAGCACACTAAATTTCGATATAGTAAAAATGCTCACACAACAAAATAGTGGAATTAATTTAACAACATTTTTTTAAAGTGTTGAAAACACGTCTTTTTCAAATTGTAATAATACGTGTAAGTATGCATCAAAAATTTGCGTAAAAAAACTATAATCATGACAGTTTTATGCCAATATCCTAATCATCATAATTAAGCGCGTTGGATGTTGATTTCAGCTGCAAGATTTTATTGTAATTTTTAATCTATAAATAAATAAAAAGTTTTAGTTCAATGAGTTACCTCTTACATTAGTGTAGACGAGTTTTCATCCATTAAAAGGTATTGAGTGTAATTATTAATGATATTGTTGGTATGTCTGTGAAATTGGTAACTATAAAATATTCAAGCATTTTCCAATCAGCGCGAGTGACTGGTGTTTTGGTTCATTTTGTGGTCGACCAATACTTACTCGTTGCGCTTAATGACGACTGCGATAAGCCTTAATTTAACTTTAATTACTTACTTTTAATTTGTTTTCCTTTAAAATACTTTTTGGAGTTTTAACTACTCCTTTTTGTTTTTTAATTATGTAACTGCTTTTGACCGGTTTTTAACAAATGTACAAGTTAGGACATTATCGCCATTTTTATAGAACTTTTCGTAACATTTTAATAATTTTATTCATTATTTTTTGAAAGGGCACATTGACAGATTGCAGCCGCTATTATCGCGACAAGAATGTACAAACATGACCTACATGATAAGGCTAGTAGACAGCAATTCAAAACACTTACAGATTTTTTTAATTATAAATCTATATATTAATACGTGAAGCAAAAATTTTGTACCCGTTTTAACGAAAATGGCGCGGACGGAGGAGTATGAAATTTCGCACATTTATAGTTTATATAGAGAAGGTTATCCAAATGTTAATATTTTTTTTAAATTATGCATAAAAAATACATTAAATCAACAAAAACAATATTACATACACTACCATGTATTTGACACACACGTATTGTTTGTCTTTAATGCGGCCGACATCTGTCAATTCCAATCCAAACTCACATTCTACGACCACTAATATAATTAGATACGCCAGTTTACCTAATTATATTGACTTCATCAATGGACTCGATAATAAAAACTAAACAATGGACGTTTTAAGATACCAAGCATAAAATTATAGTGTCATGAAAGATTTCTATGCATAGTTTTCGTCCTTTTTATATTAATTTACGGGTTGTTCCGTATTCATCCAATGAGAACTCATCCTACGAATAAATTTTTCCTTACTCATCCCATTTCTATTCCTTACTCAACCCACAGCAATTTTTTATTTTTTTTATTCCTTATTCATCCTATAAGTATTCTTTACTCAACTCACGTCGAAATTATAAAGGAAAGCCCTAGTTTTGTACGGTCTGACCAAAAAACTAATAGTGTTTATTACTATTTTGTTGGTTTAATGCTCTAAGCTATTTTGTTATTAATGTATGTACATTTTACGGTTCATAAAAAAGATCATGTATATATTATATTCCGTTATGAAATGAAATTTCTAAAAGTGGGACAATAATCATATATCATTATAAAAATCAACAACGTTTGTATAAAATCAACCTTATATAAATCAACAAAAATTAAATGTAATGAGCAAAACCCTTTATACCTATCTTCTTTATCTTTATTTACTGTATTGTACAGATGTATGAACAATATCTTTCCTTCTTATCCTCGTGGTCTCAGGGGCATAGTAAGGATTTATGTTTTTTCATTAATGTGTGAACGATCGAACGACGACGACGATATACATGATCTCGTTTATGAACCGTAAAATGTTTGTATTAATAACAAAATAGTAATTGACACTACTTATTAGTTTTTTGGTCAGACCATACAAAACTAGGGTTTTCCTTTATAATTTCGACGTGGGTTGAGTAGGGAATACTTATGGGATGAATAAGTATTAAAAACAAAATAATTGCTGTGGTTTGTTTGAGTAAGAAATAGAAATGGGATGAGTAAGGAAAAATTTATTCGTGGTATGAGTTCCCGTGAGATAAATACGGAACAACCCTAATTTACACCAAGGCTGATTTGTGTATTTTTTTTTATATTTAAATATTTTAAATACGTTTTTTTTCTATTACTGTCTGTTACTTCTTATTTTATCTTCATTTATTCTAATATTCGATTTTCAAAACCTCTCTCGGTGTCTATTTTCATTGTGTTAATACATAGGTATTAAGAAAAAAAATCATCAAAAATTATAACAACACCAAATAATATTATGAATTTTAATTGTCATATCAATGTCATGTAACTACATAACAAAAATAAAATGATGCAACTACTCAGCGAGGAGCCTAGAATATAGGTACATCCATTAGGTTTATGTAATGTAGGTAGACAGAAGATCGTTTGGTAAGCATAATACCTAATGGCTCTGCCGGTTCATATTATGTCAAGGTCACGGAAGGCTGGCAACCCAACCCACCTTTAATTTCGTCTAATGCTCATACGGAAAAATAAAACGCATAGGTAAGTACACTAGTGCGAGTTTTTACGTTAATGGAAACAACAATTTTGTCTCAGTAAAACAGTGTGGCTAGCCCAGCCGAGTTTAACTTTTCAAAACTTGATTTTGTAAGGTATTTTTTTTTTTAATAATTTATCTCGCTTTCAACAGGGGGCATTTTCAGTTTCAATGTAGCATAATATTGAATGCAAAAAAAAATAAAAATAAAATTTTACTAAGTATTACAAATACCCCGTAAACACCACAGAATCAGATGTTTTCCGTAATTTGTAAGTACGTGTGTATTCGTTGTATTCTGTGCTACTATAATAAGAAAATATACGTGACACAATTAAATTCAAAAGAATTTACATTACATCCTATTGATAACATACTAATTCTATACTCGCTTTATTTGTTTGTAAGAATGTTTTAAAACATTGTTTGTCTAGCTAATAAAGGAAAGTATCAGTCATTATTGTCCACCACTTAAAACACAAATCAAATTTTTAGTTTCAGGGCTGTGAATTATCTATCAGAATTTGACCATTTACTAATAACCTTCAAACTAGTTTTAAAAGTACTGTTTGAGTTCAAATGTTGTTCGGAATTCGGTTACTTCGTCGGCACCTAATATCAGGTAAGTATTACCTGTAACTGTAACTGACTAGTTTAGACTAGTTGAAACTTAGCGTCTGTTCTAATTCTAATCACTCAGCTTTTCTAATCATAATAATTAGCCTATAGATAGACGTCTTACCGCTCAAGCCTTCCCATGGGGAGATCGGGCCTTAACCCACCACGCTGGCACCTGGGGTTGGTGGGTTTTACGACTGTCATTTTACGACAATAACGATCCCTTTTGCCTATTAGTCACGTGGCCTGTCCTGCTAATTGTTAACTCCAGATACGGTCTCTTAAGGCGATTTCTTAGCTATCAATAAAGGCTTTGTAGGATAAGATAAGGGGGCATCCATTAATTACGTGAGGCATTCAAGAGAGGAGGGGGCGAGTTGAATCTCATCTAATCTCACTTTGGGGAGAATGGGGGTCTCGGCATATATCAACAGGAAAAAGTTACGATATCAAGTATAAAATATGATTCTTCTTTTTTAATAAATCCAACGCACTTTAGCTATGTACTAGAAACTCACATTTAAAAAAATCTCACGTGAGATTGGGGGATGGGGGAGGGGTTGAATCAAATCTCATGAAATCTCACCAGGGGGTCGAAAAGTTTCAAAAAACGCATCACGTTATTAATGGATGCCCCCTAAGAAATAAAAGAAAAGAAAACGAAAAATGCCTATTAGGTTTCTTGCCAGCTCTTCTCGGACGAAGGCTCTCACAAAATCCGAAGTGGTGGTAGATTCAGTTGCATACTTTAACATTGTACATTATTGTTATTTGAATTTGAGAAATAATAAATTGATCCACAAAAAAATAGTAGGCTAGCACCTAAAATGGTAAGTTAGCATCTAAATAGTAGTTTAGGTGCTAACTTTGTATTTTTAGGTGCTAACCTAGTATTTTTGTGGGTTAGGTTAGGTTAGTTTGGTGATCGATTAAATACTACAACCCTTTGAATTTTATACTTAGTTTTGACATTAATAAGTGCCTGTAAAGGCTTATTTTAAATACACGATTTGACTTTAAATTTGACTAATTAAACTTTTTTACGCGCGCGTAAATAAGTATATGTGATCTCTATAGATTACACAATAAACAGGAATACATAGGTATTCCTGTTTGAACCTCTAACTAAACCGATCCTCTATGTTTTTATTATCGGGGGGATTATGGGAATAACTCATTTTAACGATCTAGTCTCTAGTCTTAAGGCTTCCACTGAGCTTTATTTCATAAAGCTAATTAGTCTAAGTAGTATACTAGTTGCAAGTTGAAAGGCTAGTTAGTGTTATTATTGTATACCTACAAGACCTAAATACTCAGTTTTTCCCAGTCAGAAATTGGGCTGTTAGCTAAAAGATAGGAGTTGTTCGTCAACTCGCACACTTTAAACTAGCACAGATGTGTGAGATAGCACCTTTTGATTATATCTATTATTTGTGTCGTCAACTCGCACAACAGATAAAATCTAAAGTAGTAGTAAAGTACAGTTAACCTCAGTTAACAATCACAAACTGGTAATAGGTACCATTGTAAAGTAATACTAGACATAAAAAAGAGTTAGGTAGGTGGTTAGAAAAAATAAATAGTAGCCCCACTTCGTTATCACATAGATGCCTAGGTAACAATAAAAAGAAGGCTATATAGGTATCAGGTAGCCACCATCAAATAGGCATGTGGGCTGGGCACTGGCTGTTGGTACCTAAGATAATGACAACCAAATGGACTGAGGAGGGTCCGATAGAGTCAAGGTCATGGGAGGGGACATAAAACTGTTTGAATATTACCTCTAACGTTAGTAGAAAAAACTTATATCTTTCAATAATATATTATACGGTTTAGTAGACTTAAAGAACTTAATAATTCATCATTTTATAAAGCTGGTCAGTGATTAGATTACTTACACATAAAAATAATTAAAATTTATTTTTTTATAATTACAATTATATTTTTGATAAAGTATTAAAGTTCATAGCTTTAAGTTATTTATGTAAGGTCCTTTGTAGCTTGAATTTTTTGTCAAATGTCGATATAATTTTTTTCTTCTTTGCCCAATTAATGCAAATCTAATTTTCAATAATTTATTACATAATATTTATCGCAATACCTACTTACAATTCTAATAATATTAAAGAAACTGGGAAAATAAACATGATAACTTATTATTTCGAGGTACACATTATAAATAGTTCGTTGACCCCGCGACCTTCAATGTTATTTGTTTACAAGGCAGCCATTTTGGTTAGATCAAGAGCATACAAATCATGGGCGTTGCGTAGTAGCATAGTAGAATTACCATGTGTGTGTCTACCTACACAGAGTTACAAAATAAGGAGACTGCAGAAGGTATTCTTTTTCGTACATAGAGAAGACCCTCGAACCTCTCACGGACGCGGAATTGACAGAATCTCGGAAAAGCTCGGAACAGTCCGAGCGCAGCAGCTGTTACAAAATGTCACTGTAAAATGATAACCTCGTATGTCCAGATATCCAAACTTTACAGGAAACGAAAAAAATGGCACATTTCCTCAATGTTTAAATTATTGTTATGTGCTTTTGTCTCATGATAAAAAGGCCCTAATTATGTTATTATCCCTTACTTAACTGGATTATACCAGTTAAATGACTTATGAGGTTTTCTGTTTTTATATGTACATAGATAGTTACGAGGTTTAAAACTGATGTAGACTAAAAAAATATGTGTATTGAACACAAGTACCTACTTAGTCATTATATTGTTTCGTTGTTGTTGTTGTTGTTGTTGTTGTCACTGTTTCGTGGTATTATAAAACACGTGGATTTCATTTGATTTTTACAAAAAAAAATTCTTTTTGACATATACAAGGTGATCATTCTACACTACAGCGACGAAGATTCAATGCCCGTAAGAGGTTGTCTATGTGCGTTGCTCGAGCTTGATTTATGAAGCTTTCCTTCTGCTGTCTCCTTATGTTGTGATAGAGTACACAGCACATTATTGCGCTTATAATATGCAAATGAAGACGGCCATTATATAAATGCGCATATCGATTGGTAATGCGGTGTGAATGGCGATGAAGTAGGGCTAGCATGCTGTTGACGGAAGTGGTTTTGTAAAATTAATTAGTTAGTTAAGTAGGTGGTAATAACTATAAGTAATGATCGTGATCCGTTTAGGTAATACTGCGGACAGAGGCTTAGTATCTATTTTCTAAAAAAAAGCATAGGCTCTACTGTGCTTTTTAATTAAATTAAAATTTTCGTTTTTATAAAAAAAACTTTTTTTAACATATATTATTTCGTACACTTAGGTTAGGGTTAGGGTAATAGTTAGGTAACCAAGACATAAAATAATATTCATATTAAAAAAAACAAAGTTTGTAACTACTGAGTCAGTATAGAATGGAAAAGTCTGAAACTTTTATGCGATAGGGAAGTTTATTTTGATGCATATGACGTCAATTGTACGGCTAAGTACAACTGCATTCAAACCACAGAACTACTATTATACAAACATTATTGTTAATTCGACCGGTAGACCGATGAATTTAACCAAATTTGGAATCAATTAGCAAAGAACCGCAATTGGTGGAAGAAATGGAGGGAGGCCTTTGTCCAGCAGTGGGACAGTGAGGGCTAATAATAATATTATTGTTATAAACTCTCATACACAATACGTGTTCGAACCCGGTCAAAGCTCTCAAAATAATGCTGGTTAATACTATCGTTTGTATTGTAAGGAATTAATTTTACTAAGTAGGTTACCTCCGTGTCGACAATAGAAAGGGAATGAGGTCAAATTTTATTTTTATTAAAGCTAAACTAGCTAAGAGATTTTTTTTAATACAATTTTACATGTACGTGTTTGTTTAGGACAAACCATATCTCACGACACTACTCAAAACAAATATCCATTCTTGCATAGGTATCGGTACTCAAAATAAACTAGTTTCGAACTAATTAGGTACCAAGAAGTATCTAGAACGCCACAGCACTAATATTTCAATGGCGGTTCGTCAAGACGCCACCATCAAAAACTGGTAAGTACTACGTTACAAATCAGTTAGTGCTGTGACATTTTAGATCATCATCATCATCATTATTAGCAGCTCAGTTTATGTCCCACTGCTGGGGCACGAGCCTATAGGATAGGATAGATATGAACGGGCCATAACCGTTAAACCACCATCATTAGATAGGTGACCGATAGTTTATCGTCTAGCTAATAGAGCCCCTTCGTGCTTCGGAAGGCATGTAAAGCCGTTGGTCCCGGCTACATTAGCAGACGTTAACAACCACCAATCCGCACATTTTAGATCATCATCATCATCTCAGTCAAAAGACGTCCACTGTTGGACAAAGGCTTCCCTCAAGGATACATGAGGGGATTTGCCATAATCGCCACGCTTGGCAGGCGGGTTGGCGATCGCAGTAAGTTGATCGAGAGTTAACCTCAGAGAGATGCTGCTGCCCATCCTCTGGAATGGTCCCTTAGTCGACTTTTACGTCACCCACGGGAAGAGATGGGGTGGTGCAATTCTTTATCCCCGGCACCACACATTTTAGATACTCATTGGTAAATAGTTTGTGACTTGTTTGTTTTGAGTAGTGTCGTGAAAGAATGGATTTAGACTTCCCTATTCCTACTAGTTAACCCAAATGCTTTGCACAGCCTGTATTTTGAAATAATGACGTGTGACTAATAGATAATTAACTAATAACTATTTATTACTATAATCATTATGTTATTACTTCCGTGAAAGACAATGTAGATGTTTGTTATTTTGTACTGCAGACAGGCACGTGCTTTGTTATTTAAATAAATATAAACAAACAAATAACAAATTGCAATAACATAAATTGACTAATGCGAGTCAATGTTGATAGTCGAACTTTGTTGATAGTGAGCTGGGTGCCTAGTGTGACTTTTGTTTACTATCCGTATTCATTCAATAACGTTTACGAAAACGAAAATTAGCATGGCATTGAAGCAGCGCCTCCTGGCGGCATACGACAAGAGTTAACGTTTTGCCATACAAATTCTCATTTTCGTTAACGTAATCGAATGGCGAATGAAACTCGCACTTGGCACCCTGATCGTTATTGCTAAGCAAATTTATTACAACCCAACAAGGGAGTTTACTGGATACTACTTCTTATACTCCTATCAAACTAGTTTCTGCAGGAGTGCGATTTTTAATAATAAGTTTTTATTTTAAGTTTTTTGAGTGATATAAATAAAGTGCCCACATAGCATAAGTACCACAAATTGCATATTATTGCAATTTTAATATATACATATATACATATAATTAATAAAAATATTGTATACTTACACTTACCAAATTTTGATACTGAATATACCTATCTATGCAATATGCAGTGAATGTGGATTATGTATGTAGGTATGTATGTAGGTACACTCATGACCATATTATACTTTCTCAGGAAAACTAAGCTACATTCGAAGACTGCCAGTCTTATTGGCAATGTAATAAATAGTTAACAAGGTAAAGTATATATGTATATACTTTTTATCAACTGCAAATATTTTGACAAATCATCTAATTATATCAGAGAAATAAGGCCCTAGCATTAAAAAAAATTCAAGCTAGTTTTTTTTAACTTTTCCTGACAAAAAAATTGTAATATTTTTAAGAGCGGCCTCTGTGTCGGTTTTTTTTAATGAAACTAGAGGCACGTGTAAGCGGTGAAGGCATTGCGGCCTCTCAGTTTCGGCTTCTTTGAATTGAAACTACCGAAAGTGCTTTATTTTACTTTTTAATCGAAATGTCTTTTGGCGTTTTTCTTGAAAACTAGCGTATAAAAATTTAAGGTTTTTTCATAAAAATAGTTTATATATGTTGTTGAATTTATCCTCAAAATATTTGCAGTTGATAAAATGTGACCTTATATATTGTTTGAAAGAAGAGTTGCAAATAAAACCACGACCGGTATTCGATCGTGCTGGATGACATACTTACCGGGTCATGGGAAAAAATTCACCACTTTTTTCAAAACGTAATTTGTTTGTAACAAAATAATCATAATCAATGGTATATATTATTTAGGTGCATTATTACAACTGTTACCTCATTAGTAGATAGGTACTCATTATCTTTGTATTATTATTGTTGTATTGATATGCAACATTAATAAAATAATTCCGATACATAATTAATTGTGTTGATAAAATATATGAAATTAGTACCTATTAATTGTCAATTCTTTTTTGCTATTTAAGTTCTCGTGCCGAGGGCCGTACATAAGTAGGTATATCTACTATTAATAAAGAGGTATCGTTTGTGACTTTTCGTTTGTTTGTACGTCGGGACTAATCTCTGGAACTACTGGACCAATTCCAAAAATGTATTCACTGATAGAATGCTACGTACCTTGCGGGTAACATAGGCTATACTTTTTTTTTTAATTTTTTTTAAATCTCAAATCCACACGGACGAAGTCGCGAGTAAAGTGCTAACTTAATCGCCTGCAGATCAGATTACCACAAACTGTCACCTCAATATACTTTGAACTTCTTTTTTTTTAATTATCATTCCATTAGTTATTACAAAAAACATACATGCGATAACTTTAAAAACCACTAAGATTCAAGCTAAGTTATCGAGAGTTTACAATAAATAAATATAACTTATTATAATTTTATACACACATACAAATAGGTCTTCTAAAATACTAACTGACCCGGCGGACTTCGTACCGCTTTGACAGTTTCCATCATTGAGTTAAATATATATATATCAATAGTTTCCATGACAACAAAAAACAAATCATTTTGTATTTGAAAATTAAATTGTCGTTTCTGTATATATATATATATATATATATTAATATAGCCTATGTTACTCAGCGCTAATGTAGCATTCTAATGGTGAAAGAATTTTTTAAATAGGTCCAGTAGTTTTTGAGTATTTGTTGCAAACATACATACATACATACATACAAAAAAAAAATACAAAGGTTTCCTCTTTATAATATTAGTATAGATATATCCACAAATAGTTCTTAAGTAAAGTTCATGTAAGTATATGGCATATGGTTGAACATCTATTGAAAAAATTTAACAGTTTTGACGTTTTGTATACGTCGATGTGCCGGCGCGTCTGTACATAAACATGGGTGTGCTTCGTGGAATACTTTAGGTGTGCTTCGTCTAGGTGTGCTTCGTGGAATACCTCGAATCGTCACATAAATTAATCAATCATTCTTTTGTATTGGTTCTTTAAATCCTGTGGGATTGGAACTCTATGCTTGCTCGTATAGTCACAAGCCACTCCTGTAAAAAAAGGGATGGTACTAGAGTTTTTAGTGGGAAGGACCTCTCATCCATCTATCGAGCTTTGCATGGTTGGATGGTGGAAGGGGAGAAGAGTACATAAACAAGGGTCGCTTCTGGTTCCAAATCTATGCTTAAAAAGGAGGGTTCTTTATATGCTCAATGGCCTAGTGACTTGTGCGTTCGGATTCACTTGTTCATTGTTCATGTTTTATGTGGAAAGGCCAATGATTATTCATTTAGCTTAGTCTAGAACAGGGGCCTCCAAACTATGGCCCGCGGGCCAAATCCGGCCCGCCAGTGGCATCAATCCGGCCCGCGACAGCTTAAGACTAGTGCCATCAATCTGGCCCATGACAGCCAATGTTTTACTGTTGTTGTTTGCTTAGGTGGGCAGAAAATTAAAATTGTTTTGGCCCTTGGAACATACCGAAAAAAAATATTATGGCCCTAAGGCTTCAAAGTTTGGAGACCCCTGGGGGTCGATCGCCTAACTCTCTCGCTTTCCATCGCTTTGAAGACGAGGCGAGGAGGTGGCGTCCTCTTGTCATTTCGAAAGCAATATGAAAGCAATATTGAAAGCTATAGGCTATAGCTTTGGATATTATTCGATATTATATTTCGATATTATATTTGAAAGCGAGGCGAGGGCCTCGCTTTCAAAGCGATCGAAAGCGTTAGGCGGTGTGTTAGGCGGTTGGGGGGCAGGTCTAGAACATAGCCACCGTTTGTTTTCTAGTTCTGACAAGAGTTTTTCCAACTACAGTGGAACGTTTCTAGCCTGATTTTGTAATATGTTCCTATATTTAAATTGAACGTCAGAGATAGATACGTACTTATTGTTTAGGTTTTCCTTAACAGGTCGCAGAAGTCTGTAATTTCATTCTCATGATGTCTTAAGGAAAAAACTATCTAATCTCAACGTGTATATGAATAAAACAATTATTTGCACAGAGCTCTGATATCGGAATTAATTTAAATAACTAGTTTTCTGCTTCGTAATGTTTGCAAGCTGTTATAATATCTAAATATAGAGTTGTATTACTAACTAGTTAAACTTTCCATTAGTAATTAAATCATTTGACTAACTAAACAACAGAGTCATTTTCACTGAGTATGACAATAACCTTTCAGTACCTAGTTAGCTTTATCTCAACTTGAGAGAGTACGATAACTTTAACAATTAGCTAAACCAAATAGTTCGAATAGGTTTCCTTTGTTCGTTTCATTACAACGATTACGGAGTCTTTTGTTTTCTTCCACTTCAAAGAATTGCCATTTAAAAATACTATTTCGAGCTGAAGTATGCGCTTTGTTATCTGCACTCACATTCAATCGCAGTCTAAACGTTTTGACTGACTCGAGCGAATTGTCCGATGCTAAAAATTATGATGATAAAATCTTTGGTAGAAGTTTGTGGGTAATACCATACCAATAATATGGTTATACTAACGAAAGTGCTTTTTAGAGACTTATTATGAGTGGCAACTTTGTCTTTAATTTAGATTCAGGATAGCCTTGCAGATGCATATAATAATTTTGTAAATGTCATTACTTATAAGTTTCTTGCGCTCATTCTTCTCCACAGCTAAAAAATAGACGTCCTGAATGGGTGCAGGTATAAAAACATTTGGACGATTCAAAAGCACTTTTCTAAAGTTTATTTCAATAAGAAATATTTGACTTTGACTTTGATGAAGATGAAGATGGCACTAAATGATGATGATGATGATGATGCCTTGCAGGTTGCAGCCTTTTTTTAATGCATGGAGTTTATCTTGCGAATACCAGTCTCCCGAAAGCCCGCTGGATAGCCTAGCCTACAGCTTGTTTGCAATGGTAGTGTTCATAAATTGTTTTCAAAAGAGTTAAGAACAATTTGAAGTAGGTATCAGCCACTACACTTCTCGTTCATCAGCAAAATAATTACTTTCTTTAAAAAAAGAGAGTATTTTAAATATTATAGAGTAGAACAGGTATAACTGAAGGTTAATAATTTAGATCTCAGTACATTTCTCATCACATAGTTTCAATTAAAACATATAAGTTACTGGTCTAAAAAAATGCAACTTCAAAGTCGAAATGTAGATATAAACGATTGGCGCTCATATTATAAGACTTCTTTCGATTCACCTTGTCCACCGATTTGAACTTTAACAGTTAACATAATAGAATTCCTATTTGTCAGACTTTGATAAATATACGAGTTAGTTCTATAATACTATTCGTTACCTAAATAATGGTGATAAAAATATTGATATCGCGCGATCGTAGCAGCTGCTCCGATGGCTACAAAAATATCTAAGAATCTTGACAACAACAACAAATAAATAATTCCAAAACATTAAACAAATAAATAAAAACGGGTTGTATTTAATCGATCACCAAACTAACCTAACCTAACTCACAAAAATACTAAGTTAGCACCTAAAAATACAAAGTTAGCACCTAAACTACTATTTAGATGCTAACTTAGTATTTTAGGTGCTAGCCTACTATTTTTTTGTGGATCAATTTATTATTTCTCAATAAAAACACATGGCAGTCCTTTAAAACATTGACCTATTTTTTATTTGACCAACGCTACGCATGAATTTCTGTATCTTAAAAAATTATTAACACTCAATTGACGGAACCTAATAGTGACGTCATAGTTCACCATTAACATACAATTTCTATTAAAAAGAATCGTTTTGACAGTTGCTCAAAAGTTTCTTTACTAACTAACCAGTCAACTAACCAATTCTAATGCTATACCTATGCTGATAATATAAAGCTCGTATTAGCAACGGCCCTACGCTACGATTACGCCAGTTAAGCAACTTTCGCAATGCCAGTATTTCGGATGGGTGATCAATTTTAAAAAAATCTTCGTGTGGTATAAGTACCTAGCTGACTTCTTGGCGGGAAAGTAAAGAGTCATGTCTGCAGTTGCAGTATTGTTTTATTTTCGAAAATTTGTGTTATATCGAATATTAATGTGAAATAACGGTGGATTATTAACCGTTAAGTGTTCGTATGTTGGCAAATGAAACAAAACAGTGTAACGTCACTTTTCAAATTCTCTCAAGAAGTCAGCCCGAGGACTTAGTAAAGCCCCACATCTTTACTGAGATACTCAAGGGGTTGGGGGGTATATCATTAATTTCTCACTTCTCATTTCTATTATCATTCATCATCATCATACAGAAAAGAAATATTATTTATTTATGTATTACTTGTTAGAAAAATTACTTTGACACTGGCTAAATGTGCTAATTGCACGAAGCCATCAACAAAAACAAAAAACAAAAAAAAGTACCTAGCTACCTTGTTGGTAGATACATTTGTGAAGTTGTCGACCCCGATTGTTTTCTCAAAATGGCAAAGCAACCCATACCTATTAAGCTAAAGTTTTGGTTATGTCCATTTCCTAATATCTATGTGAGAGAGAATGCTAGATAGTTTATCAATGTTTCGCATCTAGGTATTTCATCGTATATCTATGTTGATACTAATTATTTATATTAATTAAAACTAACAGCACTTTGCCATAAATAGTACCTATTGAAACTTTCGTTGTGTAACTACCTATATCATCTACATATATATTGAAGTAGGTATATCAACATGTAGCTATAGAGCAAAAGTTAAGTATTGATTGTGAAACAGGCGACTTGGGTGAGCGAACTCGTTTTAACCAC
The DNA here is from genome assembly GCA_963082485.1 of Eudonia mercurella. Classification (NCBI taxonomy): domain Eukaryota; kingdom Metazoa; phylum Arthropoda; class Insecta; order Lepidoptera; family Crambidae; genus Eudonia; species Eudonia mercurella. Next base: position 6,478,825 of record OY720035.1, read on the forward strand.
TCAGGGTGCCTTGTGCGAGTTTCATTTGCCGTTCGATCAGAATAACGATAACGACAAAATATAGTTACCTAGTTAGAGAGTTGAAAACAACTCTCTTCTATTGTAACCAGGAGGTATTATTCATATAAAATGTTTCGTTTTAATTAACGTGTTTGAAAGGCAAATAAAACCCGCACTAGGCACTTTGAAGATACGCTGCATGACATACCTACACATTTTTGTTTTCCTTAACGAGATCCAATGGCAAACAAAATTACAAAGACACTGATGCCCTTCTGTGTCTACGGACACCGCAAGCAATTAATGGCATTGAATTGAAAAGTCTTGTTTGCTAAAATAATAATTTCTTATGTTTAAATCAACATCTGCAAGGAAAAAAAAATTAAGAATAAAAATATACTTTTGTACATAATACTCAATTATATTTGTTTCAAAACAATTATGTACCAGACGCCTGCACAGTAAACTATCCAAAAAAGTCAAATTTCTTCAATAAATATTCAACCATCTAAGGTAAACGCTGGTATAGTCGTCAGTGTCCCGAAACTCGTCAACTAAACATTTTAAGCATTTTGTGTGTTTCTATTAATAGAAAATTAAATATTGCTTATGGCGATACATTCTTGATATTATAATGTACGATTGTAAAAGTAACACTTGCCTAAAAGTGTTATGGTGTCGGAAGAACTTAGCAAGAAAAGTGTGCTCCCCGAAAAAAATTGCGATTGCCCGCATTTTGCTACTAAACTGAGTAAACACCACCTCGTAATACTTCACTTGTCAGGCCGCTTCGGATAACAACACGATAAGTGTATTTGTTTATTGGGATAGTTAAGTAGATTGTCTAACGTTATAACCTATCATTTGTAATAAGTTTCATATTTGCATGTGACGTTTATTGGTACTCTCTAATTAGTACATGACCCAAAACTCGTCAAAATCGTATGCTTTCTGACGGGTATCGGGACACGCAGCAACAGTTGCACCTAAACTCGTCGTTGTGTTCTTATTACCATGAGTTAAGTTTTATTTTCCTTTGAATCAAAAGAGAATCGTATACTTACTTGGCGACGGATATCGGGGCGCGTGTGACTGCTGTACCTAAGCCCGTCATTGAACTTTATTGCCTTCAGTTACGTTTCATTTTTCTTTGACTCGATTAATTATAGAATTAAAATTAAATTACCTACAATTTACGAGTCATTTAATGATTAAATAAGTTGGTTGTGAAATATGTTTCTGGTTTATATTGATAACTTATAAGTTATCATACCGAATACCTACGACCTAGTATTAATGAGAGCTGAGATAGGTGCAGTAGCCTAGTCAATTTATTATTTTACCCAATAAAATCTCAATCTATCTAGATTTATTAATCTCCATCATAAAAGTAGCATAGAGTCTGACTTAATAAATGCATGTTACTGCTTATATTGAATAAAAATATTTTGGAGGAGGTACTTTTGAGCAGATATCTAAAAATAGATTACATAAATATATGGGTTAAATTGCGAACTTTTGCTTTTTGAAGCCGCTTATTAAGTTCAATTTACCGATTTGCACTCTTTTATAGTTTTACTTTTGCAAAAATATATTTCAAATATAACATGATCGAAACGTGCCTTCCTTAACACCCATTTGCAGTACTTGGCGGCAGAGTTAAAGGCTCTCTTTTTTGCGTGGATACTGCCGTCCCTGCGTTTGCAACCGCGAGCCTGGGCCCAGGCTTGGTACGCTGCTTCCTACCGCGCTTCAGCGTGAGCAAGAGCAGTCATTATTGAACCATGGACGGGCCCTAATGCCTATGGGGACGTCAGAGAATGGTATAAAATATTCCATTCCCTGGCGTATCACGTCTGCGATTGCGCCGGCACAGACAGAAGGTTCGCTCGAAGAGAAGCACAGTTGCCGCCAAGGATAAGACGCGAAGAAGTGCCGCATCTCGTCCCAATCTGCCGACCCATTTTTCCATACTCAACGATCCGCGATCTCCGAAGGGTAGTGTCCGGAGGAGAGCATATAGATACGGATTTCACCAGACAGTGGTCAGACGATCCCAGTGAAGCCGAGATCGATACTAAGTGTCTGCCTAGGTCAGATTTCAGCAGAAGGTTTAGGCAATTGGGTGTGTGGCCATCAACATCAGGTATGCGGGTTGCTTGGTTCACCAGCTGGGAGAGATTTTGCGATAACGCAAACTTGCGCACCTTTCATGGAAAGGGAATAGCCAATCGCTATAGTGGGCGCTGAAGTCTCCCAGAAAATCAAGCTCCGCAGTTGGATACCTTCGTTGGGCCAGATCAGCTGCCTCAGTGAGGTGGTCAAACAACCGAGTCGCCTCCTGATCTCCGCTTTGCGACCGATAGACATCGACATAGAGAGTTTTCTCTATGCCGGTGTCTACCAGCAACCATAGTGTGGATGACCCTAAAACCTCGTAAGGTAAATGCAGCTATTAACGACCCCCCTAAAATCTGCATATATTACCGAGGTTGAATTTATTTTCTTGAATTTAACTATAAACAAAGTGTACAAATGAAAAATTTCATGAAAAAATGAAAACACAGTAATAAAGATTTTGTCCCTCAATCATATCGTCTATACCAAAAATTTGTTCCAATCTGGCAACCCCACGAGAAACGGTCAGTTTGTGCGCCGCTCGCGCAGCAAGTACTCGTGCCATAGGAAGCGTTCTCGCCGAACGTAAATACACTCATTTTTTTCTTAAATGTTTTTTAAAACATTTTATGATATTTATGCCAACGCCTATTTAATAAGTCGTTGCTAGTATTCTTTCGAATACAAATGAAACACGTTTCTTGTATTTCAATATGTTTCCTTTTGATAAAATCAATAAATATAATAACACCGTGATAGCTTCCAGGATATGGCAGTTACTGCTTTTTACCGCGGTACCCTCGGTAAAAGCAATCAGTGAAAGCTGAGTTTATTTGATTTTTATTCTAGAATACGGTATTATTTGTCATCAAAAACAGTGCCATGATACTTTCAAATGTCAAAGATAGTTTTGAGACATTTCCGTGGTACAATTTATCAGCTAGAAATCTTAATTTTTGGCAAGAAACATCAAGCATAAAATATAATTTCTTCAAAGTTCCTAAACAAAGAAGACGTCTTGCTTGGCATAAATAATACTTTTTATTGCAGATTGTAGAATAGACATTTTTATTTCCACTTTTGGATTTTATATAACACAACTATCGTTAATTTCGTTAATTTGTGAGTCGGTATAAGATGAAAGCAAAGCCTATTACCGACACTATTTACCGACCGAAAAATTAACAACCCTCGTTATTAGCACGTATGAGAACCTATTAAGTCGTCGGGTCGGTAAAACATGCTCATAGTTAATGCATTTCCGATGTAAGTATTTATATTTTTTATTTCAATATAGTTACTTCTACACTCTGTAATACCATTTCAGTACAATGTTTTATCAACGAGTGAATAAAATTTTTCGTCACTCGGAAACAGCTTCCTATAGGAAACTATTACCGAGTATAGACGAGTGACTACCCTCGGTAAATACCTCGGTATTAACTGATCGGTATGTGAGGACCCTCGTACCGTACGTGGCTGGCGCACTACTTGGGCCCCCTATTGCCTGCAGTCGGCCAACGGCTAAAACCGTGCCACGCATCCCGCTACCCTCCACGATGAGCTTTCCAACACAGATTTGATCAGAGTCCGAGAACGGTCCTTTTGAAGCTACTGCTAGCCATCAAGCTCCCAAAGTCACTGGCATTTCTACTACGCTACGACGGAACACTGCAAGCTGCTTGACGTCAGACTTAAATAGGAAGGTGATAGCAAGCCAGGTGGACCCTTTCGAGCCCTACCACCGCTATTGGGGATTTTCAGCCGCCTCTACTTGACAGGGGAGACGTTGCCCGGGGCGGACTGCTAGGAGGTAAATCCCCAACTACCCCAAATCTAAGACAAAAGTGATGGTGTTCGAAAGAGATGAAGAAATAACTGACTGTACGGTAATGATTGGTTACTCCGTGATCATGGCGTGTGCAACTGCGCCGCAATATCAGGGACTCGACAATAAATCAAAACATGGTAAAAACCCCGCTTTTTGTAATATTTACAGTAAAATGTAAATTGCTAAGTTGAGAAGCGTTTTTCAATTAAGCACATTACATTATTTTGTATTATTTAGTTGTTTTTAAAAAATCGTGTCTAAAAAATGAACTTTAAGTTCAAAGACAAAGAGTTCAAATTGGTGATGAAAATTGACGAGTTTTAGGTCATTTTGACGATTATTGGGACAAAGCCGTCGACTATTGGTACATATGGCACATTTTTTAATTGATTAAATATCTAATTTTTTGCTGTGTTTCACCGATAATAATGCAATATTTTCTAAAAAGATGAATAAATTGTTTACCTCGCCATGCAATCAATTTTTTTCTAAGTCAACTGGTTTTTAAGTGGGAGGGCTGCAAAGTCAACTTATTTCAGAACCTGACGAGTAATGGGCCGTTTACCTTATATTCTATATTCTATATCTATATAGGTACATATATTATAATGACTTGTCCTGGCTGATTCATCATCGCAGAGCCGAAACCGCTGAAGCTAATTAAATGAAATTTGAGCTGTAGGTTAATTGAGTGACGTAACCAGCCACTAAGAAAGGATTTTACGGAAATCATACCCTAAGGGGGTCAAATAGGGGGTGAAAGTTTGTATGAAAGTCCGTCAGTTTTGGAGTAGAATACATGAAAATTGGTATTTGGTTTCTTGAAAAGAAATAAAGAATGACGTGTCTCAGGAATTTTGTTTATTTTTCTTCAAAGGAGAAAAAAGGGAAGAAGGTTATTTTGTGAAAATCGTTATTTTTAAAGTAATAACTAAACATAAAATTATAAATTAATTGATCTATAGATTTTTCAATAAAAATAAAGAATGACGTGTTTTAGCATTTATTGAAAAACTTTCCCTAGAGGGGTGAAATACCTAAGGGTAAAAGTTTGTATAGTCTCTGCCAAATTCCGAAATTTAAGGAAATTGCGGTATTTGACCTGATTAGAAATTATGAAGTGTTTCAGGATTATCCCTACACTGTTACCCTTCGTGTCGTCAGTCGTGTTGCCCATGTGAGCAAAGCCGCGAGCAAAAGCTAATATGATATATACGTAAAGTTCATTGAATTATGGAAATTTACCAGTTTGTCTGGTGTGCAGGCCTGTGTACGTAACGAGATGGTAACAAAATACTAATTATGGACCCTGTCGTGTGGTAACATCAAATCTAAAATTAATATATTATAATTAGTCAAAGATAAACTTGTAATGTAACATGCATTAAATACATTTTTGATGTGTCTTTCCGCTCGTTTTCTATATAAGCAATTTGTGAGAGTGATTTCTTGAAATGGGACGGAAGTATGTGTAACAGTGTAACAGGAAGTCGTGGAAGCGCGCAAGCGCGCGCCATTTTGTAGGTTTAAAATCGATATTGTAAACATGACATATTATTATTATACGTGACATATTGTGTCATTTGACTATCAAAGGTCATTTTGATATGTCAAATGTCTTCTAATGAGTATTTACTGCACTTATTTTATAGTTATAAAATGATGTAATACCTGACCCATTTTTTGCAGAATATAATGTTAAAATTGCTTATTACTAAGGTGAGATGTCAAATGTTACACATAGTAATTATGCGACTACTGTAAGGCTCGCTCGTTTTTTTTATTATTTAATAAGTATTTATTTTGTATATTGTAGGTAGTATGTATCATTTAAGTATTCGTTGATATTATAATAACATTTTATTATAATAAAATATTCGAGTATCACCCTCGTTCTTAGTAAGAATATGAGTGTAACTCCAATGCACCTAAAACTGAGTTATCTACAATGTTTTCCTTGTAAGTGTCGAAATAAACAGTACTACCTACCTAGTGATCAGTTTGTTTTGATGATAATGCTGAAAATGGAACGCACTATACCCACAGCCCTCAACCAAAGAGGTTTTATTGTAATGTGTAATGTTCACGTAAGCTTTAGAGAACAACATGAATTTTATAATTACATTTTAATTCGGTTTTATAATTCCATTTTAATTCGGTTAAGTGGTGGATTGGACATTATTTTCGATGTGTTAAGTCTTACCTACCACACACTGTCAAATTTCCTCAATAGATTATGAACTTTATGTATACGACATATAGGTCGACACAGTTTTCACAATAGATTCTCATACAAAAATTACAGGATGACATCGGGAGTAACCACGAGCTCTTATAGCAGTATTATTGCAGTTGTGAAAACGAGATGCCTACACGCACGCGTCTCTTTTCCACAACTGCAATAATACTGTTATAAGAGCTCATAGTCATGGAGCAGGAAGCAGGTGATCTGTATTCAACAGTTGCTAAAGACTAAAATCTGTACTATTCATGATTAAAGAAAAAAAATAAAATCAAGTTAAAAAAAGTTTAAATACAAACACTTCAGACATGTCGCTTGTATACTGACTTTGTCTGCCTATTCAAAATTATACATTCTCAAATTGATTCCTATTCTCTTCTCTCGAGAACATTAAACCAAGAGCTCGTGACAGTTTTCTAAAATCTTCTCGCTGCAAATTTATAAGAACAATACTTCCTTTTTTATGATGTGTCGCCAATACAATGAAACTTCAAGAGAACACCATGATTTCTTAGACATTTTTGACTGTAAGTTGCCGAAATTCAAAAGAGATATAAAGATGATCACATTCGTAGATCATAGTTGATAGTTAGTATTTATGTAGCAAAATTTTATATAATTTTATCTTATTTTGTACTGAAACTTTATTTTTGATAATGATATACCTATGTGCTGTTTTTAACTTGATCATGCTGTGTACACATGTTTAGGGATGTAGTCTGGATCGCAACTGTAACATTATTTAATTTCTAGCTGACCTGGCGGATTTCGTACCGCTTTGACAGTTCCCATCATTGAGTTAAAATATATCAATGGTTTCCATGACAACAAAACAAACAAAACATTTTGTATAGGAATTTTTTTTTATTTTTTTTAATATAGCCTTTAGTTGTTACTCAGCGCTAATGTAGCATTCTAATGGTGAAAGAATTGTTTAAATCGGTTCAGAAGTTTTTGAGTTTATTCGTTGCAAACATACATACATACATACATACATACATACATACATACATACATACATACATACATACATACATACATACATACATATACATACGTACAAAAATACAAAGGTTTCCACTTTATAATATTAGTATAGATTTATTTAGTATTTAAATGACTGTATTATGTTTTGTGTATCAATAAATAAATAAATAAATCATTCGTTCCTGTCAAACACGGGTGCCATTAACGTAGTACTTAAACTACCCTACATCCATTTGTTTTTAGTAATTGACTAGGACCAATGATTACACATTCATTAATAACGGATATTATGAAAATATCGAGAAAACATTAACAATCATCGAGGAATTTGAACATCCCTCACCGAACGTTGATCGTTACAGCTATGCAAAAACACGGCCAACAACAATCGCTTTAAAATTAAACCGGTTACTTTAAATGACCCAAAAATGTAAACACTTTGTTGTCAGTGACGTAACAGTATGAATGATATAAAAATGTTTCGACGATGATTGCTAGCGTTCGATGTTAATTGGCTGGATATAGTTTATGGTCACTATGAAGGTAGGTACACGTTGAAATGAAACTCTTTAATACATGGATGTACTGGGAAGTCTTCCTGTAACCACAAACACTAGCATAAAACGTCAGGATAGAAAAAAAAGAAGTTAAATAAACGCGGGAAGTACTTACTTGTCTCTGAAGTAGTCTGATATCTGACTCATCTTCCAGAAGATCTGCAGCATCAGCATCAGCAGCGTGTGGTTGACCCAGGTGTAGAGTTTGTAACAACTCTCCATGGCGCCACCCGAGCCTTTATGCTCGCGCTCCCACAGAATTTTGGAGAACGAACACTCACTCATCCGTAACTATTTGCAAGTATGATACGCGAAAAACGAACCACAAATATTTGAATTTAGAGAAATGGAACGTATTAATAGTGGTGGAACGTGTGACGCGCTTCGAGTACTAAATCGGTTTGGCTCGATCTCGCCGGCTTATCATTCGATTCGAGTGGTTTGAAAATAATCGACTGATAATAATAGCCGACCGTGCTCGGGCGGCGGTGCACGCGAACTGACAGCGGCCCTGAGGCGCGCACCGGCGATCGTGTGACGAAAGATGACTCAGTTGGTACTTGCTATGTTTCACATAGTTGTTGATAATTGAATCGAATATTTTTTCACATCACGGAATTCGAGAATTTAGGTAGTATTTATTGGAAACTGACTTTTTAAATTCCGAACGCGTACGTTCGGAATTAAAAATCTAACTTTTTTAAACGATATACCTAGGTAGCTTCACTTTGTAGTTTATTATTTTGTAATTATTCAAACATTTAAAAATGCTCAGCGATTGTGTTGTGGTGGCAGATAACTTGACCTATCGTTAGTTCTATTTTTATGATTAGCTCTCTCCCGTGGCCGTACCTATCTGGTTAGAGTGGAATTTTGTTATTTTACAGAAAATTTGGCTAGGCTTTGAAGTCTTAGTTGAAGGTTTGTAATTTTTTTAATAAATAATGAGCCTATCTCAAACCGTGCAATTCTTAATATTCATTGCAAAGATAATCTTAAATACACTATCAATAAATCCTATGCAGATAAATCAAAATATGTTCATAAATACGTGATTCCTTCTTAACTGGATCACTATCTTAACTACCTAGTAGTACCTACCTAAAATTTGCCATTAGGGTGCAGCCTTTTCCACTCGTCTCTTTTCCAAATCAATTCTTTTACTTTATAAGAAGACACGACTTTCGCCTTCCCTTGAACTCTTCTTTATAATGAATTCGTCGTGTTTTGTTAAATGGCCAAACATCTATCCTATTCTATTTACAAAAAATAAACAAAAACAAAAGCTCAAAAAAGTAAGCCTCCAAAACCAAATTCCGATTTTGGACCACTTTATCAGTGTTGTTTTTACTCGTACAGCGAAGATATTTATCGAAGTACTTATTTTATCAACTAATTAACAACGTAAAGAAACACTGATAAAATATATCAATACTGGGTAATCTTTTATTACGTAATATTTATCAAACGAGTTACATTGTGAACGGTCATATATTGGGTCCTTATCCTTACCTATGAAATTGACGTTTTTTTCTCACTTAATAATAGGTGTATTACTTCTAAAAGTCAATACCGGTTGTTAATATTATACACCTTTAATTAGGACTATGTTACTTAGGCTTCAGTAATAACAATGATTATTTTTTTAAATTGACTTCGTTTTTGTTCGCTGAATTGACCTTTTGTTTCATTGTAGCTTTGAAGGGACTTGATTTTTTTTCTTTTTAATGTCTACTATATTTAGCTAGAAACAAACACACTACTCTACAATTTTTATAGGGTTAACATAAATAGATGCTAAGAAAATTAAAAAAAACGTTAGTATGAAAAATATAATTTTATAAAAAATCTTCATACAAAACGTCAATTTCATAGGTAAGAACCTTATAAATGCAAAAGCATTTAGAATTACGGAAATAAATATTGGAAGAGAAGAAGATCGGCATTCGTACACCATGGTATCAAAATAAAAAGACATTGTTCTGTGTCCCAGTACAAACAACCAAAAAAAATAAAATAAAATTACCCTCTGCATCAATGCCATACAAATTTTCATTTTCGTTAAAACTCACATTATATGCACTCAATGGCTTCTAGCGATGTTAAAGCGGCACTTTTTTATGCGCAAATGAAAACTTTACGTATAGAATAGAAGTTTAAAGTATTTTATAGGCTAAGGATGATGACGTCAGTCCTTTAGTAATGGGCATTAAAATATTTAACAAATTGTCATTTACAATTTAAAAAATTCTGTCAGAAAAGTATTTTTTAGGGAAATTAAAACAGTTACTCACAGAAAAGGGTTACTACACATTATGGATTATAGATGGAAGGGTTACTATACATTATGGATTATGGATGGATAGGGAGAACGGGCCATAAACCACCACACGGGCCCAGTGCGGATTGGTGGTTGTTAACGACTGCTAATGCAGCCGGGGCCAACGGCTTTACGTGCCTTCCGAAGCACGGAGGAACTCGAGAAAAATTTTTGGTCACCCATCCGATGACCGGCTTTTGCGAAAGTTGCTTAACCTCAGCACTCGTAAACCAGGCGCGTTGATCACTGGGCCATCGAGCTCCTCTTTCATTTTCTATAGGCTACTAAACGAGGTCACCCCATGAACTAGGTATTCCAATTGTGTCACCTTTTGAAAGTCGATCATGGCTTTATAAATAACTGAGTCGCCTTGTAGGGCCGGCCAACGCTCCTTCCGTTTCCTCTTTAATACTAAGGCAAGCCATAATGATAGGAAATTGTCGTGAGAATTTCGTAGAAACAATAGTATATATACTTATTACAATATCAACTGTAGATCTGAAATTTGAGACAATACAATGTATTATTCGTGTGAGAATAAAATAGATGTATAGTTACTACGAATCCGTATGACAATGCCCCGATCAGATCCGAACCCTTCGGAGAATCTAGTAGGGCACGGGGACACGCACTAGTGCGTGATGCCGTTCCCTCTAGAAAACCTCCGAAGGTGATTCGTTTCACACGGCCCTTTAAGTTTCTCGCCGCCCCCAAAAAAGCACGGTGAAGCTGTAAGTGCCGGTGAAGCAGGCACTTACAGCTTCAGCCAACTCTCTCCAAAAAAACATATGACTTGGTATTACATGAATCTCACAACTTTTTACGGTTTTTACTGAGTTGCGAGACTTGATTTTTTTTACAAGTTTGTTTTTGATGGCATCTCATTTCTTTTTGTAAATAGTCCTACTTTTTTCCTTTCCGGTACCATTTAGGTAGGTCCTATCTACACCTATTATTCAATTATATTATACATAAACAGGTACACCGATTCATTAACTGCAAATGTAACTTTGTAATCTTATACATTCATATGGGATTACAAAGTTAATTATGCAGTTGGTGTATCTAGAAAACTGAACCAAAATTGAAAATATTATAGTTTTTCCTTGATTTATACACTAAACACTAACCCATATACTAAATACATAAAAATTATTTAAGCATTATTAAGTTAATCATTGTTTTGTCTCTTTTTCTCAAATTCAAAATGACGTTTGTGTGACGTTGACAAAACAATATTTAACTAAATAATGATTAAATAGTTTTTATGAATAAGGGGGTAATTGTATTCTAAATTTGAAGCTTCTATGTCTACTAGATGATCGGTCAGTCAGTGCGAGTGACAAAATCAAGAAACTTTGACTAGTTATAATTCTTAAACTACTGGTTCAAATTGAATGAAATTTGAAATATACCGTGTTATACAATGCCTGATTGGTTGCTGAAAATTCAGGTTTCTAGTTTTATCCACAGCGAAGTTATAGGGCGTCGAAAATGGCCTGAGCTGTTTCGAGAAAAGATTGGTAGGGCCCTGCCGCTTTTTTGCTCGACTTTGCGGAGATTTACAATGAATTGATTTACAATTTTGTGTTGTAAATTAATGTATTATGAATTTTACGATTATTAGAGAAATTGAGAGGAGATTTGATTGATTTGATTGAGATTGGGAGGAGCTCAATGGCGCAGTGGTTAAGGCGCCCGGTATGCGAGTGCTGAAGTTAAGCAACTTTCGCAAAGGCCGGTCATCGGATGTGTGAACAAAAATGTAACATCTTGAGCTCCTTCGTGCTTCGGAAGGCACGTAAAGCCGTTGGTCCCGGCTGCATTAGCAGTCTTTGTCTTTTTTCAAACACCATTCTAATATTGATTAAGCAAAATAATTAAATATATTGTTCATGAAATGCCAAATGATGTTGACGCTGGTATAGGTATACCAGCGTCAACAACACCTCAAACTTATCAATTAATAAACAAATGAATCATTCAGATGTAATCAAGTTACGTTATTATTACTGTCAGATACATTACATAATTTAGTGTGACCTAGATCTTAAGTCATTGTGACCTAATGAGACATAATAGTTTCTTTAAAAGTTAACCAGACATAATATGCCACAAAATATGGAGACCCCAGAAGGTAAGGTAAGCTTAAATCCGCGCTCGAGCAACTCACACATAGACCCTATCTTGTACACGGATCTCGGAATAGCTCGGAACAGTCTGAGCGCAGCTGGCGAAAGATTCCGTGTCCGTGTGAGTAAAATGTAACAACAATTTAAAACAAACAATCTTTTTACTTAGTCTGCGCAAAACGCGTAGCATGTAGCATCTCTCCTTAGTTTGTGGTAACAATGTTGCTGTTTGTAACTAGAAAAAAACATGGATTAGTGCGGAGGGTCGGGCATTTGTTGGTTTAATGCTCTAGGGGCAATTTTCTTGATTCATATCAATTGTGGTTCACTAAAAGATGCACATCCCCTATTGTGTCATTAGCTTTGAATATTTAAATGCGAACGGCCATTATTGAAATGAGATATGGCTCGCGTTTGTATGAAGCTTACCATCTGCAGTCTCCCTATTATGTGCCTTTGCCAACGATTCGTTTCGAGGTATCGAGTCCAATCAAGCATTCTGTTAATCGAGGTTGGTTTTTGAGGCCAGGCAGACATTTTCATTTATGTATGGACTAATTTAGTCCATGGCACCATCAATGTCGAACAATTGATGGGTGTGATAACAATGACTACAACAATTAATTTAACTGCCGCCGCTGCTGCGAGCCAGTAAGGTACTGACCCAGAGTTCCCGTGTTCGATTACCAACGAGACATGTCTCGGTTTAGCTGGCAGTCTCAATAGTCCTGTCAATTTATTCTATTACAAAAAATCAGTATTGCTTTTCTTACCGTTACCGTAACGGCACTGCCATTTAATCGGTTAGCTAAAACAGCTGGTTGGGCAGCAACTTATGGTCAGCAAATATTTCTAAATCAGTCTGTAACTTATATCATTCTGAACAGCAGTCTTATGCCGCTCCCCCTTTCCGTGACTGGCCCTCGCTAGGCTGCGCTTCGCGCGGGAAAAAAAAAATCTACTTAACCTAACCAACAATTGCTTATGCTGACCGATTGTATAATTCTGCTGAATAATAATAATTTTGCGTCACAACTAAGTATTTATTTTGTAATACCTACAAATAAATTATTTCCAAAATAAAGTAGATAGATAGCACTTACAAAAACAAGATTTACTCGTACACCATAAAAGAAAATATGAGTAAAATGGTAAAATGTAATAACAATTTAAAACAAACAATCTCCTTACTTAGTCTGCGCAAAACGCGTAGCATGTAGCATCTGTGCGTAGCATCTCTCCTTAGTCTGTGGTAACAATGTAACTAGAAAAAAACATGGCTTAGTGCGGAGGGTCGGACAATTGTCTTGATTCATATCAATTGTGGTTCACTAAAAGATGCACAATTCCGATTGAAGCTTGCCAATGAGCGCAAGCCCTATTATATTATTATGTCATTAGCTTTGAATATTTAAATGCTAATGGCCATTATAGTAATGGCATGTGGCTTTACAGTCTGTAGTTAGAATTGTAAAATTAAAAGCTACAGAATAATAGTACTATTAATTTTAAAAGGTTTTTCTTGCTAGTTTATTACGTAGATTGTACATTAACTACATTGAACTTTAGTATTATAAAAAATACATAGGTACTTAAATAATTTTATATATTTTACTTCACAAAACTTTCTTATTTTATTCACAAAAATACTAGAATAGAAATATTTATTTGCCATTAAAAAGGGTTACAGTAGTGATGGACAATAATTATAAGTTTCACCTTCTTAGCCATTATTGATAGCATGCAAACATTTATAATATTTATTTTTTAACATTTAAAATTCAAAATTTATTCAGACAACTTCTTTAAATATTATCACTACTTCAGTCGTACTTCACTTAAATTACTAAAAATTTTATTAACAAATTAACAATTACACATAAATTAATAAGACGACAAATTACATTAAAAAGTTATATTATATAAAGCAATGTCATATTATTATTATTTTATAAAAGAATTTAGCTGTTAATTCAAGAATTTTGCTGGTAATTCAAGACTAAAACTAAAACTTTTATTTGTCTTAAAAACTATACCTATTTGGTATTGAATCAATTTAATAGAATCAGGCGTTACTCTGCGGAAATCCATGGCATACAAAAATCCAAAATTAAAATATGAATAGTTCTAAAAAATCTTTTTAAAAAACAAGCTTTTGTTTGAATGCTCTAAAAAGAAAAAAAAATTACGAGCCTTGCAGTAGACGTGACGTGTAATATTTGACATCTCACCTTTTGAAATCAATATTACAATAGAAAATAAAATATAGAATTTTTATTTCCTTTTTTTCTTTTTTCTCTTTTTTTCCTCTTTTTTCTTTTTTTCCTTTTTTTTAACGGACTTCAAAAAAGGAGGAGGTTTCTCAATTCGACCGTATTTTTATTTTTTTTATTTTAATTGTTTTATTTTTTGTTTTTTTTTTTATTTTGCTAGCAAACTCGTAAGCGAACTACTGACTAATATATATATATATATATTTATTTCATGCACTGGCTTTCTTCAAACATAAGGAGACTGCTGAAGGTAAGCTTCAGTCTCACTGTTACTGTGTTACTTTTTCTACGAAATCACTCCCACAAATGCCTGCCTGCCTGACTGCTGCAGGTAACCTTCATGCAAATGCATATCACACTATATATAAGATAATGTATATATATATACTGTATATATAGAAGGCAAGCCAATCACACTGTTACGGATCACACTGTTACGTACTTCCGTCCCTTTTCTACGAAATCACCCCACAAATTGTTTATATAGAAGCGAACGGAAAGATGTTACACATCAATAAACTTTTACTATCAACTTATAACGTCATTACACAATTGATATGTTATAAAAGGTTGTCGCGAGATTTAAGTACTTACTCGTATTTACTTAGATTGAAAATTTTAATAGTCAAAATCAATCACATCAAGTTATTTAATTTACTTACAAGTACACAAGTAAATCTCGCGACAAGCTTTTATATGATATAAATTGTGTTATTATGACGTTATAAGGTAATAGTAAAAGTTTATTGATGTGTAACATCTTTCCGCATGTCGAGTTGAGAACGTGCCGAGTTGGGCATAAGCCCTTTTTTCATATCTTATCATAACCATGTACATGTCATGTTGGTTTTGTTGACACAAAATAAATATTTTTGTAATTATGCTTTCGGAAATTCGAATTGGTTATGTGTGTGCTCTAATATCCGGTTACGTAAAGCTCAGCAATACACTGTCTGACATTGAAGAAACATTTCCGCCAACAGACTCGTTAAACAAGCTTGGATGCAGCATGCAAGCACCACATCAGCGCTATAAATGCAAGCAAACATGCTTAATGCGACTTAGTCTTGCTATCTCCGATTTTTTGTTAATAAATCAAATTTAGGAAAATAGTTACGCAAGCTCCTGTGTGAAATTCAATATGGCGCGCGAAGTTTGTGTCAATAAGTAATCCAACGAGACTACTGAAAACACTATTCATTGCCCATTTCTTATTGATTGCCCAATTCTTACTTATTTATGTCCAGTTCAACATATGGCTGCCTGGAAGAAATTGCTTTTTAGCGATTATGCCGTCATTTGTACCACTTCTTGTAATGTCCTCTAAAAGACATACTTACTCATTTGTATGGTGTACAATGAAGTATATTTTGATTTTAATTTCAGTGCTGCTAGCTTACTGGGTAATAATGGGGGATGATTGGGGTTTTTTTTTATTTATGGTACTGTACTCTTGTTATCGTAGGTAAATTTTTATGTATGGCATTTTCACCACAAAACAACAACTTAAGATTAGTCAACGTTTTTTGTTAATTTGGATTTGTATTTGGAAAAATATTAAAATAGTTATCCACATAAGCGGGATTTTTTTCACACTTTTCAAAATTGTGATTTGTTCCCAACAAAATTTGCGTAAAATTATTATATTTAAGTACCTAAGTAACTACTCATAATTATTTAAATATGTAAGCAGCACATATTAAAAAGATTTGTGACCTTGTTTTTTCATACTTGTAACATTGGCGGCTACAAGCTATTTTCTAAGCGGTCCCACGCAGTGTTTATTTATGATCATTTTTGCATTAAATCTATTTATAATATGCACACAGAAGCTACCAGTGTAGTTGATTTATGAGTGAGATTTCAAATAAGTAATGATAATATTGCTCTTAGTAACGTCCAATCCAAATGCGCACATTATTATATTATAGTATTTTCCATATCTTTACAATTTGTTGAAATGTAAAAAATGCAACAGCACTATTCAACTAAACAATATAACATAGCTATGTTATTTAATATAGTTAGTCGTCTAATTACACTACAAATAAGAATACTGTCGTAATATGTACGTATATGTCGTCATAAGATTAAGTTTCTTTACACTGGAGCATTAAAATGTTACCACATTGTTATGGAAGAGCAGGATCTCCTAAAACAGGTACTTAGTACTTAACTGGAGATCCCTAATACTGATAAAAATTTTGTAATCTCCAATACTGAATAAAGAATTTTGAATTTGAATTTGAATTTGTCGTTTCTTATTTCCGTAACGTAACTTAGTTTTTTTTACATAAAATGTAACCATCGCTGTTGATTTTACTTTAAGTAATAATTAATAATTTTGAGAAGCTCGATGGCGCAGTGGTTAACGCGCCTGGTCTGCGAATGCTGAGGTTAAGCAACTGTCGCAAAGGCCGGTCATCGGATGGGTGACCAAAAATTGATCATTTCGAGCTCCTCCGTGCTTCGGAAGACACGTTAAGCCGTTGGTCCCGACTGCATCAACAGTCGTTAACAACCACCAATCCGCACTGGGCCCGCGTGGTGGTTCATGGCCCGTTCTCCCTATCCATCCATAGGAAAGGCTCGTGCCCCAGCAGTGGGGACATAAATGAACTGATGATGATGATGATGAATAATTTCAACTAGTATACCTAATCGTATAAGTTTTTGCATATTAATAAGCTACATTGTAAACTTGTTTCTGGCTCTCTCAATGAATTAATAAAAATAGCTTTGGGCTTATTAAGGGTAAATTCGTAGTCGTAACTGTGTATTTATGTATGTTGGAAAATAAAGTATATTTTCATCTCAAAGTAGCCGCGGATCGTGCTCGGTGGCGTGCACTTGGAGAGGCCTATGTTCAGCAGTGGACTAGTGTAGGCTATGCTAGTGATGATGTTGAAACGTCCAACTCCGGGCTCAGTATTTCAGCTACAACCGGGACCAATGGCTTTACGTGCTTTTCTTAACACGGAAAAGTTTGAGACAGTTTTTTTTGCTGCCCCAACCGGTGGGTGAACCATCATTGTGATAGTTGCTTAACTTACAAGATCATAACGTGACGTGCAGGGCAGGGAACAGCGCCACCGAGCTTCTGAAAGTAAATATTTTCGAGTTCATGCTTTCGGAAATTCGAATTGGTTCAGTTTATGCTCTAACATCCTGTTATGCAGAGCTCAGCAATAAACGGCTGACATTGAAGAAACATCGCTACGTTTATTGCTAAGTGCTCGTAAACTCATAAAAATGTAAATCGTAAAGACTTCACTTCACAACAGCATAAAAATTAAGGAAATTTCACATTTTTATTTGTGTGACTTCAAAAAAGATTATCTTTGTTACCTTTTGCTATCTTGCAAGGTTCTTACATTCAGGGAACAATCAAAAGATCTATACACGCGGCAGCGTGTCAAGCCAAGTTCAAGCTAACAGACTGGCGAGCAGCACCGTGTGTAAATAGTATTACACGTACCATTTGGAGTCATTTTTGACCCCCTCATAATTCAAAAACTATTTCACATAAACATGTCAAATTTCTCTGTCAAATGGCTCATATCTTGAGACATGCGAGATACATAATGTGCTCCAAATTTCATAAACACACCTCAAACGGTTATTTAAATAATAACGTCCAAAAATCGTCATTTTTATCACTGACTGACTGACTGACAGTGACTGACTGATCTATAGATAGATCTAAACTCTAACCCAGGTTCAGACGACCTAGAAAGTTCAAACTTGTCATCCAGATAGGTAGTCGGGTACAAAGGAATAAATCAGAAACTATATTATATTTTTCAAATAATAGATTATATTAGGAAGACTTACTTATAAATGCCTGTAATGTAAGAATCAGCGGGTCCGGCGGTCAATACCTACAAAGTAAAACAGCAATCAAAATTGATCACAGCCGGTCTTTATGTGAATTTTAAGGTCTTCACGTGAATATTAACGAGTGAAAACCCTTAATTTTCTTTTAATCCAAACATATCAGTTTTTATTTTATTTTATTTTATTTTATTTTATTTATTAGGACAACCAACAAGGCATACACTACAAAAGACTTATGTAAGTGAACTGTATCTTATTCTAAGTGCTGACTTAATTAAAGGTTGCCACGGCATGCAAACGTGAACTCAGTATTTTATTTAATAACCTAAAACTTAACTAAGATTTAACGAAAAAGTGGATAAACATTAAAAAAAGAAAGAAAATGGAGATAATAGCTAATTAAACAGACCCGGGCGAGAAAGAAGTAAGTATGTTACGTTTAAATTTTTGCGGATTATCAGTAAATATATCAATAGATTCGCCTTTAAGTGCGTTGTATTGTCGTTGAAGTCTATTCATGGTGGCGTGGTGACCAAGATTAGTTTTAGAACCCCTTATTGAAAATGGAACGTATCTGCAAGCACGAGGCTGTTTAAGTGGGACATTAAAGTTGATTGATCTTAACAGCGACGAGCAGTCAACAACTCCATTGATAATTTTGTGCAAAAACATGCAGTCCAACAAAAATCTCCGTTCCTGTAAACTATTCATTCCAAAATGAGCCAACCGCTTCTCGTAGGAGGGAAGCTCTTTAACCTTGTGATTTTGGTAGGTGAGATGCCTGAGTAGTGAGTTTTATTACTTATAACTACTTATAACTAAGAATACAAACCACTTTCGTATTTATTACGTTATTATTAACTGGAATTTAGTATTTATTATTATTTCAATAATTAGCGCACATAAATAGTGTAAGATCATTACTTATAAATAATTAAATAATACCACGGACCACGGCGCACGGTGCGGCAGCCGTGGAGCAGCGGGATGGGGAACAGCAGCGGTGTGATAAGTAATGTTATTATGATTATGTACCTACTAATAATTCCTGTACTGTATACTGTGTATTACTTTTTGTAATGATATCCCATCAAAAACATAAATGTGAAATGAGAGCCAAGTTCAATATTATGATATATGCCTTGGTTGGTTGTAATTATATAGCCTTCGCAAGTTTTAGAGCTGTAAGTTCTTATTTTATTCTTCCGGATATTTGGCTGGCTGGTAGAAACTAGCCATCGAACATAGGGCTCTTCCATTACTATTTTAGCAGATACTTAATAATAATTCGTATATGAAAATGAAAATTAAATGATATTTTAAGTGGTTATAAAATATTTTATGTTGTTATAAATAAATTTCAGGACTGACCATTGAACTTGGCACCCATTTAGATCTCACTTCTTTCTTCGTTAAAGTCAACAACCAAGGCATATATCATACATACCTAATATTGAATTTGGCTCTCATTTCACATTTATGTTTTTGATGGGATTCTACCTACCGGAGCAACCACAGATAACTAATAACCATTAGCCCTTAGTAGATAAGTAGTTAAAGTAGTTACTTACATACTTACTACTAACTTATTTACTACCTACTACTTATTTACTACCTACTAACTTATTTACTACCTAATACCTACTTACTTACATACAAAAAAAATCCATTTCCAGTTCTCCATGAATCACAATGTGATACTTTATAATTGATTTTCAATTGTTCTAATTTCTAGAATGAATGAACTTTTTTCTTAAAATTAAGTGTCTCTTTAACAGGTTGACTGCCTCAAAACCAGACACAATAGAAAATTTATTGTTTGCCGGTCACCGGTGACCCCCATGGCAGCTAATGTGTTAATATTTCTTTAAAAAGAATATTCTCAAACCTTTAACAGAGTAAACTCGAGGAAACTTAATATGCATGCCAAGTTTCTGATAATGAAATTAACATGTGGCGTAACAATGTACGCGTTGTCTAAGTTAGACATCAACTTGTCTGGCCTATCACGTTTACAATCAAGGATAACCTCAACAGCTTGTATTAGTTCCATCGACCAGTCTGTTAGACACAACCAAGCGTTGAAGGTTGCCCGCCGAGCAATGGAACAAAACAGGTTGCTAAATAGTAATAATCGTCTGTTTCTCACCATAGCTACACTGAGACAAGGGCTGTCAGTACAAACTAGAAACAACTTACTTTATACCTTTGCTGCGGCTGGGTCCCTAACATTGTACAAAATCATATCTTATTAAGTATAAAATAACAAAAAAAAAGATAAATAATCTGTAACAAATAAGAAATAAGTGTACCACATTCAGCAAACTCTCTCCGACAAAAAAAAGGCGGCGGCGCGGTGCGGCCGGCCGGCGGGCGGCGCAGTCGACAAAGTCGACCTGCGTGCGCGTTGATTCTCCCCTAAAATCTGCGCGACAACATAGTGCCTTACAAATAAACAAAGAATAAGATCCGAATAGTTACTCCGTGTTTTCTGTCATGTACTTAAACGTCATTTCAAATTAGAGTAAAAAAGACAAAACACGGAATAACTATTCGGACCTTATTCTTGGTTTGTTTGTAAGACCTTAAATGTTAAAGCACAAAATTAGGAGAGTGCATAAGATAAAACAGCCTCTCACGGAATCTTCTTGCCTCTAACTATAGTGTAGTGGAACAGCTCTCGGCGGCCGGCGGTATTTCCGGACCGTTACGACCTTGGGATCTCATTCCTATTCCTTCCTTAAAGGCAGGCAACGCGTCTGCGATTCCTCTGGTTTTGCGGATGTCCATGAGCAGTGGTGATAACTCTCCATCAGGTGACCCGCCTGCTTGTTTACTTCATTCTTTTATTAAAAAATAAAAATCGCAACACCTGCGTTCGAACAGTTTCGAGAGAGATGTCCGTGAGTAAGCGTTGCTTGAGCGCGGTATGTATTCAGCGCACCTTCTGGGGTTTCCTTATTTATTTTTTTATTTTTTTATGCCTTATAAGACAGCTCTTGACCTCGATCTCGCCTGATGGTGAGCGTAGATGAGGTCTACGATGGAGCGAGCTGCCCCAGAAGATGCCTGTTAACTCTCGCCTTAAAGAAATTCAGGTTATAAGTTTTTGGGGACACAGACGATAACAGAGAATTCCACTCCCTGGCAGTGCGCAGTAAAAATGATGACATGAAGCGCTTAGTGCGACATAGTGGAATTTCTACTAGGTGGGGATGATATCCTGCAGTACGTCTGGAGGTTCGGTGGTAAAAGGGCGATAGTGGTATGAGCTCGAAAAGCTCCCCGGCACACTCTCCGTGGTAAAGTCGGTAAAAGACACACAGGCAGGCGACATGACGCCGGTGTGCGAGGCTGGTAAGCTTGGCCTCGACAAGCGCGTTTGTCGAGGCCATTTTCATTGTCGCGCGATTTTGTGACTAAAGACACCGACGAATTCACCCTTGAGCAAAAAATTTTATTAATCCAGATTCCCTGTTTTTTTTCTATCCTAGATCTGGAGGTGACTAACACCCCAGAGTTTTCAGTGGCAATTTTGCTTTTAGTTAGCCCCTAACTAACTGAAGGTAACTGCAACTGAATTAAAATTTTGGCACACACGGCCATACTGATTCTGGTTTTCGTTAACGCTATCGTATGATGAATAAATGTGATAAAACTCTCACTAAGCCTGACAGCCCTAGCTTGGGTGCGCGCGCACCGAGTTTGCACCGAGGTGGAGTGGCTCGATCTCAATAGACCATGAGCCCGTGAGTTGATTTGAAGTGATTCATTCGGCATTTGTAGTGTGGCGTCGTTAATTGTGTTGATCGTTTGTTAGAAGGCTACATAAGGCGACTTTAATTTACACTGTTTAAGATACCTACCTACGTAATAGATGAATTTATTGCCCTTTTTATAATAATCCTACATACTAGATGAAACCGCCTCTCTGTATCTAGTCTATTTTGTTTCGAAACCAGATTTTTAAATGTTTTTAAATAGGCATAATAAGAATGCCATCAATAAGTATTAGGTGCTTCATTTTCAGCATCATCTTCAATTACCTTTCGTTAAGATTAACGTGGTTAACGGTTAAATAAAGCCGTTTTAAATCAAAATTTATATCTGCTCTTACTTTTACCACCATCTAACCAATCAAACAAATTTTAAAATCTGTCTGTTCGACTATCGCGGCGGTGGTGCGGATTGGTGATTGTTAATGACTGCTAATGCAGCCGGGACCAACGTTACGGCTTTACGTGCCTTCCGAAGTACGGAGGAGCTCGAGATGATAAATGTTTTGGTCACCCATCCGATGACCGGCCTTTGCAAAAGTTGCTTAACATTAGCAATCGCAGACCAGGCGCGTTGACCACTGCGCCATCGAGCTCCTCATTCATTCATTCGATTACAAATAATTGTACGGCATTGAAGCAGCTCCTGGAAATATCCTGCCCTGGAAGTATCCTGGTAGAATATGTAGAGAATAAAAATTTTGCCGAACAAATTCTCGTTTTCGTTAACGTGATCGAATGTTTTATGAAACTCGCACTCGGCATCCTGGCTTTACCAAGTGGGTTATTAATACAAAGCTTAATTGCGTTTCTATGACTGTTGGCGCAGTAGCACACTTCATTGTTGCTTCGTTTCCAGCCACTATAGTTACCCGTGAATGAGTTAGGTAGACCACATGTGTGATGACGTCACCACCCAAGAGCTCGCCATCTGGCCGATGTCTCTTACATTCTCTCGGATATTATTCATGCTGTATTCGAGCCACTTCTGTTGTGATGACCATTTATGGTATGAATAAGTGATTGTTTGTGGTTGGTTTCCGGTCGACATTAACTAATGTTTCTTTGTAAACGAATTGGGATACAAATATCGCTGACAAGTATTTTAAGAAGTTAACGGTTCTACTATCTGTTTGACATGCAGTCGACTATCGATCAAGGAAGAATATCTAGTATATTTCTTATTTTATCGAAGGAGTAACTATTTATGCTAGTTGAGTAATAAAGGAAACTTGCATCAGCCACTCTAAGGTAAGGTAATAAACAAAAAACAAATATCCAAGGGTCAGGTACAGGTATGCTGAGAAAAGCCAGCTCCTAGGAAGCATCCAGGTTTGTGGTGGGTCCTTCCATCACGAATAAAAGATCCACCAAGTTCCAATACCAATTCGATATATGCATAGGTAAGTGATGTTCCTTGTGTTTTGAATTTGTATGTGTGAGATATTGTACGGTAGAAAGGGGCTGCTTTTGAATCAAGTGTAACATTGATCACAGCTCCTGTTCTCTTCAGTTGTCTTCCACATGTAGTTATACGGTATGACGCTGGAGGGAATCGCACTAGAGACGCCTAGATCGCTAGGGATACCCATATTTGCAGCTACTTAAGGATTTATAGCTGCGATCAATGTCACACTTATATCAAAAGTAACCCCATTCTACGGTACCAAATAAAAATGTTTCTATTTCTATTTCCAAACGCCAAAGACGACCATAAAACAAGTTTTTGTATTAAGATGTTTTTGTTTGACTGTGTGATTTGGCTAGCGAAGCATTCCAGCTTGCTTACGCAATGATCCTTTATTCTAAAACGAGCTGAATGCTACGCAAATGGAACTTAACAATGCATCAATATTATCCTCATTATGGTACCTATTAGTGGCATTAATTACATTTGAGTCAGTGTAAACAGTGACGTCATCTCAAATCAAACTGCGCTGAAATATTTCCTTGTTAGCGCGCACTAATATGCAAATTGTTTGAGAATGGGTACCAGGTACCTCTATATCTATCAAAATAATAAACATTTCATTGAAAAACCGACCGACGGGTTACAGTGCCGCTTTTTTGAGAACGACTCAGATTTCCATGAATCTCTCATCTATATTATTTTTTAGTGACGAAGACTGTTTCGAACGCTGGTGCCAATAGGATATGTAATTTAAAAAAGCTGTTGCTTCCTCATTAATGAAAATAAAATAAATATCTTAATTAAGAGATTAATAAAACTTTTGAGTTTATATTGCCAATCAAAGAAAGATAACTTTAAGAATTTTATCGCCAAATAACGAGAAGTATGGAGAGATTTTGGGGAGCGTAGTGTGTAAATCAGCTTACTATATTATTACACCTGAATTGTAGTCAGCTAGTAATAAATGATACGTCAAAGACTACACTTGTTTAATTAGGTCGTCAGTCGTCCCATCAGTGCAGGAGAACTTTGCCCAGCAGTGGGACGAAATGGGTTATTTAAAAAAAATGCTGTCTAAAAATGTATGTAGGTAACCTAAAGAGCATCGATGAGGAACACAACTAATATTATAAACTAGCTGTGCTCCGCGGTTTCACCTGCGTAAATATTTTCCCGTTTTTGCAACATTTTTCATTGCTACTCCACTCTTATTAGTCATAGCGTGATGTAACATGGCCTATAGCCTTCCTCAGTAAATGGACTATTCAACACAAAAATCATTTTTAAAACTAAACCAGTAGTTCCTGAGATTAGCGAAAACTCTTCAGCTTTATAATATTAGTACCTATGATGTGAATGTGAGTTTGTTTGTTACGCTTTCACGCAGAAACAACCGATCATCATGAAACTTTGTACACATAATATTCTTAAAGGTGGATAGTATAAAAGGGAAGGTATAGGATACTTTTTATAATAAAATATACCTTTATAAAATACTAAAAACGACAAATTAATTTTCCAATACAAAATGATTTGTTTGTTTTGTTGTCATGGAAACTGTCAAAGCGGTACGAAGTCCGCCGGGTCAGCTAATCTATATATATAATGACTTGTCCTGACTGATTCATCATCGCCGAGCCTAAACCACTGAAGCTAATAGATAAAATTTAAATATTTATATAAAATACAGTGAAAAAATTAAACGCACTGACCATTATGCTACCGGGAAGGATAATGGTCAGTGCCCGGATTGCGGAAGACCCAGGTTCGATTCCTGACTGGGTCGGGTGGGCGTTTAATTTTTTCACTGTATTTTATATAAATATTTAATTCAGCTTAAGTGTAGCAATTAACACTTAAAAATAAAAGTAAAAAAAAAGATAAAATTTAGACTGTAGGTTAATTGAGTGACGTAACCTGCCACTAAGAAAGGATTTTACGGAAATCATACCCTACATTTAACTATTTAAAATTAAGTTAGTTATTTTGTGAATAAATGACATATGGTTGAACATTTATTGTAGAAATTCAGTTTCACCCGAGTTCTTCCCGTAACTATCTACCGTACAATTTGTACCCTTACCGCTAATAATATAAAATACTTGAAATTGGCTAAATGCTAAACGCGAAGCCATTAATCAAGATAATTAATTAATTGTAGAAATTTTACCGTATTGGATAGTCTTATGTGTAGGCGTCTGTACCAAAGCGATCTTCTAAATTATAATAGTGGTCACATGAGAATATTATGTTATCATATCAATTAAATTTTCACATTACCTATTGTTCGGTGTAATAATAGTTAAGGAACCTCGCAATACCTAGGTATCTCATAAATCAAAGTTAGGAATCATACAACTTAAGATTTTACTTGTAAAGAATGGACGAACAACAACCACTTTACCTTACTAACTTAAGACCGACCGATTCTGAACGTCAGATTAGTCGTAGTTTCCTTCGTTCTATAACAATATAAATACTTATAACATATAATAAGGATAATAGAAAATAAATAGTATGTAACAATATGATAATAAAAAATAAAAACTTATATTTTAATTATTATCGAGGAAAAATCTTCGTCTTTGTGAACTATTTTTTTCATTTGTTTTTCCTCCACCCCACATGATGACCTGAAGACATGATGACATGAAGACCTAACGCAGAAGCGCACTTCAACAACTGAGGACCTGGCTATCTTATCTCTAACTGTCTCTAACACAACAATGCTACTAAAATTTATGTTAGAGCGGCCTATTTAGATAAAATGGTGGTACCTAGCCAGATGGACTTGAAACAAACCTTACCATTACCACCATAAAAAGGTTACCAAATAAACATGATTCTTATCCATTATCCATAATTCGGAACGTTCTGATGCCTCTAAAAATTTTGGAGGTGGGCGCTAACAGCTGCGACACAGTTGAGAAACCATTGTGGCTGTTATCGAACACTCATTGTATTGTACCCTGTAAAAGTTCTGAATAAAATTTATTATTATTATCTCTACCATCCAAAATGGCGTATATACTCCAATTCGCAATGAGGACACAAAGGTCGCGCCCATATGTAGGGCCACCCACCACTGCCGAAAATAGCCACGAAATTTCTCAGGACATCAGTACTTTTGTATGTATCTAAACTGTATTCCATACCAGTCCACTGCTAGACATAGGCCTCTCCTAAACATACCACTGAACCCGATCTTCGGCTATTCTCATCCAACCGGTACCAGCCACTGCGTATATCGTCGCTTCACCGCGCCGGAGTCTTACACAACGTTTGCTGAGTCGGTCTCCACTCCAGAACACGTCTATCCCAGCGGTCATCGGCTCTGCGGTTAATATGACCAACGCACTGCCACTTCAGCTTGGCAATCCTTTGAGCTATGTCAGTTATCCTGGTTCACTGGCAAATGACTTCGTGTCGGATTCGATCCCTCATTAACAATAAGCATTGCTCTATAGCTCGCTGAGTGACTTTAAGGTAGAGCAGCCTTACCGTGAGTGTCCACGTCTCGGCTCCGTATGTCAAACCAGGCAGGACGCACTGGTAAAAGGCTTTCGTCTTAAGGCTTTGTGGTATTAGCGACGAAATATTATCCATTATACAAAATGGCGTATATACTCCAATCCCATTCGTAATGAAGAGACAGAGGTCGCGCCCCGCATCGCGTGTAGGGCCACCACCGCCGAAAATAGCCACGCAACTTCAGGACGTACAAAGGTACGTATCTATTCAATGCGATGACGTAATTGGGTAGCCACTTTAATTAATAAATCCTGAACGCAAGCCGTATACGCTGTTGCCATGGAAACAGGCCCCAATTGTGTAACTAAATTGGATATCTGTCTTTATCATCATCAATCTATAAGTGTTCCACCGCTGGGCTCCAGGGCTTCCCATATAAACAAAAGCATATGGGGATATTGGGCCCCATCTCAACACGCAGGCCCAAGTTAGTGTTTTAACGATTGCCATATTACATCAGTAACCAGGACATCCGAAGCTCTGAGGAACTCGAGATATTTTAAATTGGTCACCCATCCACTGACACGGCATTGCGAAAACTGGTTTACTTTAAGATTTCAACATACAAGTTGTTGCGCACTCGTTCTACTACAATATCTATCTTTTTGACATGTTGTAATTCAATCAACTTTTTATTATGGAGTCATGGAGACGAACTTCACCAGCCTATATCAATTAGGGTAGACCGGGTACAATTGTAACATTTTAACTTTATCATTTATTTCTGGCTCCAGTTATAATATCATGGCAATGGTGTCAATGTGTATTGATATTTAGTTTTTTTGGCTTTAAGGCAGCGTCATCTTTAAGTGTGTAAAAACAATATAAACAGAGATATTTTACATTTAATCGGAACAGGCGAACTGCTACAAATGTCCCCTACCCAGGGTTAGTTGTACCAGATATCTCATGAAACAATACATCGTATTTTAGTTAGAAAAATATATTTATTTGAATTACAACATGACAGCAGACCATTTTTTCATTCAAAGCATAACAATCTTCTCAAAAGTAAATTTAAAAAACTGACAAACTTAAAACACAACCTTCCTAGTCTTAGACAATTAATCTTAAAGTGTTGACTACAAAACGTGGTTCTTTAGGGCATAAGAGCTACGTTTTTGTAGTTGTGACGCTTATAATTAGTCAAAAATAACAAATTTTACTAATTAACAAGTTGTATAGAAAATCACTTGTAACAATTGTCCCCGTGGTACAATTATCCCCTGGTACAATCATCCCTTGAATATAAAAAAAAATACTTTTTTCTTCTTATTACGGTAATCAGTTTTGTCATTAAAGGTTAGGTAGGTAGGTTGGGTTTTTTTGCTTTTGATTTAGGTTTAGTTTTTGGTTTGGATTTAAAATTCACGATATTTTTTTACTTCTTTAGCATTTTCTTTCGTTCAATTTCTTCATATTTTTTTCTAATTGATTCTTTTTTCGATGTATCTGTCCATTGCAGTTTTTCTCTTCTTTCGACCTTTGTTTGTAGTTTTGCGTGGAGGTGCTTTTGGTACCTAAGGGTCTTATTCCTTTCGGAGAAAACGCTTTCATTGTAGTTGTATTAGTCGATGGACCTGCATAATCGAAGAAAGAAATCAAGTTTTATGCCTGGTGTGTATTTATCGACATTGTACCTAATATAAGCATTGGAGGCGGTCACGGAAGTTCAAAAAGAACAGGCTGTATAGATTTTAATATTTTCTTTGTTTGTAGGTATCTTTTAATTTGAAACCAGGTGTGATGTGCTATTGGGGTCAATTGTACCACGGGTATGGTTGTTCCGCTACAACCATCCCCGAAAATTTGCTACAATCGTCCCCTCAAGGGCATTTTTTTTAAAACGTTAAATTCTCGTTAATTTAAACTGATAAATAGACTCACTACACTGCTAAAATACAGCCAACAATAGTAAGAAACGTTTAAAACGCAGCTGGGTAAAAATTTATGCGAGGTTTTTCAGTTATGATCAATGAAATTAGACGGAAAAAACTTACTTTGACTACCTTGAAATTTCTCCTTGCCGTCACAAGCGTCCGCGTCGAGCCGCACGCGCGGGATACTCACAGTTACTCGGCACGTGTTTTAGAGGGCCCCTGAGGGGAAGAGAACGGGAGTGCGGGGCGTAGTTACGGAGATATTCCCGTTGGTACTACTGTACCCTGCTACAAACGTACCCGGTCTACCCTATGTAATATTATGATGTTTATACACATTCTCGAGGAATTACTAGGTATGTGTGGTGGGTGATATTAATGAGATTTTTATCTATAAATTGATAATAGGCAACATTTGAATTTTAAAAAGAGTCGATACTCTTTTTTTATTCAAGGTAAAAAGGGAGGATTCGGGAGTAGAGGGTATATCCGAAAAATACTAGGGTGTTTGCAAAGGCACATCCCTCACTT
The DNA here is from genome assembly GCA_963082485.1 of Eudonia mercurella. NCBI lineage: Eukaryota > Metazoa > Arthropoda > Insecta > Lepidoptera > Crambidae > Eudonia > Eudonia mercurella. The sequence goes on from OY720035.1 coordinate 6,508,251, forward strand.
GCTGCCAAAAGGCGATCCGGTACCATACGTTGGATAATCTCTGAATAAGTGTAAGTTTCCTGCCCTAGTTATATCTTCAGCCAGATGTCTTATGTCTGAAATGACTGCTTTCTTCAAGGAGTTACATGACAACCGGTCGTTCGTCATTGGCAAACAGATATATTTAAGACATCGCAGAGACCGATCCGATCCGAACCCTTCGGAGAATCTAGTAGGGCACGGGGACGCTCACTAGTGCTCGATGCCGTTCCCTCTAGAAAACCTCCGAAGGTGATTCGTTTCACACGGCTTGAGGGACCCTTTACGTTCCTCGCCGCCCCCAATAAAGCCCGGTGAAGCTGAAAATGCCGTCTGAGGCAATCGGCAATCTCGCTCCAAAAAAAAACCTCGCAGCGTAATCCGTACTCGTTGCTGAGGGCTACGAAGACCGAGTTTAATACAGACAAAATTTCTGATGCGCGCTTTTCCACCGAGCTGAGATGAAGTCAGCCTTTAGAGACGCCCATGAGTTTTCCACTTTCGTCATCAGACTTTATTTAACGCGTCTGACGTCTCTTTTGCGAACACCTCGTAGAATCTCGCTTGAGGGATCTGGGTGCCTAGTGTGACTTTCATTTGACATTAGATCACTTTAGCAAAACGAAAATTAGTATGGCATAGAAGCAGCGCATTCTGGCGACATACGAGCAGAGTTAAAATTTCGCCATACAAATTTTCGTTTTCGTTTTTTTCGGTTTTCGAACTAACCACTTTGGAATACTGTGGATAGGTGGTCATTACGGCACGAAGAACTATAGCATAGCCGCTCATCACAAACACGCTTACGCTGCTGTAAAGATCATAGACGGCCAACATTAACTTTTCGGTCAACAACAAAAGTAGTAGTGTTTAAAAATAAGGTTACTAGAAGTAAAGTAATTAAGGGTGCGCCGACCAAAAATATCCAAAAGTGTAGTCACGGTTAAGTTGATATATGATGAAAAAACTGTCGTATTACATAAACAAAATATATATTTAGTAACAATTAGTCCGACCCATAAATTCATATCACACTATAGTTTTTTTCTACAATATCATTTAAAGTTGTGCAAAAATCATGAAAACGAGTGGCGGCGTTTAGTTGATATCTTATAGTTTATCTAAATTATTATACCTCTAATTACGTCTAAACAATCACCAATTAACTTAAACAAATCGTCCGTCTCACATTTTCGATTTATCGAGCGGTTCTTTAAATTATTATTTTTCAAATTAATACGTTAAATTCCCCATACAAAATTAGTATGGCCACGCGGCATCAAATAAATATAGACATTTCAAATAAAATATATGACACTTGTCACTTACGGACCCTAACCTGTAACATTCTGTCATTTTAGCAAAAGAACTATAGTGCTCAGCTACTTTCATTGCTCACTGTACCAATTGTTTTAAAAACTCTTTGGCCTCCAAACTTTTTTCAATCGATTGCTTATATATACTGAACGTGGAAAACTAACTTTGATAGTTTTGAACATTATTAGACCATGGTTTCGATACTGAAAATAACACTTGAAAATAAATTACTTTAGCAATTCATTGTGAGAATTGGGAAAATCATTGTGAACGCAACATTAACAATTTAACAAAATATAAATGTTTCCTTTCTTTGTGTCTTCTCCTTCATCGGTCCTGCTAGAAAAAAAATTCATTCTGAAATAAGCAGTGCCCTTGTACTTGTCTATTCGTACGATGTTGTCCTTCCTAGGTATTTGTTTTTGTGTACATACATTATAAAATAAATTAAAGGCAAAGTACTTACCTAAAAATAACAATAGAAACTAAAATAAACTGCTAAAGTAGAGTTATTCGTCAACTCGCACACTTTAAACTCGCATAAATGTGCGAGATGACACCTATTGATTTTAATGCGGACACAAAGAAGTCGGATGTCTAATGATTAGACACCGTTCTCAGACGCATAGTTCCCAGCTTGGATTGAATATACTCAGTATAGTTAGGCTGCGTTTCCACCAGAGATGTGCAAGGTAACTAAGCGGTGTACGAGGTAAAAATCCACCAATAGGATTTCTTCATTGTCCTTGCAGGATAAAATGGATAATATTAATAATATTTACTTCGCACATCTCTATTGGAAACGAAGCTTTATGTGGTAGGGATTGTTTTAAATCCGCCCTTATAGCTAGTTACCACTAACTTATCTAAAGTCCGCCGCCATAAAAACAGAGGTAGTATTATTGTTTTGTTAGTTAGAGATAAGATAGCCAGTTACTCTGCGGTCGAGAATTTCGGGAAAAGTACTCTTGTCATAGTACCATTAGGTAAGATGAAAGTCAAGCATATCGCAGTTTTGGAATAAATAACATTGTCTAGCCTGAAACCACACGCAACTTCATGATATTAGGTCAACTTAAAATACTTGGAAACACCACGTTAGTAGGTTAAAACATTCGTGCCTGTGTCAAACGTAATAATATAAATACCTAGTCTGTTGTAGAATATTACGATGGGCTAAGTAAGAAATACTATTTTTAGTGCAATCAAAGTAACTAAACTAAACTAATAGTTGTATGAAATTTGTAAAGGACTAATAGCATCACTGGCTCAGAAGAGAGACTCCTTTTTTTTGATCCAGGGAATGCTCCTGATGGATTACCGTCCCGTTCTCTTTCCTATTGCAAAATCAGTTGGATGAGAAGGGAGAACATACCCACTAAACAAAGGGGAATCGCAACCAATTATTCATAAATTCGTTCGTTGACCGTAGTATTTCCTCTTAAAGCCTTTTAAGTTTCTCACCGCCCCTAAAAAAGTCACACTAGCGCCACCAATTGATAATTTGACAATTACTAACGAACCGGATCTTTTTTTAAACATTGCGTACCGCCCGACAACAGGAAAGCATCCATAGTATTTATTTAATAATTGTGTACTACTTTTTGTTGCGTGGTTTATTCACAAAACGGGCTATCGCATTTATTCACAAACAATAGCCACTGTTGTTGGTGTTAGCGAATGAATACAAAACCAAACCTAAAAGTAGTGCACAATTATTAAATAATAGATGTTTGCCTAGTGTCGGAAGGTCCGCAATGTTTGAAAAAAAAAATCCAGTTTTGCAGTTATCAAATTAAATCTATTAGCGGCGCTAGTGTGCCTTACCCTTCGCCTTAAAGCAGATCGTTCTTTCGACAGCAATTTACCTAGTTAAAAAAAGGTCTGACCACCAAAACGTAAGGCAGTTCAGCCCTACGTCGTCGCCACTCAGTAGCATGTCTGACGTGAATTATCTCGTTGCCGCAACTGGCTGTTCCGGTGCAAGTCCAGTGTGCGAGCACTCGACCTCGCCCACAGAAGTACGCACACCCAGAATAGATAAGGTAGGCCTGCAAAAAAAGGAAATTCCAGAAGGTAACCTTTATACATACCGCGATTGAGCAACGCACGCATAGATAGACCCCTCTCATCATCAGCTCATTTTATGTATCCACTGCTGGGGCACGAGACTTCCCTTTGGATGTATAGGCCATAAACCACCACGCGGGCCCACTGCGGGTTGGTGGTTGTTAACGGCTGCTAATACAGCCGGGACCAACGGCTTTACGTGCCTTCCGAAGCACGGAGGAGCTCGAGATAATAAATTTTTAGTCACTCATCCGATGACCCGCCTTTGCGAAAGTTACTTAACCTCAACACTCGCAGACCGGGCGCGTTAACCATTGCGCCGTTGAGGTTCTAGAATCTTGAATTTTCCGAGGAATCTTGGACCATCTCGAACCAGTCCGAGTGCTGCTGTTACGAGGTTCCTGTTTGGAATAGGTTGTCTATATGTGCGTTGCTCGAGCTCCTTTGTATGAAGCTTACCTTCTGCAGTCTTTTTATTTTGTGGAAGGCCGGTGTCACCAATTTGTACCCGTCATGGCGTGTCACAGACACATTGTGTACGTGAATATTGACTGTGTCAAGTCAAATTGTCACAATATTGCACGGTAGAGTTTTAGGTTTCTTAGAGTTAGTTCTATTTTTTATATTAATAGTCTGCAAACGAGCAGGCGGGCCGCCTGATGGTGACATGGACATCAGCAACATCAGAGGTGTTGCTTTTGTGTTGCCGACCTGAGAAAAAGCAAATCTAAATTCTAGTAAAAAATAATATTTGACATACTTAATTATTTTTTTTCTATCTAGTTTCTTGTGTCGTTTCATTATCACGTCTTTGATGCAGTTGGTCCAGGGAAAAAAGGTAACTCAACACCAACCTACTTATACTTACCCGGAATCTCTTGCTCTTTCGCCTCTGTGGCACACTGATTAATAATAGTTAGGTAGGTACAGGTAGGTTCGGTACTCTGTGTTCCCGTTGTTACAACACCGACCGGCCTCAACCCAGAGGTCTTGGGTTCGATTCCTACAGACTTATAATAATCTAAGCCAGAATGTTTTATTGTGCTCGGTTTGGTTGGTGTACAGCTTGTTTCAAGTCTTTTTTAACCTCAACAGCAATTTTAGTTCTACTAGCACTGTTGTGTTGTGAAGCGACACAACCCACACAATCCACTACACACGACTTTAAAGTTTATACTGACACCCCCTGCCAAAGTCAGGTTACAAAGTAGGTGTCAGACATCCTTGCGCAAGCACAAGGGGCCATCTACGTCAGGTCATAACGCCAGATCAGGACGCACCGAAGCGCATTCTTCATCCGGTACTTTTAATACTAGTGCTGCAACGCAGCGTGGCTCTACCACTCAGACAATGTCACTCATTTAGCACCACCCAGGGGGTCACGTATGGGGTCTCAAAGTGTAAACCTACGGACGCGAGTAACTTTAACTCCCAAAAGTTAGAGATAGTTACAGTCAGTTCCTAGAACTTAGTTAATGATTTCAAACAAAGTGCGGTTCCATCTTTACATAAACATCAAGCATCTGGGTGCCCAGTGTGATTTTCATTTGACATTTGGTCTCGTAAGTATTGCATTGAAGCAGCGCCTCCTGGCGACATACGAGAAGAGTTAAAAGTTTGCCATTAAGGTTTTCGTAAACGTAATCGAATGAATACGTATAGTACTCTGTGCGTATAGTAAACAAAACACACTCACCCATATGAGATGAATGCCATGTTTGTTATTACTGTACTCTTTTTATCAACGCCTCCATCTTTATCATCAGCTAATTTTATGTCCCCACTACTGGGGCACGAGCCTTCCTTATGGATAGATAGGGAGAACGGGCCATAAACCACCACGCGGGCCCAGTGCGGGTTAGTGGTTGTTAACGACTGCTAATGCAGTCGGGACCAACGAATTTACGTGCCTTCCGAAGCACGGAGGAGCTCGAGATGATACATTTTTGGTCACCCATCCAATGACCGGCCTTTGCGAAAGTTGCTTTCTATTACGACTACTACTATTGCTACGAAAACACTGTCGGACACTGGGCTTAAAGTGTCGAGCACTGGGTGCCATTACCCTAAGTACCTACTAGAAGCATTTTAACCTACTCACTAAATCAAAACAAAAATAATAAGCGCAAATGAATTATCTCGTTACATCAACCAACGAACCAACTGATTCTTCCGGTGCAGGCTTGGTGTAACCGCTTCACCAATGAATCATTTAGCAAGTGACTGACTACCTACTGTATTGAGGAAACAAAATCATGATTCAGTTGTACCTACATATTATGGACTGATTCATAAATCAATCTGATCTCAATTGACATATATTTCCGATAAGAAGGCGTTAGATAATGTTGATTAATTTTTATCTCAAGTGAAGTAACTACCTAAGTTACCCAACATTGTTTTTTTTTTATAAAAGAAGGAGGCAAACGAGCAGGCGGTTCACCTGATGGAGAGTAATCACCGCCGCTCATGGCACTCGCAAAACTAGAGGAATCGCAGACGCGTTGCTGGCCTTAAAGGAAAGAATAGGCTCGTTTCTTGAAGATCCCAAGGTCGTAACGGTCAGGAAATACAGCCGCCGAGAGCTGGTTCTACAACACTGTAGTTCGAGGCAAGAAATTTCGTGAAAAACGCACAGTAGTAGACCGCCATCCATTAAGGTGATGTGGATAGAATGACAGTCGTTTGCGTGTAAAGCGGTGAAGGAAAGCAGCGGCAGGGATCAAGCCGAACAATTCCTCGGAACACTTCCCATGATTTATGCAGTACAATATACAGAGAAACGTTACGTCTCTCCGAAGAGCCAGTGGATCGAGCCGACCTGAAATAACCATGTCATCGACAATTCGAGCAGCGCTGCGTCAAATGGAAGGAGTTAGTACTGGGGTGCTCCAGCCCAAAGATGGGAGCAGTATTCCATATGCGGCCTGACCTGTGCTTTGTACAGTTGTAAGCGGTGGGCCGACATGAAATACTGACTCGCTCTATTAAGCACACCCAGGATTTTCGAAGCTAATTTAGCTTTACCTTCCAAATGACCCCGAAACTGAAAGTCTCTCGAAATATCGACGACAAGGATCCCAATAATCGGGTTATTCCCAAACGCTAGTAGTGTAAGAGAGCCGGAAAAGGTGTGTTAGAACAGGAGCCAACTCAGGAGCACACGTCCGAAGCACAAATGGGAGGAACTGCATCAGGCCCACTCAACTTATGGATATCAAGGGAAAAAAGAGCCTTACAAACTGATCTTTGTAGGAACCGAACGTTTGGCATTGAACTAGCGCAATGCGGTATGGTTGGTGGAGAGTTTTCCCCATCGTCCATGGTCGAGTTTGATGCGATAAGAGTGCCCAAGAGATCGGCTTTCTCCTTAGCAGTATGGGCCAGGCAGTCATCGGTCTTGTGCAATGGTGGTAGGGGCGGCTGACAGAAAATCCCAAAGATAGCTTTGGCGAGAGACCAGAACGTACCCGAAAGAAGAAGCAATAGCCTCTCGCCAATTCTACCTATGAATGATGACTTCGCCTAGGCAATGTCCTTCTTAAAGGACCTGTGTCAAAGTTGTACCTCTTTTTGCAGACGCCATTTTGCAGTAGCGACTAAACCAAGGTTGGGAGCTGCTACCAATGGGAACCACAGAGTTTGTAGTCTATTCTCGAAGTCTCTATACTCTTGTGGTCTATATTGTGTCTTATACTTTACTATTTCGGATAAGATATTACTATAGAAGGCGAACCCTTATAAAGCTGAAATAAAATATGGGTCCAGTATGGAAAAGTCCAGATTTTTTTTTAAATATAGTTTTTTAATCAAACCAAAATTTACGACAAGGTTCCTAAGAAAACATCTTCTATCTCAAGATTTAGGGTTCAAAGAATTTATTTCTGATAAAAACATGCAGTTTGTACACTGGTATACGGTCTCAGTACTCTTATGATTCAATACCTTCTTTTTTTTGTTGACCCAGGGGAAAAATCTGCACACAGATTCCAGTGGATCTGGGGCTGGCCTTCTCCTCTTTCAAGGAGGAAGACCGACCCAGTAAACGACCCCTGGGGTTTGCCTATGGTCTTTCGGACCGCGTAGGCTATCGGAATTGTTTCAATCCTTACTTTTATACATATATATATATATCATGTCACAATGTTAGTTGCCATACTCCTCCGAAACGGCTCCATCGATTTTTATGAAATCTTATATATGTATATTCGGTAGATCTGAGAATCGGTCGTAATCTATTTTTCATACCCCTAAGTGATAAGGGTGGTCCACCCCAAACATTTTTTTTACAATTTAATTTTCCTATACAAAATGTTCCACGATTTGTTTGTTTTGTTGTCATAGAAACTGCCAAAGTGGTACGAAGTCCGCCGGGTCAGCTAGTGCCTGTGTGTTACGCATTCACGCTTAAACTACTGAACCGATTAAAATGAAATTTGGTACAGAGACAATCTAGAGCCTGAGAAAGGACATAGGCTACTTTTTAATGCGAAAAAAGGGCTGTAAGGGGTTGAAATAGGGGATAAAAATTTGTATGGAAATTACGTCATTTTTTAAGCTAGAAACTTGAAACTTATTTTTTAGGCTTTTGATTAGATATAAATAAATACGACATTCAAAGTTTGTAAAAATTTTACCCTAAAGAGGGTAAAAATTGGGGATCACTATTCCACGCAGACGAAGTCGCGGGCACAGCTATAAAAGAAGTTTTTTCGCTGTTTACTATACAATATTTATCTTGCCATCATAATCTGTAAGTATCTGTTCTTTGTCTATGTAAACTATTAAATAACAAAATAGTATTAATATACAGTTAATTAGTATAACAAGGCGTCATTGGTAGTTTGTTTACAACTCGGTGCGACTCGGCAGCTGCGTGTGCGCATACCGAGCATATCGAGCGCATTAAAGACGGCGCAGTTTGCCGCGAATTCAATAATGAAACACAATACCTAATCGTCTATTATTCCATTGTGTTCTTGCGTAAAGCGTAAATGATATTCATTAGTGTATCCACGCCAATCGAATAAATATTCGTTGTTCAAAATATTGATTCAGCTCAGACGATGTAGATTAATATAATTATAAGATACCTATTTGCTTCTATTAGTTCTTGTTTTAGAGTATTATATAGAAAATTAAATAAATACACCAAACACCACTTACTTATTTTCTATTTACTTACTCCGCTGTAGTAGCGACTCGTAGTGGATCTTGGCCTCCGACACAACAAGACGCCATTCTTCCATAATTTAGTAGGGTGTGGTCCTCCAGCATTTTGGGGGTTGTGCGCAGGGCTAACAACCCGGCCACGGAAAAAAAAGTTATATGTTACGAACACCACACACCACAGACAACCCCTTGAGTGTCGATTGACCACCAGGTGGCCGATAACAATTAAAATTCTATTGTGTCTGGTATTCGCGCACTCGAGCTCTTAATAATAATATGTATAGTCTAGTGTTCGACACTTTTGAACCTATTGTTCGACACTGCTTTTGTCGCCAAATAATAGCAGTCCTAGATTTTCAATGAAATTGTACTTACGTGATGTCCGCTATTAAGCAGGGTGGTCTGTGTGCCCAGTGTGAGTTTTGTTTACTATCCGTATTTATTCGATTACGTTTACGAAAACGAAAATTGGTATGGTATTTAAGCAGCGCCTCCTGGCGACATATGTGAAGAGTTAAAATTTTGCCATACACAAATTCTCGTTTTCGTTAACGTGATTGAATGGCGAATGAAACTCGCACTAGGCACCAAGTATTCAATTGTTTCTAAATACTAAAATCAGTTGCTGGCGCTCAGGCCCTTCTCTACCATAGGGCACTCTGGGCAAGTGCCCAGGGCCGCAATCGATGGGGCCCCCTTTCTGCTAACAGATCACTAACCGATAATCAATATTACCGATAAATACGTATGATACGTATGGTACGTAGTAAGCTAGAAACTGCCATGAGGGTGTGGAACCCTCACGAAAGCACGTACTCGCTTCTACAAAAAGCGTTTCTCAGGTACCTTTACAAGCGAGTGAACGGATATTATCCCTATATGTACCCCACGAAATATCTTCTGGGTTCATTGGGGTACAATTCCTTGGAAGTCAGGCGAGAGAGAAACCAACTAGATGTTATGTGCAAAATTCTTAGAGGTAAAATTGACGCACCAGATCTGCACCGGGAACTGTGTCGATTCTTTGTCCCCGATAATTACTTTCGTAGCAGAAGGCACAATTTGTTCGCTGTGCCACCGGTTTAGACCCAGAGGTCCCGGGTTCGATTACCAGCGGGGGTACATCTTTGTGTACTCGGTTTGGTTGGTGGTAGGACTTGTTTGTCCGCCTGGCTAGCTACCACCATCTTTTCTAAATATGTCGCCATAACAACAATGTTTGTAGCATTGTTGTGTTCCGGCAGCTAGAGATAAGATAGCCAGTGCCTCACTAGTTGAGGATCCCGGGTGAAGTGCGCTTCCACCAAATGGCCTTATCATCACTTAACATCAGGTGAGATCAAGGCACTGTGCTTACCCGTAAATATAAAAAAAAAGAGGATTTCCTTCGTCAGTCAGTACTGGGTTCCGTAAGTGTAACTCATTTGTTAGATCTTTGTTTCTGCTCCAGGGCTCATATTACGACGTTTGAGTTCTCTTCATATTGTAAACCTAGACTTCAACCATAAAAAATCAAAATATTTTACAAAATAAATTCATATATTGCAATAAAATATGATTTGTTGTTCTACAACAATACTATAAAGAGATTGATCTTATTGTTCAAAATTGTCCATGTTCATAAACAAGACTTTAAACAACGCGTCCAAAAATATATTATTAACTCTTACAAACTATTGCTTCTATCAAACCAAACACTTGAAAACGTTATTGAAAAGATTAAACTCAGACCGAAACACCAATCACAGCAAGCGATAATCACATTATTACAAAAAATAACAGGTTTTTTCTGACATTGCAAAATGTGTCTTGGAAACTATAGTATAAGTCCGATTCCTTTTTTATGCCTTGTCCGATTTATACAATTCTATTATTCTAGATCTTTCATTAATGATTTCAAATACAACGCTGCTACTAATACTGAATAGCCAAACAATTCGTAGATAAAGATGCGTTAAATATACAAAACAAAATTTCCTAAAAGCAAACAAATACGTATAAAGAAAACTTATAACTAACTAACATACGACCAAAAGGTCTATAACAGATGGAATAATCACAAATACAAATGCAATGCTGCTTAACGTCACATAAGAGATTAACAAAGTCAAATTGTCTACAATGTTAAAAGAAAAAAATATAAATCAAAAAGTAAAGTTACATACAGCGAAGAAATGTAATGTGCCATTTTTTTATTCTATAGATAGAAGTTGACACTAAAATAAGATTTAAAAATTACTATTGCCTGTACATCAAACGAACTGTAAAATTTCTTCAATAAATGTTCAACCATATTCTAATAGAGATAAAGTTCAATTTTTTTACGAAATTTGTCAGTTGATTTGATGTGCAGTCGTGTGTACTTAAAGATACATTTAATTTTTTTAATGCCTTTGTGTACCTATCCGATATTTTGCCACAGCATCATGCATGCATCATGTCATGATCACCATATCACGAATAAGAAATGATTCTCAGATAGTGTAAAACAGCGCCATCTAGCCGAATCGCGGCTAAACGGCTTGCAATTAAAACAGATGCGCTGTCACGCGCATACGCAGCAAATTCGCAAATACATTTTAGTAATACTGGTTCAACTATGTGGCCAGAGGGCGCTGTTTGGGTTATGCATATAAAAGGGGCGGGCCATAGTCCGCGGCGTCCGCGGTCTCTTTTGGGTTTACTTATCCATACATTAAACATCTCAAAACAAACCAACGTTTTCATTCCGGCACCATTTTACAGATAGGTACTCAATTATAACAAAACATAGTATAGGTAAGTACTAGGGTAAAGGCATAGGTACTCAATTGAAATGTGTGATTTTAAAACAACATAAACGCCACTTTTTTAGAAATCGAGTTTTTGAACGCAACTTTTTCTTTAGGCTTATTTACATATTTGCCTTAAAAACCACACATGTCTCCTGACGTTTTATGAGAGGTATGTATTAAGACGATACCTCGTTTTGTGAACATTCAAAAAGGGTATAATTTAAACGCTCACCAGAAATATTTTTTAGACCCTAAGCCTATGTACCAAATAAATTAAATGACTGTACAAATATTATTTTTGCTTCCCAAAATGGATAAATACTCACCAAATTTTTACACTATTATTCAAATGATTGAGGATACTAGCTGCCCTACTCTTGTAGGTCACGTGATAGGTTAGAAGCGCAGCGTAGCGATTGTCTTGAATTTCGAAGTTATTTTTTTTATTAGACAACAGAAAGCAAAAAATACCAAATTGAAACTCGAAGCATAAAATATTGGTGTTATCTATTTGGTGACAAAATAACATATTTGGTCTGAAATGCAGTTAAAAGGTATTCATATATTTTTATTGCATTTAATAAAAATATAAATTGTATCCTTTTTAAAATATTTTAGGAAACACAATTTGGTGAGCATTTATTCGTTTTGGTAAGCGTTTCGAATTTTATTGGTAGTAGAATTGATACATTTTTGGTAGGCGTTTAAACACAAGCCATTCAAAAAGGCTGATCCTTATTGGCGCTGTCATAAGGTCGAAACTACGTAGCGCCTGCGACTAGAAAAAACAAAAAATATTAAAAAAAAATTACTTATTGGTTTTAGTTATTAAAATATGCAGTTAATAAATTACAAATATTGGTGTTATCATTTATATGTATGTATATATTTATATATATATTTAACTGGTTTCCAAGCATATCAATTAAGTAATTCTGTTGTAATTTGAACAATAGTGTTTTTTTGTGATTTTTTCGAAAATAATAACTCAAAGTCTGCAGGCACATACGTATTAAAGGTACATATATAATAGTTTCAACAATGCAGACAACAATTTCGCGCCTAATTCGGTTCACACCGCGAAACTATTATAGAACTTAAAGTTAACAATGTAACAAATGCCTAGAGCAAATTCTATTTACTATCCGTATTCATTCGATTACGTTTATGAAAACGAAAATTAGTATGGCATTGAAGCAGCGCCTCCTGGCGACATACGAGAGGAGTTAATTCAGTTATAGACGACTTGAATGGGTAGGTAGGTAAAAAATGTTTGGACGATTCAAAAGCACTTTTCCTAAGTTTATTTGAATAAAAGATTTTTTTTCATCAGCCTTCCCGTTAGCATAATGGTCAGTGCAGCCGCCCGGATTGCGTAAGACCCAGGTTCGATTCCTGGCTGGGTCAGGTAGGCATTTAATTTTTTCATTGTATTTTATAAATATATATTTTTTTACTTTGAACTAAAATGTTGCCATACAAATTCTCGGTTTTGTTAAGGTGATCGAACGGCGAATGAAAGTAGCACTAGGCACCCAGCTGTGACGTGACGATGCAGCTCGTTCTAGCAGGCCAGGCCGCCGCCCTCGTTACGCTTCAGCTCTTTCCTCACGTAGTCCGCCTGTTCCCCGTTCAGGCCCAGTTTCCCCACCTCAGCCTCGAATTGGCTCATCCCCCCCACCCCCACGAGGTACCCGTTGAGTCTGGCTGCCAGGTGTGACGTTTGCAGCCGAGAAGAGTCCAGCCCTAAGCTCCGGCAGAGATCCTTGTGACCTTGCAACCGGTATTTCTGGTGGTAACTGTGGAAGTGAATGGTTTTTTGTTATATAATGTTTGCTTTGTTGTAAAAGTAAACTGTCAGCACATGCAGTGTAACTTGTTTAGTGAGGCTAGCAGTCGGTCTGATTTCGTATTGTACAGACGCATATCCTATACAAAACTGACAAATTTCTTCAATAAATGTTCAACCATATAGTCATATACATACAGTTCAAATTCTATTAAGGAAATTTGACAGTTTGTGGTAGTATAATGTGGCATGTGTACAAGATGCAACCATAACCATTTGGGGGTTAAAGTTTATTTTTTACCAAAAGTCATTAAAGTCATTGTTTACCAGGGTAGGTAGATCTGCCGATTTTTCAATTTACCAATTTCTACCAATTTTTGCACTTAATCAATAATTTTTTTAGAATAAGGTTGGCAACTTTGTTAGGCTTCCAATTTGCGTGCACGGCTATGCGACTTACGATACGTAGAAAATATGCAATCGTTTCCTGTGCCCATGATCCGTAAAGGATAATAGCGCTTGCCCAAAGGTCAAGACTCAAGTGTCCAACTATGGCCAGGATAGACTATACAGACAGGCAGGACGCTGTATAGACGCTGGCGCTGGCCGTGACACTATTAGCTATCACTATTCATGCATTAACAGCAGTCAGACGAAGCTCGTTATCTATTCAAATCTGTTGCTAAGTTAGTTGAATGCTGATGTTCAATGTTACGAATACCAACGGCAGATAAGAGATTGTAACAATGTCATTAACATCATAACTGGAGAAAGAAATTGGAGACTTTCTTTTGGCTTTTTCTCGGTACAAGATTTGATTGTAGCGCTTTTACCAAGCCTTATGGAAGAATTTTGCCTCTTAATAATTTATTAGAAAAAAAGCTAATAATAGCACATAATAGCTCTAATGACGCGACCTCCATAAGCCAAATAAGTAGTTTTATAATCAAGTTCCTTTAACCTACTGCACTAAAAATTTAATGCGTTGACTTCGCTACCGTTATAAATGTGAGACGTGTTATTCTTCAACCTCCAAAGCTTATTGTATTCAAAAAATTATATTTCATACATTAGTTCTCAGGACCTGCACGACCATTCAAAATCATCATCATCAGCTCATTTTTATGTCCCCACTGCTGGGGCACGAGCCTTTCCAATGGATGGATAGGGAGGACCATTCAAAATATCAACTATTATTTTCTTTCTCACAAAAACTAACCGTGGAGGTGGTGTGGTAGGAATAAATTCATGGAGGTCTCGTACGACCCTGTTGGTCCACCACTGCGTAGGACGTTCTGTACTACGTTTGCCGATTGATGGGTATCATCATCATCATTATCAGTTTATATTAGTCCACTGCTGGACATAGACCTCTCATTGAGAGGTATGCGTGCGTTTTAACAAATAGTTCCTTTACTTTTTATATTTTTAAGTGCTAATTGCTACACTAAAGTTGAATTAAATATTTATAAAATTCAATGAAAAATGAAATGCCTACCTGACCCAGCCAGGACCTAGCCTTCCCGGTAGCTTAATGGTCAGTGCAGCCGCCCGGATTGCGGAGGACCCAGGTTCGATTCCTGGCTGCGTCAGGTAGGCATTTAATTTTTTCACTGTATTTTATAAGTATTTAAGTAGTTCCTTCCTCTCTCCTTTCTTCATTATAATTGCGTGCCCGACAGACTCCATAATTTAGCCTTTAATTGTCACCATCGTTATGTACACTATGGTTTTGCCAGATCCGATCCAAAGCATTCGGAGAAGCTAGTAGAAAAAGCTCTAGAAAGCCTCTGACGGTGCCTCGATTCACACGGCTTGAGGAACCCTTTACGTTTCTCGCCGCCCCCAAAAAAGCCGCTGTGAAGGCCGTTTACAGATACTAACAACAAACACTCTCCTAAAAAAATTTGATCTTATCAGCAAAATCAATCTTTTTTCATATATTGATTCAACCTTTTTTGAATAAAATCGGATTGAGTTTTCAAACATGTGTCAAAATATCACACTAAGAGTATTGATATCAACTTCGAAGCAAATCACCGCCAAAATAACTTTCTTCCC
Source organism: Eudonia mercurella (assembly GCA_963082485.1). Lineage (NCBI taxonomy): Eukaryota > Metazoa > Arthropoda > Insecta > Lepidoptera > Crambidae > Eudonia > Eudonia mercurella. The sequence goes on from OY720035.1 coordinate 6,523,452, forward strand.
CATTTTAACCCCGTTAGGGGTTATAAATTTATAGAGTATTGAGTAGTTTGTAGCTTACTCCTCAGCAGGGTAGAAGGTTCCCGCGGGCGCTATCTCGGTCCGCAGCTGTCCGTACCGCGCCAGCATCATCCTGTGCGAAGCCTCCGCCAAAGCGCGCTGCTCGTCATCATGGTACAGGACCAGCGACATGTACTGGAAGGAGGGAAGGCTTTGATCAACGTTCAGCTGTTAAATATCGCGTTCCTTTTTAAATAAAATGTCATACAGCAAACTACTTATAATTTTTCAATGAATAAAAGGTCTAGTAGGGTTTACCATTGTTTGTTGAACTTAAAGTGGCTTAAAGTGTCGAACACTGATGCCACTACGATAGTAGGTAGGTAGGTAGGTATAAATCGCGCCAAACTTCTAGTCCCCTCTGAAGTTGCTTAGTTGCGCAGCTGTACGGTCAGGCCCTGCCGCTCGCCCCCGCCTTCGCCCTACTGACGCCTATTTTTTACTACTGCGACGCGAATCGCGCCAACTTCAGAGGGGACTAGAAGTTTGGCGCGATCTATACCTTTCGACCGTGACAACTGATGCAACTTAGAGAAGCCTAGGATACTTACCTATACTAAGTAGTTTGCAAACGGAACTCAGTAACATAATTATGAGTCGCTTAGAACCAAAACCGTCCATCTCACTTTTAACTTTAAACATCAGTAAGTCTTTGATAACAACAAATGAAAATGACAGTTTTGCAAAGATTGCCGTTTATGACGCCAAGCTATGGAAAGATGGCCATTTTTGCCATTTTTTTGCCGAATTCACTGCTGTGATTGTTTGAGCGCGCATTAACGCCATTTTTGCTTCAAACCTAACTTAAGAAGGCCGTCTGTGAATCTAAACGTTGATTTACTATTGGATTTGCAAGAAACATGGCGGTATTTGATTAAATGATATGTCAAAAAAATCAGTTGAATTTAAAAATATAGATTTTTTTGCATTATTATCTCAGAAGTGTTAAAAAGTGAGATGGCCGCCTTTGAATCTAAGCGACTCATATTATCTTTAACATTTCTCGTTAACAGTCGGACCGGTTTTCCAGAGAAGGAGTCTAGACGCCTTTTTCTAGAAAAACGATACGATGAATGGTAAACATATTGTCAGAAGTAGTAGCACTAAAAATAAAAAAGTGTCGAAGAAATGTCGCTTGAAATAGAACTTTAAATATAATGACTGAGTGAGTACACATAAGTGTCATGTTTAAAACAAATTAGTAGCATAACGATGATGAATAGAGAAACGTTCCATGTTTTGTTATGTAAATGCTGCTGACGTCTTTTTTAATGTCTTCCACGTGTCTTCCATTGAAGACACGTGGAAGACATTAAAAAAGAGAGACGTTTCTCTCGATCAAGTTCAAAACATATGACAGCTAGTGCATTGATCTTTTAAGGCTATTGGCGCAAAGGTTAAAGCCACCAAAGAGCACGCACTATCAAAGAGTAATTCTACCCTCCAAAACATAATAAAAATATTCTACCAAAAAACATCAATACTTTTCAGTTTCTTTCATATTTTCCCGTTTTTTCCCGTTTTAAAAACATGACATAATTCATATTTATTTTTCTAAATTTTAAATATAGTACTCGTATATATGTGTATAATTTGAAAAATAGAATTGCGTGTAGGATATAGTATACGTACACTTTGGTAGCTTTAACTTATTGATTAAAGGCTTCGTCAAACAGTGGGCTTGGGCACACTATAGTGGCACAGTTTATGTATTCTGTGGCACGGTGCTGTCGGGGCTTGAAGCGTACTGCGATAGTCACACCATTTCAGACTAGAGCATGTCAGTCAGTAACTAAGAAAAGTTAAAATAAAATAAAATAAATATATATAAGGTCACTTTTTATCAACTGCAAATATTTTGACAAAACATCTCATATATCAGAGAAATAAGGCCCTAGCATTTAAAAAAAATTTTCGCTAGTTTTATTTTTACTTTTCCTGACACAAAAATTGTAATATTTTTAAGAGCGGCCTCTGTCGGTTTTTTTTAATGAAACTAGGGGCACGTGTAAGCGGTGAAAACATTGCGGCCTCTCTATTTCGGCTCCTTTGAATTGAAACTATCGAAAGTATTTAATTTTTCTTTTTAATCGAAATGTCTTTTGGCGTTTTTCTTGAAAACTAGCGTATAAAAATTTAAGGTTTTTTCATAAAAATAGTTTATATATGTTGTTGAATTTATCTTCAAAATATTTGCAGTTGATAAAATGTGACCTTATACATAAATCAGTTTTAACTAATACCTGTCTCTTTATTTTGGTTGTTAGTCCGTACTCGTGGTTCGCCCAAAACATTTCTAGGAGCTCGTCGTACGAGACGGTCTTCGGGTCGAAGTCCAGTTCTATCACCTCTGTGTGGTCTCCACTGGAAAATCAAAATTAAAAACTTATTTAAAAAATTAAAACTAAAATTAAAAACGTAATCTTTCGCTGTATCAAAATAAATTAAAAAGATATTTTGTTCTTTTATTGAAGAGGCCTTTCTACATTGGCATGCAGCACATAAGACATCTTTCTAGCTTAAGCTTAAGGAAGTTTATAGATGAAGTAACATGATGATGATGGTGACACTTATAAGAACTATTTGTAGCCTTAACAGAATAGTAGAAGTAGTAGATAGCCTATAACTGTCCCACTGCTGGGATCGCCCATGTGGGACAGTTACAGTTATAGGCCTCCATCATTGAAATCAAGTCATCGCTACAATTGATAGGTAAGTAATGGCTTAATCACCACGCTTGCCAAATACGGATTGGTGATCGCAAACCCGGGCTATGCATCGAAAAATCCGAAACACACTTTGCCCGACCTGGGAATTGAACCCGGAGCTTCGGGTACTGGAAATACCTTAACTGAATCATCATCATCATCAGCTCATTTAATGTCCCCCACTGCTGGGCACGAGTCTTCCCTATGGGATGGATAGGGAGAACGAGCCATAAATCACCACGCGGGCCCAGTGCGGATTGGTGATTGTTAACGACTGCTAATGCAGCCGGGACCAACGGCTTTACGTGCCTTCCGAAGCACGGAGGAGCTCGAGATGATAAATTTTTGGTCACCTATCCTTTGCGAAAGTTGCTTAACCTCAGCACTCGCAGATCGGGCGCGGTAACCACTGTGCCATCGAGCTCCTCTCCTCCTTAACTGAATAAATGATTTTAAATTTGAAAGAAGCAGTTTCGACGAAAAATAGGTATTGTGTAAAAGATTACATGTAAAAGATTTACTTAGGCGAGTGCATGGAAATTAACTTTTCCAAGAGGAAAAGTTAATTTCCATGCACTCGCCTAAGTTCAAATTGGTGACACATCCCGGTGAAAGAGTTGCTCTTGCAACTCTATTATCTCTTCTGACTCTTATGTCCTGGGCTCCACCCCAGTTTTATTAAAACTGACCATAGGATAGGTGTGTTATACATAATTCTCCGTAAATTTTGTTGCAAACAAATCCTACAATTTGAAAAACAAGTGTTGTCGACATTAAATTAGGCTTATTTGGCTTACAAAGTAAGAGTAGATTCAATAATTTCGGCGGGCTGGACAGAATCACGATAGCATAGTTAGTAGTGACCCGGCAAGCAGTGGGGGTGCAGTTCGAATCCCGCTCGTGGAAATATTATCAACATTTGTTCTTCAAATCGTAGGTAAGTCTTAAGGCGAAGGGTAAGGCACACTAGCGCCACCAATTGATAATTTGACAATTACTAACGGACCGGATCTTTTTTTAAACATTGCGTACCGTCCGACAACAGGAAAGCATCCATAGTATTTATTTAATATTGGTGCACTACTTTTTGTTGCGTGGTTTATTAACAAAACGGGCCATCGCATTTATTCACAAACAATGGTAACACTGTTGGTGTTAGCGAATGAATACAAAAACAAACCTTAAAGTAGTGCACAATTATTAAATAATAAATGTTTGCCTAGTGTCGGAAGGTCCGCAATGTTTGAAAAAAAATCCAGTTTAGCAGTTATCAAATTAAATCCATTAGCGGCGCTAGTGTGCCTTACCCTTCGCCTTAATAGAGCTGCTTTGAGAATTATGTTAGGTTTTTCGCTTTACACAAACTTTTTACGAATTCACTTTCTACTTGTGATGTGATGATGACTACGTGAGATGTGACCTTGTTGTTCCGTGTTGTAAAAAAACCGCTTGTTGCTAAGTTAAATCCTGCATAAATTGCCCAAACGCTTAAAACTTTCTAATTTACTGCGGACGATTTTTTGATCTAGATGATAGCATAGCATAGTATAAGTAGGTAGTATTGTAGTAATTATATTGAGTAAATAAAGGAAAATCCTAGTTCAGGCATGTGAATTTGATGAGTAATTATAGTAGGTAAGTACATGGGGGAAATCGGGCCGTTTCGCATCACGCTGGCCCACAGCTTAGGATATTTTAATTTGATTACACATTTTACTTTTTTTTATTTTTAAGTGCTAATTGCTACACTAAGCTGAATTAAATATTTATAAAATACAGTGAAACAATTAAATGCCTACCCGACCCAGCCAGGAATCGAACCTGGGTCTTCCGCAAACTGGGTGGCTGCACTGACCATTATGCCTTATGATTAGCCACCTGGGGTGCCGACCGCCTAACTCGATCGCTTTATATGAAAACAATATCATATATAGCCTATAGCTTTCGATATTGCTTTCATAGGCTTATTCCCAAAGGTCCACGACTCTATTGTTCTTCTATTCCCATTGGGTCCAAGAAATTTTAAAATATATTTGAAACTTTCATTGCTTTCGAAATGACAAGATGACGCCATAAACTATACACGTAGCCAAAGCATCGAAAGCGATCGAGTTAGGCGGTCGGGGGGCAGATTGCGGGACACCCAAGTTCGATTCCTGGCTGGGTCGGGTAGGCATTTAATTTTTTCACTGTATTTTATAAATATTTGATTACCCATCCTATGACTTGGCGTTGCGAAAGTTACTTAACTTACACGATAAAGCTATAATAAATATGATCGTCATCATCACCAGCTCGTTTCATTTGCCCACTGCTGGGGTATGAGCTTTCCCCATGGATGGAAATACCACAGGGTTAAGGGGCCTTAAACCACGCGGGCCCAGTGCTTTCTGTGAACCCCACGGAGAATCTAGCAGGGCACGGGGACACGCACCAAGTGCATGATGCTGTTCCCTCTAGAAAACGTCCAAAGGTGATTCGTTTCATATGGCTTGAGGAACCCTTTCAGTTTCTCGCCGCCCCCAAAAAAGAACGGTGAAGCTGAAAATGCCGTCTGAGGCAAACTGCAAACTCTCTCGGCAAAAAAGCAGGGGGGGCGGCGCTTTGCCCCCCAGGAAAAAAGTAAAGAGTTCAATAGGTTAGGTTAGTATGGTGACCAAAAACGCGCAAGCCAAGCGAGCGGAGCGAGCGTGCCGCGGTAGCGGCCGGCGAAGCGCCAGAAACTACTTTTATGTATGTGCGACGTTTTTTTACATACTTAGACCTTACCTTTATGACTATAACTTTTAGTCATACCTACAAAAGCTGACATTTGAAATTGTTAATATTATTGTAAGTATTTGTTATTTATAATATTTGTCTTTTTATTATATAGGAAATGTTTTTCTGGAATTAATTCGTCTAACATTAATATATTCGGGATAATGAAATTCGTACTAAAAAAATTCGGCTTTAAAATAGGTAACCGTTAATTATGTCTTAGTAACTCTGCATACAAGATCTAGATGGGATACACTTTAGATCTTTCAATTTTGACTTTCTGTTCGTCATATAGTATAGGTCGCGAAAAACTTCTAGTCCCCTCTGAAGTTGCTTCGTTGCGCAGCTGTACAGTCAGGCCCTACCGCTCCGTCCCCGCCTTCGCCCTACTGACGCCTATTTTTTACTACTGCGACGCGAATCGGGCCAACTTCAGAGGGGACTAGAAGTTTGGCGCGACCTATACCTATAATTTAATATGAAAATTAGTTAGCCTTATCCCCGTTTTCACCGACGACCCTTTAGTGTTAAGTAACCCTTAACCATCACTCCTCCCAAATAATTTTTTTTTACTTACAACGAAGGGACACGCTTACCCTTCACCTCACCTGATGGTAAGTGGCGAAAGTGACGAAGATGCAAGTGCACTTCCCTGGGAATCCTCAACCACTGAGGTACTGAAAAAAGAGATAGAAAGATAGCCATCTTATCTCTGACTGTTGGAACACATGCTACTCACGTATTTATTATGACGACATACTTAAATAAGATAATGATAGATACGTGGACTTTGACTCTACCACTGCCACTAACTAATAAATAGTGTACAATTACATGTACAACCGCTAGAAATCGAACTCGAGACGTCTTGGTCGGCGACCGGTAGTGTATTTAGACAATAATGGCGATAGAATATGCGAACATTATAGTATTAAAATTTGGAAAAGTAATATTTTATAAATCAAGTTTACGGGTAAGCACAGTGCCTTGATCTCACCTGATGTTAACACTTTAACAGCCGATCACGTACTGGGTACGGGTGGGCGGGATCGTCTCAGGACGCTGATCACGTACTCTGTACGGCATAGACTTTCTTAGCGTTTGTTTTAAAATGACATCCGTGGTACGAGATTTTTGTGTAACTCCGGTGTAATGAACAAAATTTATATATACGTAAGTTATACAAATAGTTTTTATTTTATAAATCTTTCAATATCGGCAAAAATTGCCGGCGTACCAGGAAAGGCGCGCTTTAAAATAGTCGGCTGTTAAAGTGTTAAGTGATGATAAAGCCATAATAATGGAAGCGCACTTCACTCGGAATCCTCAACTAGTTAAGTTTTTCCACGAGCGGGATTTGAACCATTACCCTCTGACATTCGTTTTACTAGCTCTTCATAGTTCAATTTAAAGCTACCTAGAGTCGTAATGATAATTGTTATCAGTGTGTACGTCCGAAATATATAATGTGTGTTTAACGATTGGTATGCGTAAATTGCGCGTACGCAACCCAAATGCCTTGACCTTGCGTAGTCGGCCATAGCAAGATAAGGAGACTGCAGAAGGTCAACTTAATACAAACGCTCGAGCAACGCGTACATATTCAACCATTCACGGACAAGGAATCTCGGAACAGCTGCGTTCGGACTGTTCCAAGTTTTTCCGAGATGCCGTCTCCGTGAGGATGTTTGGTAATGTGTATATTCCCGAAACGTACCCATGTTAACATGTCTATAAAAATACTACGCCAACGTGAAAAAATAGAAATGGTAAAAAAAAAAAATTTCGACTCTCCATACAAAGCTGATCGAGTTAGTATGGAAAGTCGAAAATATTTTTTTTACAATTTCCATTTTCTGACGTTGGCATAGTATTTATATAGACATGTCAACTTGGGTACGTTTCGGGAATATACACATAGGTATTACCAAACATCCTGTATGTACATACGTAGCTCGAAACGGTAATAAGAAGCTTACCTTTTGCAGTTCTCAAATGCTCATTCGGGAATGAAGGTATGGCAAAATGAGATTTGGAGAACAATAGATTTGAAGCAGATAGGAACCAGCCTTTTTTTTGGTGAACCAATTTTTTGGAAAAGTTGGTAAAATAAACTGTTTATACCTAAAACACATTTTGACTAATTCGACACGTGTAAATAGTTTTAAAATGTTCATTAAATAGTAAAGCAGTTAACCTTATATATTATACTTATGGTAATTCTGTTAAAGACCGACTGTACACTAGTAGAGCCCCCGATCCAATCCGAATCCGAATCCGAAATCCGAATCCCTCGGAGAATCTAGTAAGATTCTCCGAGGGAATACCTACTGGGCACACAGGGTAGGGAAATAATACGATTTTTATAACGAAGCGAAGCTCTAGGTTTGTTGTACGAACGTGTGTTTCTGAATAGGCTAATTTCAACAAGCAAATTATAAGTTGATGGTAGTGTGGTAGAGCTAGTTTTAAGTCTGCTTATCTCATTCATGAAGCAAAAATATGTTAGTAGTATTGTTGTGTTCCGACAGTTAGAGATAAGATAGCTAAATCCTTAGTAGTTGAAGATCCCGGGCGAAAGACCTCAGGCATCCACCTTCTGTTTAATCACTTGCTATCAGATGTGATAAAGGCCAAGAGCATATACGCGTGATTTTATTAAATCGCCATTATTATATTAATGGAATTTGTAAAAATGCCTATATACGCTTATCTATGAATGATGTCGAGAAATTATTATCTGTCTTCAGGCCGACTGACGCAATGATAAAACGAACGATGTCTGCGTTTATGGTAGACAATTATGTGATTAGATGACTGGCATAAATAGTCTTATGACTATTTAATAAAATTTTACCTATGTTTTGGAGGTGCAACAAATAAATAAGAAACGAGTCACCAAATTTCTTAGTGCGCGATGGAATATTTGGGACAGTGAAGCGGTGACTTCGGAGAGCAGCACGTACAAGTACTCACATGTTCCTGTAGTGTGGTGCCTTGGTTGTGCCGCCCGCGTACCCGACGCGAGTGCGGATGACTCCAGGGGTGGCGCCGAACAGCGAGTCGTTGGACCAGAAGCAGCCCATGCCAAAGGTGGCCTTTTTCGTTGGCAGTTCCACATCGTGAAGAAGGGCGTTCTGGGGAGATAAAATGTTTTTTTTTTTAATTTATATAAAAGAGTTGCAAACGAGCATGTTTCGAATTTATTAAGATGATAATTATCGGATAATTGTCGACACGGCTTTAATGTGACAATGTAAATAACTATTTTTTATTTATTATTATTATTTTGAATTTTGCATTCACAGTGCTATTATAACTATGCTATTACAAGATAAAAATCTACTAGAAAAAATCAGCCAGCCTCAGGAAGCCCTTCATATATATAAAAATATTAATCTAAGATTGCTGTTCGTTAGTCTCGCTAAAAACTCGAGAATGTCTGGACCGATTTGGCTAATTTTGATTTTGAAATATTTGTGAAAGTTCAGGGAAGGTTGAAACGGTGAGAAACATATATAATAAGTAACGGAAAATTCTAAAAACGACAATTTAATTTTCCAATACAAAATTATTTGTTTGTTTTGTTGTTGTTGTCATGGAAACACGAAGTCCGCCGGGTCAACAAAATGTTCCTAGAGCTAGGAACATTTTGTTGACCAAAAGACATCAAATATTTCACAGCTCTGTGAAATATTTGATGTCTTTTGTCACTTGGTTGTCAAATATTTATAGGTGCGTTCAGAAATTTGTCTGTTTCATAGCTGCACTGTAGTATGAGGTCCGATCTCTTTGATCTGTTTCGTTGGAAAACAAAACAGTTCTGTTTCAGAAATAAAAAAAGTGTAAAAGTGTCAGTTGGTTGTCATAAAAAGAAAATCTATACATATTAGTAAATGCTTTGTCCTGAATGACTGACTGACGGATCAACGCACAGCCTAAACCGCTGATCGTAGAGACCTGAAACTTGGAGGGTGTGTTCTATGACGTAGGCATCCGATAAGAAAGAATTTACCAAAATTCTACCCCTAAGGGGCTGAAAAATGGGGGGAAAGTTTGTATGGGACCATATAATTCCTTGGTCCAATCTACTTCAAATTTTGTATAAACCTTTTCTAACAGAATTGATGGAAGACGTGTTTCGTATTTTATTGAAATCCATCCCCTAAGGGGGTTAAAAAGGGGTAGAAAGTTATTTTGGCGGTTATTTGCTTTGAAGTTAATATCAATACTCTTAGTGTGATATTTTTACACATGTTTGAAAACTCAATCCAATTTTATTCAAAAAAGGTTGAATTAATATATAAAAAAAGATTGATTTTGCTGATAAGCTCAAAATGTTTTAGGAGAGTGTTTGTCGTTATCTGTAAACGGCTTTCACAGCGTCTCCGGATTTTTTTGGGGTCGGCGAGAAACTTAAAGGGTTCCCCAAGCCACACTGCTTGATCACGATCAAAACAACGTCAGAAAGTTTCTAGATGGAATGGCATCACGCAAGCGTGCTCCCGCACTCTACTAAATTCTCCAAGTAGTTTGGATAGGATTGGGATGGCCTTTACAGGGTTACAATTGTGGTGTACGTTATAAGCAGATGTGTGTCTAAATCAGAGTTTATACCCTAACTATCCTAACTAATAGTAACCTAACTTAATATGCGAAAGTGAGTTTGTTTGTTTGTTTGTTTTTGTGTGATACCCTTTCACACGTAAACTATTTAACGATTTTTTTTGTTGTCATAGAAACTGTCAAATAAGCGGTACGAATTCTGCCGGGTTAGATGGTTCATGATAAATAAATACTACGTATAGGTAGCGCCAAACTTCTAGTCCCCTCTGAAGTTGGCGCGATTCGCGTCGCAGTAGTAAAAAATAGGCGTTAGTAGGGTGAAGGCGGGGACGAGCGGTAGGGCCTGGCTGTACAGCTGCGCAACGAAGCAACTTCAGAGGGGACTAGAAGTTTGGCGCGAACTATACCATATTTACTGTATGCATACGTTATGTCCTTTGTTGATCGAAGGTTATGTCACAGGAAAGTAGTTGCTAAAAGATTTAATATTATTCAATTAGTAGCACTGCGGTACTCTTTAATAGTGCATGCTCTTTGGTCGCCATCCAGACCTATTCTGGCTAAGCGCAATTGCTTTTCTTACTACGTGTTATCTTTAAGCTTAAACGTGTATCCCGCAAACCACGAGTAGGATCCTCCAGATAAGACGGACATGATCTGAATGAATCGTAATTATTATTGTCTGATTAGCGGACGGATGCTATATCGGATGAGCAAAGTCCGGCCAAACAAAGAATTTCTAAAACTACGACGTAGGTTATCTGTTGTGATGTGATTGTTTAACTGCGTTGGTGGTAGAACACGAGGATCTATAAATAAAATTGTAGAATGAAACCGGCGAGAATTTAGTTTAGTTTAAGCTGTATATTAATTAAATTAACTATTTTACATGACTGTGTAGCAAATTAACATGGCTCTAAGAAGTGTGAGGACAGATAATAAAAATAGGGAAAAGGAAATTGGACCACAAAGTACTTATTTATTCTTATGGTAATACATCCAACGTTGTTGATGCACAGCACTAGTAGAATTACGTTTTTTAAGTATACAATGAAACCTGGAGGTATAGGTAATTGGTTAATGTTACAGTATCAAAATGGTATTGCAACATGAATTCCAAATTGAGCTACAACGATACGGAGGGTAATTTTTTGTTTATTTATTTCTTCGTGTATTAACTTTTTATTATTTATAAATGTTCAAATAATTTTTAACGCAAATTTTGTTGCGAACAAATTACAAAAACAGAAAATTTACAAAATTTACAAAATACAAACAAATTACAAACAAATTACAAATTTTTTTCAACATTTGTGTTTTTGTAATTTGTTCGCAACAAAATTTGCGTTAAAAATTATTTGAACATTTATAAATAGCTTGCTTACTTCTTAACTGATCTTTAATATTTGTAAAAATATTATGATCGGATGTTAGTGACGGTAGTTGTTGACATTGAATGGGCGCCTTTGGCTTTCAAAGTAAAAAGTGTTGAATAATTTCGGCGGGCTGGTTAGAACCACGATAGCTCAATTGGAAGAGCACCTGACCCGGAATGTCAGAAGGGTGCAGGTTCAAATTCTGCTCGTGAAAATTTTTTCAACATTTGTGTTTTTTTTTAATTATTATTTTATTTATGTCTTTATAGGTATTAGATTGTAATGTAGCGTATTAACTGTTATATGCATTTATGTTTCGATTTATATTAAACTTAGTTTTTTTTTATATTGGCAGTCTGCAAACGAACAGGCGAGCCGAATGATGGTGAGCGGTCACTGCCGCCCATGGACATCAGCAACATTGGAGATGTTGCTTTTGTGTTGCCGACCTGAGAAAAACCTCTTTACACCCCTTTTAAAAGAGTCCATGTCGTAGCTTAATGGGATAACCTCGGATGGCAGCTCATTCCACAGTTTGATGGTACGTGGAGTGAAGCTTTTCTGGAAGCGAACCGTTCGAGCGAACAGCGGCTCCAGGCCGACCATTAAGCCCACATTCGCCTGAAAAATAGGGTTTACCTAGCTCAGGCAATAATTTAATTTATTTTTAATTTATTTCAGATTATTAGTTTAAAGCTTTTTGTAAACAATAGATGTAAACGTATTTCAACAAAGATTTTATTTATTATTTTATATAACCATGTTGCATTAAAAATGACTTGGATTTAAAAAGTACAAGTGTGATGTGATTAGAGAGCATGCATTTTAATTATTGAAAGCTGTACCTACAGCTTTATGAAAATAGGTATACCTGTATATATATATGTATATATTTATTAAATGTAAATGTTATGATCTTTTTGAGTACTTAGTACTTATGCATCAATTAATAAAAGTTTTATGCTGAATGCTGACATGATTTCATGTTCAGAATCCAGAGAAAAGTAATTTAGGTACAACTTTTTAAAATAGATTAACCAAAATAAAGATGTGTTGAAAACATTTCCACAAGCGGGATTAGAACCCGCATTCTCTGACAATCCGGGTCACCTATGATCAATAATAGTAGTAATAATAATAGTATGTAGGCATAAAAAAATAAAAAAAGGTATTTACTTTCAAAGTTATATTATCCTTATCACACATGGTAAATGTTTACAATGCCCTTTGATAATAATCAAAGCATTTTAATTATTAGCGTCTGATAAAAGATTTTATATAAACCTCGCGTTTTATTACCTATTCAATAATGTTATTACAATGTCACCTTACTTTGTGTCAAGGTGTTTCACGCATCTACTCATACACTTTGATGACTTTCAATTGAATACTGAAACAATGAATTGTAAAGTTTACGACATAATATCTAGGACTACAAATAAAATAAGCGACGAGATAATCTTTTTATCTTGAATGAGTCGTGAGGTATTAAATCCATCCGATAGGTACAAAGTTATAATATTTTATGATGTGTGTACAAATTGGGTTCCTTTGTACAAAGTAACTAATTTGTATGAAAAAGTATTAAAAAAAATTAAGTGGTATTTTATTTTATTCTACTGCGTAGAAAATCATCTCACCAGGAGGCTTGCGATTTTAAATCTTACCGTTGATTTTGGGATGAAAAGTGACATGAAATATACTATGAAATATAATATTGTTTGCATTACTTAGGTACAATTTAATTATTAAGGTAAATACAGTTCGAGAATTTTAGGTTTTAAAAATTTGTTAGTTACCCAGTGAGTTTGAATAAGAGTGAGAAGGATCACTAGTCCGGTCAACAAGTTGAAAAACGTGAAAAATAGAGATAAAGCTCCTAAAAATATGAGCAATAGCTCATTGGATTCGGAATGATCTTTAGAAAAAGGCTTTGTGAGGATTTTACTGCACGTAGAAAATTGCAATTGTTATGAACAAAATAAGTTTTAAAAAATAGAATTTAGTTTTGTTAATAACTCAAAAACTATTAATATTTAAGATATTTTGAAAAAAGATCCTTAAAGAGAAGGAAATTTCCGAACAAAAAGTTCCAGCTCCCGCAATCTCTCAAATCTATCTCTATTATTAATAATATTAATTTAACGCTGAAAATAGGACTCCGCGCAGCCATTACGTCATGGGTGCACTGACGCTAAAGACAGCGTACCACATAAAATAGTTTTTTTTAAAGTAAGATATATGAAATTAAACATTTTAATAAATTATGGTATCATTCAGATACTTGAAAGAATATATGCCAGTTGGAAAAAAAAATTAAATTAATTTTTCATAAAGTTATGCAATTGTTAATTTGCTATTTTTTTCCAATCTCCGTTTTCATAAATGACGACATAAAAGTTTAAATAATAAACCTAAAAATTCTTATATATTTACTTAACAAGATCACGCGATCAAAGTTTATTAAAGTTAATTATTTTGTGTATAATAATTTTTTAAAGTTAACAAAAAATTAAAACTCCAAGAAATGTTATTAAAAAAATGTGTTTTAAACAAATGTTATATAATTGCTGTTTTGGCATCCAACAATGGCATTAAGTAATGTTGGAAAAAATTTTACGTGCAGTAAAATCTTCACAATGCCTTTTTCTAGAGGTTTCGAATCCAATGAGCTATTGCTCACATTTTTTGGAGCTTTATCTCTATTTTTCACGTTTTTCAACGTGGTGACCAGACTACATTAGTAATTAATAAGCGACAGTCTCCCGTTCAAAAATTACACTGGATTACGATTCTGCTATTTAATGATGCCCACAATCGTGTCTCAGTGGTAACTATGTTATATTATTTAAAAAAAATGAAGTTTAGGCAAATTTCTCCGCTCTACCTGATGGATGTTAAGCAGAAGCGGAGTCCAGATGCGAGACAGCCAGTGGAGTGGATTATGTCTCACCTTGCCGACCCGCAATTTGTTTTTTCACACCTCGTTTAATGGATCCCATGTAGAAAGGAGGGAATAGGTACGTTTGCTGAAAGTGCATTTTATATTTTGGTGGTGCGATGATTCAAGAATTATCTTCGTTTGCGACTGAAATGACATTTGCACATTGGGAAAAATTTCAAAATTAGGCTACCATGACACAATTGTGGACGTTGTTGTTAAAAACTTATTGAATTGGGGTCCTGATGGTAAATAAATAAGAGCCCGAAAACGTATTATTTGAAGTTTGAAGGAACCCTTAACCACTAAAGAAGTGGCCTTATTATCTCAGCTGTAACACAACAATGCTGTTTCCTTTGCTATTATGATCAAATCCGGTCTTTGTTCATGTTTTATGAATCCCATGTTGTCACCGAAGCCGTATTGAATTGAATGCTGAGTAAAGGCGCGTATCTACAGCAGCTTATGCTATGCACGGCTACGTTCAGTGGCGTAGCTTGCCATTGACGGGCCCTGTATGAAAAATTTATTGTGGGGCCCAAATTAAATGTGATATTGTGGCTAACATCATCATCATCATCATCAGCTCATTTTATGTCCCCACTGCTGGGGCACGAGCCTTCCCTATGGATGGATAGAGAGAACGGGCCATAAACCACCACGCGGGCCCAGTGCGGATTGGTGGTTGTTAACGACTGTTAATGCAGCCGGACCAACGGCTTTACGTGCCTTCCGAAGCACGGAGGAGCTCGAGATGATAAATTTTTGGTCACCTATCCGATGACCGGCCTTTGCGAAAGTTGCTTAACCTCAGCACTCGCAGACCGGGCGCGTTAACCACTGCGCCATCGAGCTCCTCGTGGCTAACACCTTTTACGAATTTTTGCTAACCGACGTTCGGGGCCCCTGTAGCCCCGTATCATTGATACGGCTGATACGGTGCTAGGTACGCCCTTAATTCTACACAAACAAGCTACAAATAAGGGTGGCTAGTGTGAGTTTCATGCGCCATTCGATCACGTTAACGAGAACGAGAATTTGTATGGCAAAATTATAACTCTCCTCGTTTTCCTTTTCGACAAATTTTCGTTTTCATCGCCGTGATCGAATGGAGTTTGAAACACTAGGCACCTTGAGCTACACGTAGCTAGAGGTGTTTCCGTAGAAACACAGCCACAAGAACACAACGTTTGCTAGTAAGGGTTTGGTTGGTTTCACAATTCGATCGAGTTACAGTTACCACCTGAATTTGTATGGTTTCAAAACAGCGCGACCAGTCGATTTCACAAGTTTGCTACTACTCGTATCTACGACACAGGCACAGACAATTCAGGCATCTGCCTGCCTCGATCTCATGCAAATTGTTCATTTGTTTTATTTATTTAGGTCTTCAAACAACAACACAGTAGTACTTACTTAAATTAAGGACTAATTACATAAAATAATTTTACACTCAGCATCTTTATTCACAAACAAAAGAAATAAGTCTTTTAAAATTGTTAACTTAAGGAGTTAACTTTAAGTCGATAGAATATTGAAAAACTTCGCTTTAGGCACTCGTAGCGCATAGTGGAAAATTTTAACAAAGCTTTAAAATTCATTTTCCACCTACTGATATTGGCGCTTCAATAGGTTTTTCTTTGCCACTGACATATGCCTGGTGGAAAGCCTATTTGCACGGCTGCGCTTGAGTAAACCGGATTAAAAGAGACACCTACAACCGTTCGTTGTACTAATTAAGTTTATATTTGAACCGCTACAAAAAAGGCACTTGATTGGAAACGCGTGGCAACTGAATAGCCCGATCTATTTCTATAACACAAATTGTCTACATCCCTATTGAGTGGCTCTTGTGGAACGACCGAGAAGACATCAATCAAATCTTATAAAACGGGCAACGAAACGAATTAAATCATTCTGACATCTTGACATTGATGGGTAACCATTTCAAAGCTGTTTTAAATGAAAAGGTTTATGCAAACACTACATATGGAAATGAAACAGTTTTTATAAATCTACAGGTGTTTGTTTTTTAAATCGGTCCCGTAGTTTTTGAGTTTATTCGTTGCAAACATATATACATACATACATACAAAAATACAAAGGTTTCCTCTTTATAATATTAGTATAGATAATATCTAATATAGTTTACCTACTATTAACAAATACATAATAATAAATACCAAAATACAAAATTATATTTTGTAATTCGCGTTTTGGAAGTATTTTACTGCTTTGCTTCCCTAAATCTTTAGAGAGTCAAAGTCAAAGTCAAAGTCAAATATTTTTTATTCAAATAAACTTTAGAAAAGTGCTTTTGAATCGTCCAAACAATTTTTACCTACTACCTATTCAGGACGTTTATTTTTTAGCTGTGGAGAAGAATGGGCGCAAGAAACTCCACAGCTTTAATATAAGTCGTTACTTTTATAATGTCGTTACATTTACAAAATTATATGCCGTTACCAAGTTATACAAGTTTAAAATTACTTAACAATATTTAAAAAAAATACCTGTTGGAGTGATTGGAGCTTTTTAAACCCATGCTGTCTTGTCTTCAATGTAATCAGACACTTTAAAATATGCTTTTTTACAAAGCTTTTCTCTAATGGTGATTTTAAATTTATTACTATCAAGTTTTTGAATAATAAGAAGAAGTAGAGGAGAGAAGTGCAGATCCACGAACGTGCGTGTGATTGTGGTAAATAACGTTCGCCGTTCGTTTTTCATCTAAAGGTATAATTTTACTAAAGAGCAAGAAGTTTAATAACATGTTGCAAAGGAATAAGGTAATAAGGACAAGTTAATAAGGAGGGCACGAGGTCACTGAACTCTGTAGCGGAAAAAATATTGACCACTCATTGTGTTAGCACCAGAAACTAGCTGGCGATAAAAAAAACCTCCTCACTTACTTACTTCAGCTTGCGAACTACAAAAAATCAAAGAACAGCTGTGTAAGACATCAATCAACTAGGTGCGGTTGGACATTGATGACTCGATATTTACTATCGTACTATGTGCAAACACCTGTGAACTTGACAAAGTACAGATAGACGCCTGGACAACAACCTAACGAAAATTGACAAATTTCTTCAATGTTCCAACCTCATTATAAAGTTTAAAGCCTATTTGAGAAAATTTTAGTTTGTGGTAGTCAGTTTTTTGTTTACTAACCCTATTCATTCGATTACGTTTACGAAAACGAAAATTAGTATGGCATTGAAGCAGCGCCTCCTGGCGGCATACGAGAAGAGTTAACATTTTGCCATACAAATTCTCGTTTTCGTTAACGTGATCGAATGGCGAAAGAAACTCGCACTTGGCACCCTTATGTACAGGCGTGTGTACAATAATGATTTGAAAACTCATTGAAGACTGAAGTTTTTTTTTGAGAGAGTTTGCTAACTGCGTCGGCGGCATTTTTAGCATCATCTTAACGACTGTAGGTAGGTAGGTATTCGAACAGACCATGTAATTTGAAAATATTTTAATCATAGTAAGTAATAGGTTTTAATATTATTCAGATTTTTATGGTATACCTACCTATGTCTATTATTAACGCCGGGAGAGATTGTGTCAATAAAGTTTTGCTCTATAAGTAAATATTGATAACTAGCGGCCGCTCGCAGTTTTACCCGCGTAGTTGCCGTCCCCGAGGGAATTTCGGGATAAAAAGTATCCTATGTGTTAATCCAGGTTATAAACCATCTGTATGCAGAATTTCATCCAAATTCATCTATCCGTTGCAACGTGAAGAAGCAACAAATATACACACTTAAACACAAACTTTCGCATTTATAATATTAGTGTGATTACGAAAGTCGCCTTTACCCAAACTTACAATAGCTATTTATTTTAGGCCTTATACCTACTTAAGTAGTTATTTTTACACACTTGATTCACGATGATGTTCAGTTTTTCCTCTACAAAACTTTACAAAAATAACTTTAACTCGAGAACTTTAAAATATCAATTAACTAACACTAAGTATTTATCATGAGTACGTGTAAAAAAGCCAAAAATTATCTTATAAAAGTTAAAGTTAGCTCGCCTTATAAGATGCTCTCAAAAGGAAATTTTTGTGTAGGTATTCGGCCTTCACTTTGACATAGGTATAAAATCAATGATAAAATCAATGAGAATATTCAACAAAAACTGTTTTATGATAGGTACTTACATTAACCGGTGGTTTCATGTTGCAGAACTGTCTGATCAGCCTCAGCATGCAAGGAGTTTGTTATGTCTGCTGTATCTGGTTTGTTTTGATTTGGCGGGACCGCGTGGAGGTCGGAGTGGGCCGCGACGCGTCTACTCGTTGTGGCGGCCTGGCTAGCACTGCGCCGGCTCCGTCGTAGTCGAACTCGTAGAGCGACATTGACTCACCGACCGTGCCAATACGAGTTTTCCTGCTAGACACAAGAGACTCTTTGGTAGCGCACTGTGTTGCTTTAAGAATATCTACGTTGATGGTTATCGCGATTGTCTTTTGTGTTATTTAAAAATTGATGGTGATTATCTACTAGGTATTGTCGAAGTCGAAGTAGAATGGTATAATCTGTAGTGAGACACTTTGCTAGCAAACGCACAATCTAACTAACGTAAGTTATTATGACGATGGTAGGAACCAAAGTAGTCAGCAACTTTCTTTTCTGGTCATACCTACTTATAGCACATCTTACTTACCTACATAGGTATAACATTCAAAATACTGAATGCCTTTTGGGGGTCTTAAAGCAACAAATTTTTACATAAAGAATACTCACATGCTACTGGGAAAAGCCTTGTCTAGAAAACAATGTTTTTTTATAATCATTAACAACCTATTGCAGTCCACAGCTGGGCATAGGCCTCTCCCAAGACGCGCCATAAAGGCCGATCAGTAGGTATAAGTTTTTTGTAAAGACTTAATTACACATAAGAGTGGACACAGTGCTGTAGCTGGAAAACCACCACACAAGAGCCGCAGTAACACAGCACAGCGCACATACGCTTGCGCAGACGCGCGTGACGTAACCTTGCCCGCGACCACGCAGCCGTCTCGCCGTGACGTAGCACCCGCATGACGAGTGCCAAACGATCGATAAAATAACTCGTGAACTCCTCGGATCTTATCGAAATCGGACTCTTTACACTTCCCGATTATTCTTTTTAATTATACCCAATTAGATATTGGCCCGATGATGCAGTCGTTATTGAGATTGCGAGTCATGCAACTTTCGTATAATAGGGTGACCCATTTAGACGGCACATTATGCCGTTGGTCCTTACTGTAAGATAGCAGTCGTTATAGTTAATTACATAATATTTCGACATTGCGAATCATAAAAAGATTACCTATTAATATTACTTGAATTTATATAAAAATACTTCTTGATACAGTCAAAAAATACTTTTATATTTTTTCTTCCTGGAGTTTTCCTATATTTTGTGCCTAATTTATTTATAAACAAATTGACTGAAAATAATATTTTTGCCTTACCAACATTACTACAGTAATATTTCCTGCTTAAAATTATTTGCAGCGGTATGTGATGCAATGTGGGTGAAGGGCATGTTTTTGGCAACGTTGCTTTTGCGTTGCGTAGAGCTACTTTCACCATGAAAGTTTGAGTACATTGAGAAATTCTAAATTTATTCTAACTTTTTATACGAATCTGCAAATTTTTTCCTCCTTGAGCTTACACAGGTTTAAAAAAACAATTAAAAATAACTATTCGCAATAAGGATGTACATGTTTGTTTGTATGTAGCCTTTGGATGTATCCGTAGTCCGAAAGCATCCAAGACTCCTTCCTCTTCTTTCCTCTCCCCGACTTTTCCAAGGTGTTCCTCTCCTTTCCTCTCCCGGACTACACGTGCAGGTCTTAAGAACCACCATCATACTGTACAGACAATCAGTACTCGTACCAAAAAATTTGGCAAGTCGTTCCTCTGTAAGACCATTCGGCTTTGGAATTCTTTGCCGGCGCATGTTTCCCAGCTCCTATAGTCCCGGGTCTTTTAACCCTTTAATGGGCAGAGCATGTTGAAATTTTTCATTGGTTTTCGACCTTATGTTAAGGTAATAAAGTTAAAATTATGGTGTCCAATATATGGACAGAGCCCTATAAAGGGTTAAGCGGGGCGTGAAACGGCATTTATGCAGGCCGTCATGAATGGGTGCGCTTTTACCGCGCTTGTTCCACGGTGAAGAGCGCTCTCATTATTTTGGAATGCATCGGCTGCTTACCATCAGGCAGGATGTGGTCACTATGACGTGTCAATATAAAAAAAATATAAAAAATAAAAGACGATCTCATAAAGTCACGACTCGAGTGGTGTACTACATCAAAACCATATTTAAAATTTTAACTAACAGTTCTTTGTATACCATCGGTTGTTCGCGTCATAAGTAGACAGGAAACTCGGAAACATTACAAAAGACAAAAAAAATATCTTTTTTAATAATTATTTCTTAAAAATTTTGAATCAAATAGTTTGTAATTTTTTTTAGCTGTATTTTGTTTTACGGTAAAATTCATGAACTGATTGAATTTTATTCATTATCACACTAAATACATTTTTATGAGAAAGCTTATATTAAGTCTCAATAGTGAGTAATAAAGTGAATAGTAAACCAATAATAAATGGAAGAAGAAAATAAAAACACTTTATTAGATTTAATCAAACGAATTTATTTTTACAATTCAATAAACAGTTTTTTACACTACTGCTCAAAAGTCTCAAAAGGGTATTTGATACCAAAAACGATTTATACTGAAATAAATAACAAAACAATCTTAAACTAAATAAGTTCACAATGTTTGCATTGTATATGCAGCAATTCCTAAAGGTTACTACATGTTATTAATTATAATTTTTACAATAGGTTATTCTGCTCTACACAACTAAGCAAGCGGTGTGAGTGAAATAAGACAAAACAGGGTGCCTAGTCTAAGTTTCATTTGATATTCGATCACGTTAACGAAAACGAAAATTAGTATGGCATTGAAGCAGCGCAGCGCCTCCTGGCGACATACGAGAAGAGTTAAAATTTTGCTATACAGATTTTCGTTTTCGTAAACGTAATCGAATTAATACGGATAGTAAACAAAACTCGCACTTGGCACCCAGGACAAACAAAATATATATTCTACAAAATTATTGGTACGGAACAGCTTATGCTTTATCACTGTATACAGAACTCCTTGCGTTTACCCTGACTCCCTGTAACCATCCATAAATGTCAACGAAAAGCGAGTAGATCCGTATAGAGTTTTCATTGAATACGCAGTGCTAGCATACACTTTACAAGAAAAACCATTGGAAAACTTAGAAAGCGATACATTGTCACCGACAGTGGCGCCACGACATACAAGAAACCAAATATTGTATAAGCGTATACACAAAAAACCTCTAGTCCAACAACGCCTTCTAGATGGCATGCTAATTAAATGACAGAAGTTGACCTGTCGCAAAAAGGAAGACAAATATATGTGGCGTTTTCATTTGAAGTTCACAGTCAACTGCCATTGCACCTCAGCGGTTCCAGTGCAACGCTTCACTAAGTTCTGCCTTTAGGTTGTACACAGGATGACAGCGGTAGCGGCAGCGGCGAAGCTGGCGGAGGCGTTTAAGGCATAAGCTATACATTTGAAGTATTCTTGGTGTCAGCGGGGCAGGGAGCGGAGTCTAAGGGTGACACTCTATTGAAGCGGAGCTGAGTTCAGCGGAGTTGATCTGTGTGGTAATCAACCAATAGAGTTCCTTTATTTTAACGGCTCTTTCTTCTCCGTTTCGCTCCAGTGGACGGTGGTTAGCGGAGCAGACATGAGCGAGGTCATATTTCTAAGGAAAACCGCCATGTCACACGAGGTGGGCGGAGCTGAGCGATAAAAATGAAGGAATTCTATTGGTTGACTTCCACACAGCTCTGCAACGCTCAGCTCCACATCAAGACTGCTCCGCTTAACTCCGCTCCGCTTCAATGGAGTTCAGACGCGGATAAAACTGCTACTCCCGACTCAGAGGGCTTAGAGTAAGTTATTTTAGACATTCGATCACGTTGGAGAATTTATATGGCAAAATTTTTACTCTTCTCGTATGTCGCCAGGAGACGTTTCAATGACATTCACGCTAGGCACTCAGTTCAGTTTTAAAGAAGCTTTAACAGAGTTTTACTCTAAAGCCTCAGAAATGTAAGCGAATTTTAATTCAATGCGCGTTATACAGCGGCAGTCACATTCAACGGTAATAGAAACGCAATAAACTGAGAAACTGTAAAACGCGCCTCTACCCACCCGCCTCCGCTACCGCTCTCATCCAGTTCAGTCTTATTTGCATTGACAACCAACAATTACGGTTGTCTACAGCGGCCTATTAAACTTTCGACAGTAGTGTTAAAACACCCGCATAATATTATCATCTTATACACCAAGTATTGTGGCCTATTCATTGTAACACCCTCCTTCAATAGTCATAAACTACCTACTTAATAGATCACATGGGGCACGAAGTATTTATAAGTTTTATTGGCTCATTCGTATAATATTTACAATGTAACACTTTCCGCTATTAATATGATTGTTGACTATGTTGTTCGTCGTATTTGTCACGTAAATGTTATTAAATGCAACATTACTTTCATTATTTTAAATCAAAATAGGTAATCATTAAGTGTAACTCTCGATAATAGCAGGTACCTAATTAAGGATTATTTACTTTGCATTTTAGAACAACATACAAACAACAACGGAATGTGCAATAATATAATAAAAATATAAGATTATAAACTTTCGCGTTGTATTATACAATTTGTTTGGAAATGGGTTTTGTTATATTGAAAGAGAATGAAACAACCAATTAATAAAAGCAAGTTTTACTACGAAACAAATTAAATTACACAATCGAGATAATAAATCAGCTGTAAGTATTAAAATTTGTATTAAATAATAGCTGCTTTTTTCGATGTAGGTTCTATAGTAAAAGGCACTTATACTGGGTGCCAAGTGAGAGACATTCGCCATTGGATCACGTTAACGAAAACGAGAATTTATATGGCAAAATTTTAACTCTTCCCGTATGACGCCAGGAGGCGCTGCATCAATGCCATACTAATTTTCGTTTTCGCAAACGTAATCAAAAGAATACGGACAGTAAACAAAAGTCACACTAGGCACTCAATGGTTAATTTCATCCTCTTCCGGAATGTTATAGCATTTTTCAAACAACATTTGTGAAAACCTAAGCCCACGGGACTTAACTTGGTCATGAGCTGAACGACCATCAAGCAGTTAGTACTTAGTCCCGTAAAAATAAGTCTACACAAATAAAGTTTAAGAATAATCTCTTATAAATTTAATATTATAACCTGGCGTTTTGATATGCATCTTACATCTATAAAGCTCGACTGCTGTATTGGTATATTTTATATTGAAAAAAATATAGTAGTTACTTATAATATATTTTATGATGTTTTTATTTAGGAACAAGTGTGAAAATATATATGTAAAATATATGAAAATAAAGGACACAAAGATTTAAATATGATATAATATTATAGGGATACAATGTTTTTGTTGGAAGGCATAGCGCTACATCTACTTGATTACAATTAAATTGTATGAACGAACAATTTTTTATCGTACGATATGGCGAAATGGTCCAAGAGAAGGCAAGATCCTAAGTGGCAAGGACTAATTGACAACGTTTCATTTTTATACACATCAGTTGCATAAAATTTACTTAAAAAGAACACACTCCCTCACATCAGTCTACCAAAAACTAATAAATTCCCTCAATACACTTTGAACTTTATGTCAGTGAGGTATGGTAGAATATTTATTGAATAAATTTGAAAGTATTGGATAGGCTGATGTGCTGGCGTCTGTACTCATACATCGGAAATTTAAGATATTATGCTGTATTTGTAATGCAATATTAATTAGAAACGTTTTAGTTTCAAAGTCGATTTCTTTTCAGAATAATAGATTTGCTACCAAATTGAAGTTATCCAATTAATTAATAAGGTGAAGGTAATGATTATATTTGAAAATGGAGTACATATTGTGGTCTGTTTCTAACCTAATTTTCGATTTGACCATAAAGTAAGGAGATATCGTATCTCCTTACTTTATGGTCAAATCGAAAATTTATACGTTTTTATTTGGTAGCAAGTTAGGTAGCAAATAAAACGTTATTTGAGTGAATATCAAAAAAAATGTACTTATCAAAAATTTTTGGTGTCCTCATTTTTAACACGGGTGTAAAAAATGTTGTGACAAATAAAAAGCCCCATTCTTTTACAAGATATTAAAATATTATATCTTTTGTATATAAACACCTCATCAACTGAATTAGGTCTTAGGAATAAAATTAAAAAAAAAACATTTCCAGTGATGTGGAATTTTTTTGTCATACAAAAAACAATTGTCTCCACGCGCCAATTTTAAAAGAAAAAAAATCTTATTTGCATTTTATGAAACTCACACAGATTTCTTTGTCACAGTATACTTGGAAAACGATTACCGTACATGAGAAACCTTTTTAATCCTTTAGAAACATTCAGGTAAATAAAATAAATGTAGTAATAATCATGTCTCCAAATTTGGTTACTTTGTGTGACGAGCCTTGTGTGACGAAATAATGTGTCCTAATAATACAGTTTCTGAACGTATCTCTATTTTTTAACATCTGGCAACATTCGATTTACTACCAACCTTAAAAAATAAACCGTCAGCCATCTTGCTCTAAATGTTTTGATGTCGAGAAATGTGTCTAGCCGTTTTGTCGCTGTAAAAAAATATTCTTGTGTGACGCAATATTTCTGGTAAGTTAATTGGTTTTACTATAGACATGTTATTATTAAAACTCATTTGTATTAAGAAAATCGTGCAATAGACAAGAATTGTAAAAATCTTTGTAAGTTGCTAGTAGGACGTAAATTCTTGTTTTGATAGGTTATATTTTGCTTCCATTGTGTGACATTCGGTGACGTCACACAAAAGAATAGGGCGCATACTGACTGGTTGTTTTTTAAGTACAAATTATATTTTATGGGAATAACAATTGGAGCATTTTTGTATTACCTAATAATCGAAAACAATATCCAGTCGTTCAATGGTTGAGCCTAGTTTTACGTCCTTTCGCATAGCGCTTTTTACCCGACTGTCGAAGAAAGGAGGGTAAGGTTTTTCGAGCGTATTTATGTATAGTATGTCCATTTCTTTGTCACACCCTACAGCCTAAACGGCTTAACGGATTTTGACAAGCTAGGTGTTATTGGATTTGTCGTAGTTGCATGAGTGACACTGAGTATATTAAAATTTCTAAGAAATCAAAATGGCTGAATTTTGGCATCAAATTGTTATACCGAAGAATTTTTTTGTACTTTACATACCGAGCGAGGTGTCAAAATGAAGAAATTTCAAAGGATATCACAAAAATATATATCACATACTTGTTAACTAAAAAGTTTGAAATAAAATAAATAATTTAAATAATTAAAAAATCCCGGCTATGATGCAACAAGATTAAAAACAAAATAAAGACAAACTACAAGCCTTGTTTGGTTTGACAAACTACTTTGTAAGCTAAAATTATGTTAAATATACGCATTAAGTTTGTTAGCAGGGGCGACCCGTGATTTTTCCGGTACTTACGAGTATACTGAAAGCCGAATACAATGGGTCCCGCCTGCTTGCAAACTTTATGCGTGTATTTAACAGAATATTAGTTAATTAAGTAGTTTGTCAAACCGAATAAGGCTTGTAGTTTATCTTAATCTTGTTTCGATCTTTTTAGTGCATCGAAGTCGGCTTTTTTTTATTTTTTAAATTATTTATTTTATTCAAGTCTGTTAATAAGTTATTTAAGTTTCTGCGTATATTAAGATGTTACACTTATATTTAAAATTAATGTTCCCAGATAATGGTACGTAAAACGCCTTTGTCTGGAGCAGAAAGGCAACGACGATATCGTCAAAAGTTGAGGGAAGAAAATCCCGAGAAATTGCTGCAACAAGAAAGGCAGAATTTAGAAAGAACCAAGAAAAAATATAAGAAAATAAGTATACTAACTGAAACCGAACAAAAGTTACAGCGAGAAAAGTGGAGGAAAGAAAAACAAAAAAATAAAGATGAAAAAAAATGTGATAAAAGGACAGAAGATAAGACAGAAAAAGCCAGGCAGCGCATGTATTCTCGTAAACTACAAAAAGAAAATATTAGTTTAAAATCTACAGTGACTCTATTAGTTAAGAAAGTGAAGACGCTAAACAGGAAAAATAACAGATATAAACATAAAATAAATCAGTTGACACAAAAAATAAGAATGATGAACAACACTGGAAAAAATGAACAAGTAATAGAAACCAATGAGAACAAAGACACTCCATATTCTAAAGCTGAAAAAATTATGAATGAAACAATTCCCGTACTTTCGACCCCGGAAAAGAACAAAGTTGTAAAAAAGATATTATTTGAAAATATTATATTAAAACAATCATTACAAACACAATATTCCCAAGCAACAAATAATTCCGAAAGACATATACTCAAAAAAGTAGTGAATAATGATATGACATCAAAATATAAAATGAAAACCAAGTTAAGTACATGTGTGGGACTAAAGGGAAGGTTAAGGTCTCGACAAAGATTAAACAACTATAAAATGAAATGTTTGGAAGAACTCACTTCATTTTATATAAGAGACGATAATAGCCGCGCTACAGCCGGAAAAAGCGAGTACAGAACATTACATAAAATAAGAAAACAAGTAAGGTATTTGTTGGATACCTTAAAAAATTTACATAAAAAATATAAAAATGAAGGGGGCAAGCTATCGTATGCCACATTTACTCGCTACAAGCCGTTTTATGTATTAAGCCCAAAAATTGTAGACCGAAATACTTGTGCGTGCGTAAAACATGCGAATCTTAGTTTCATGGTAAATAAATTGAAGCAGTTACATTTATTAAAAACGGATAACTTTACCGAGTTATTATCTACAATAGCGTGTAATATAAATGACAAAAAATGCATGTACAATGAATGTCAATTATGCTCTTCTAAAATTTTTGAGTTTGAATTATCACAATTGAATCCAACAAATACAGTATCATGGAAGAGGTGGGTTACAAAACAGATAAAATATTCAAAAAATCTATCCGTGAATCAACAAAGTGAAGAAAAAATTACTAAACGGACAGTCAAGGAAGAAACTACGGGATCATTACAAACACTTCAACAGACATTTTGTACTCATTTACGGGTTTTCAAGAAACATCATTTTAACTTGTTGCACCAATTTAAAATGTACACAATGTGTAAGAATAAACTCACTGAAAGAGAAATTGTTGTGCATTGTGACTTCTCTGAGAATTATATCTGTAAGTTCACAGAAGAAGTACAGGCAATGCATTTTGGTGCTTCCAAGAGACAAATATCCTTACATACTGGAGTTATTTACGCCAATAACAAATATGGCCCAAAAAAAATATCTTTTTGCACGATATCGCAAAATACAAACCATACACCTGGCGCTATTTGGGCCCACCTTACCCCTGTATTGAAACTAGTAAAAGAAACATTTCCATCTGTTAAGATAATACACTTCTTTACAGATGGGCCCACAAGTCAATATCGGCAAAAGAAAAATTTTTATATGATAAATACAGCTATCCCTCAGTTAGGTTTTGACAAAGCGACTTGGTCTTATTTCGAAGCTTCCCATGGAAAAGGAGCCGCAGACGGTATTGGAGGAGCAACAAAACGAAATTTAGACGGATTGGTAGTACATGGCCATGATATTCCAGATGCTGAGGCAGCTTTTAAAGCGCTAGTGACAAATACAACATCTAAGATTAAATATTTTCTAGTGCCTGATAAAGACATCGATACTTCAATAAAAATGTTGGATGCGATTTCAAAAACCCTGGTAGCTGTTCCAGACACAATGTCTCTTCATCAAATTGCTTCGACACCAAATACTGGAATTATAAAATTTAGAAAATTAAGCTGCTTTTGTGGTGAGGATTTCGGTTTTTGTGATTGCTTTGATTTGATGGAACATAATTTAATTCAGAAAAGAAAAATTATAAATGAAGAAATAAAAGTGAATAAAAGAAGACGTTTGACATCTAAAAAGCAAGAAGAATCTGATGATACCACCGACACGGATAGTAACATCACGTATGCTGAATCAGACGAAAGTATGGACGAAATTGGCAAGCTAGATAGTGACAATATTGAAGACAATGAAGAATCTATAATGATCTTGAAAGACAACACAGTTGATGGAAAATGTAGAGGTGATAGCGCTATAGACATTACTCAAGAAGGCAACATATTTACGGGTAGAACAAACATAAAAGAAACCAATAAAGTAACGCTACTATCGGACATAAAATTTTCACCGGAAAATAAAGCTTTTCTAAATTTACAAGCGTACGGTCCATTCAAGAAAATTGACATAAACACAAACTTATTTTCTACCAACAGTCTGAAAGAAAATGTAAAAAATATTTACGACAACCCAGTTCCGTCTACATCGGCAATGAAAGAAAATGAAAGCAAAGATTTTAAAATAGAAGAAGAGCAAACAGGAATAGACAAATATTACACAGATTTAAGACATAGCAACCTGGAAATATTAAAGAGGCAAGAAGCCAACAATAATGATATAGCTAAAACTTTTGAAGAGAAGAAAGAAACGAATGCTGTTAAACTGAATAAAAAGACAAGAAATGAAAAAAGAGAGACAAAAGAGAAAAAGATTGACATAAAAGAAATCGGAAATAACAGTGAAAAAATAATAAAGAAGAAAATGGAAGACGAAATAATAAGCAATGATATGGCTTTGACAAACACCGGACCAGAAAATAATAAAAAAAATAGAGATACAGAGACTGAGGAAAATGATGGGGCTGAAATACAGAAAAGTAAAAATGAAAATGAAGGGTTACAGGAGAAGATAAAAGAAAAATCAAGATTATATGGCTGTGATGATTTCATGAGCTTACTCAATGTTATAAATGAAAGTGTTCTTGTAAGATATTTTGAAAAAAATAAGTGGATCTATTATATTGGATTTATAGAGAGCGTGCAAAATGATTGTTATTATAATATAAAATTTTTAAAGACTGTTAGGAAGCCAAAACTTAGATTTATTTTTCCTAAGAAAGATGACAAAGACACAGTTCCTAAAATTAATGTGGTTAAAAAAGTAGAATTAAAGTTTCAGTCAAACGAATACAGTCTTTGCGATGAAAGTGATTCAGTATACTTTACGTAATTTTCCTACTTGATATCTTTTTAAAAACGATTTTTTATTTTATTTTTATAAAAACCCATTTATTTACGCATAAGCATTTATAACGCCAAAACCATTTTTGCGTTAAACAAAAGTTCTCGTACTAAACAGAAGTTTAAAGTAATGAAAAGCAATACTAAAAATACTACAGGTTATTAACTAGCAAAGTACTACCTTCGTTTTTTGAATTTTATCTCATTTTCGAGAAAATGAATTTAAACGCTGGTGGAACTAGTTTCAGGGCTATAGTCGCCTAAAAGGTTAAATACGACGCAAAAGAGATGCCACCAATTGAAATAAATTGTTTAAAAAAAATGGGAATGTTTTTTACAATTCTGGTCTGAGCGCTCTTAAGATAAACCATTTTATAATTTTAAAGACTGCAAATAAATATTTTAGAGCTAGTCACCTAGTTTTACTGGGCACTTACACCATAAGTGGCCGTTTTAGGCCGAAGCGCCGAGTAAAACTATGCGACTAGCTCTAAAACATTTATTTGCATTCTATAAAATTTAAAAAGGGTTTATCTAAAGAGCGCTCATACCATAATTATAAATTACATATCCGTTTTACTTAAAACAATTTATTTCAAATGGGAGCAGCAATTTTGCGTCGTATATTTTACTTATAACCGTTTATGATGACCTTTTTTATTACATCTATGCACAAAGTTTGTTTATCTGTAGATTCATTTTGAAAAGTAATCGGCGATTAATGTGATTAGTTTTGTTAATTTTTCATGTAGACTTTTCGAGTGGAATGATTGTATTTTATTACTTGAAATAAATATTGTGTTTAATAATTGTATTTTTTTTCTAATATTGATACCCTAAATATAATAATTTAATATAATTAAATTATACCCAAACCCTACATTATAAATAATATAAATTAAATTAACCTTATGCGTCTAATATTGTTAAGATTTCTAAAAGTCATGCATAAAAATGCTAACAAGAAGGGATAAGTTCACATTTACATCACTAGATGGCGGTGTCACTTTTACAAAATGCTGCAAAGCGCTATCGTTCGTATGGTACGGCCCTGGCCGGAACTTTCTTTGCATCTATCATCCACCTACAGTATCTACCTACATACTTACTATTACTAGCCTAGTGAGACAATAAAATATTTTGATCCTGCTGCTCTTCGTTTTATTTGTAACGAGTTGAACAAATATTAATCAGTATGAATGCATCTTTATATTCTTTTGTGTGACTCAAATTCCTTTGTGTGACAGAAATTGTAATATTCCATTGTGTTTATTTTGTGTGATGTACATTTTTTTTGATATTCACTCATTTAGTGAATATTAATTTTAGGGAATTTAACACAAATTAGTATTATCTATGATTTGATTATTTTGGCTTTAAAGATTAAATCAAAAATATATTAAATATATATTCAAAATGAAATGTTGTCAATTATAATATTAATATAATTGAGTTTACCTACAATCTACCAATTGGCCTAATTGCCTACATCTTCTACTAATATTGAGGTGGAAAACATATGAAATCTTAGACAGATTGATATACAATCTTCACAAAAAGTGGGTACAAAAATTCGCCAAACATGTCCAAAAGTGTATAAATCTTGAACACTTTCACTAGAAAAGGGGGGTATATGTTAATCTTACGAGTATATTACGTCACTACCGTTACAATTAAAATGTAAAAGAACACAGCATTTGACACGTAAGTTGTGACATCTACATGGCGTAAGTAACTTGCCGTAACATACGTTTACTAGTGAATATATTTATTGGAGCTTTGAAATTTGTAACTATAATTACTTTGATCGATTATAAACTTTAGAACAAGATTTAAATTGGTTTACAATCAGACTTACAAATACATTCATTTTGTGAAATCTTAATCTTTATTTGGAATAATTATATTGTTTGAGCATCAAGAATTCAAGATGACCTTTAAGTGAAGACATTTTAAGATAGCAAAGAGATTTATTTTTGTTTTGTCGCAACATTTGCTTATTATTATTATTATCTCCTTTATTTATTTTCTTTCTTAAAACTAGATTTTTACAATATTTTAATATAAAAACAATAAAACATTATAAAAACCTAATCCTAGAGTACCACCAGCAGCGGGGCAGGGCCCAAGCTACCGGTGGTCAGGGCTGCAGAGTGAGGAACCTTCTGACAATACGTATATTATTATTATTATTGTTAATGAAGGGTTTATTTTGAGCTAGAACATATTATGACAATAGCATTACTTTAGGCAAAATTCTATTAATACCATACATTTTCATTTATCTCCATCCTGAGGCAAGGTTGTATGATATTTGAATAACGTAATAAAAATTTCTAAACATTCTGTTGCGACAGAAATTTCCCTATTTAAATATTATAAACAAAAATAGCTCTCTCTATCTCTCTCATTTCTCTCTTATATTAATATGTATATACATTTTTTGTGATTATAAATATTTGTCATTAATATACTAATCGCGTGACGCATCAAATACAGCAGCGATCGTACAAGTTTAAATGTGTCTGTAAAATGCTTTTACTAAAATACCGTAACAAAACACTGTTTTATAAATCTCTCTATAAGGCCATTAAGTATTGCTTTGTAATGTATAAACAGTTTCTATGAGGAAGTATATTTAAGAGCGAATATCATTTCTACAAGATGTTTATTATGTTATATTAATTTGTTACAACTATCACAATAAAGTGGTTACGATATATATATCAAAATATGTATAACTACATTCAATAAAAAAATAACAAACGCAATGTAGAAATAGCATTCTTACACTTATAATTTCAATAGTTATTTGATAAATATTTTGTTTATAATTATCCGATATTGAAGATAACATCTATTATAATAATATATAGGTTTTTTAAGTACACACAACGCACCTATAAGATTAACATAGAGCTACACTAATGACTATATGATATGGACGAATGAATTCACTAGTGGATGGGAGGTAAAGCGACATCTCTATGACAATACGTATATTTCTCCAAAGGTTATACAAGACGTTAAAACGGAATGTCGAACAACTAAGATACCACAGATATTGAACACGGAATTGATTAAAATTAAAAAAAGTTTTCATTCTTTACAAAACTTTCTTTTTTTTTCTCGACTAAAAGTGCTTACCAAGTTTTAGGGGTCCAATAATATTAAAAAAAGGTTCAATATTATTATTTTAATCTAGATAAACAGGCTTAATTTAAGTTGTTTTAAATCTATTAAATCGAAAAGCCTCTTTGTAAAAAGATTATTATGACAAAATATTTGCTGACAGATGCAAGCATTGTGAATATAAATATTGTTCTTTAAATAAACAATCCTTCTTTCGCTTGTTTTTTTATTAAACCAAGGGGCGGTCCTACATTAGTTTAGCTGGAAGTGCTGTTAAAATAGTTTTATGACTACACTTTTGGTAGTTTTTAACAACGCTAAACTCCCATTTTCACAGAACGAAATAATCTAGTTATTTTTTTCCTGCAGCCAGTATTCTAGTATAGAAGTTGTTATAAAGATTTAAATGAATTTTTAGTACCAGATTAGGACTTTAATTAAATAGTAACTACTTGATTTAAAAAGAAAAACAAGCGAAACCTGTTAATATTTAAATGAGAATGCAAATGCTTGCTTGCAATTGTATTTCGACAGCATTTTGGCGAGCGCTATCCGATGCCAGTACTATTAAAATGCATTCGTAGGTATATATTATTATTTGGACTTGGGATAAGCGCGGGATGGAGTATTATAATTTCCATTGGTAAAAAATAAATGTAACTATTTGTCGCTAATATTTAGATGATGGAAAAACTAAGATAACAAAATGATTTTTTTTATTTACTTATTTAATTTAGAAAAATCTAAAAGCTTGTACACTCGTCTACGCTCGCCTTAACAACCGTACTTACCAGACTGGTGACTGAACATTGGCACACATTGAATTGAGTATTTAATTCATTACTAAAGAAAAGGCATTGTCTTATCCATACATTGCAATAACGCTGTTGGAGCTAATCATTTACTATTTTACTAAGTCACAAGAGTATGCGTTATTAAAAAACATATTGGGTATTGCAAATAGTACATATTGAAAAAACAACTGATTGCCGCCATTTTTCTTTTAGCTACATTAACACCTGTGACACTCAATTGGCGAAAAACTCATAAAATAGTTCCTTACAAATATGTGTACACACGTTACTGTGATGTACAGTAAACAAACGAAGTAACAGCACGATAGCTGTGGCCCCCTCGCTTTGTCAACTCACAGCTGTTCTTAGATCTGGACGATAAGTCGCTGTGCGTACGCAACCTAAAGGGAACAATTCACTCGGGAACAGTGGGCCTACCACAAACTTCTATCGTAAACGTTATAACATATTAATGTCATAAATTCTATGAAATGTTAGTTCAATATACGGACGTTATGGCGCTGCTGTAACAATTTCCGTACAACATCATTATATAACGCAACGACACGATTTTGTAGTTCGTGCTAGGCCCACAGGACACAGCAGGCTCAATTATGTAAACTTCAATTTCAAGTGGTATCCTTTCGAAACTATATTATTTTATAAAGTGTCATGGTCACTAATGTTTAGAGCAATTATAAACGAGATTAATACCATGTTTTTTGTCTTTGATCGGCACAGTTTCATACGCCACGATCACGAATACTCAAAGGCAACAAAAAACGTGGTAATAATAACTCTAATATC
Organism: Eudonia mercurella; assembly: GCA_963082485.1. NCBI lineage: Eukaryota > Metazoa > Arthropoda > Insecta > Lepidoptera > Crambidae > Eudonia > Eudonia mercurella. Next base: position 6,557,873 of record OY720035.1, read on the forward strand.
ATCGATATCAAAACTATTACCAGCATAATAATTTTGATATCGATGGTATGATGATAAAGGAATATTCAATTTGGATGACATTATGATCAGAAACAAAAGACTATTTCGATATTGTTTAACTTCAGCTGGTAGATAATCGTTATTTGTTACTCCGCGAATAACATAGTTAGTTATATACATTCATACGAAGCATTGCTATTTTGTCATACTACCATGCAATGTGTAACTGTTTGTTATTCCTGATAATAAATAAATAAACTTGAAAAATTGCGGATGTTGTTGTGCGATGTTCGTTTAGTAACAGAATGTTTATAATCAATACGCTTGTTGTAATTTTATATTAATCAGAAAACCTGTCCTCCATCCTAATCTTATTTTAATGGACGTTTATTATCAAAGTAACTTCCTGATTTAGATCATAAAAATCGGAGCGGGAAAAAGTATAAGCGTTTTTAGTCGACGATTTGGATTACCAAAAGTATTATTTAGTAATATTCTCTACTAAAAGAGGATAATGAAATGAAACTCTTTATTGGAAACTCCTTTTATGCCATGTCGTGTTATTTACACATGCTTTCTTTATGTCAAATACTACGATAGATGCTCGGGTTGAATGAGTTAACAGAACATTAAGTGTCATTATTTATCAAAAAAATTGTCACAACCAATCCATACTAGTAATATGGAAGTTCTCGTTAAAAATGCCATTGGGTAAAAGAAATTGAGCAAACTTAAAGAACATTAATATTACTAGATTATGGTGAGCTACCGAAAAGCTTCAAACAAAATAAAAAAATATGACATCTCACAGTATAGGTCCGAGCTGAAATGGTTACCCATTCGACAGCGAAGAAGTACACGAGCTCTAACTACACTGTTTTCGATTCTTAATTCTCCATTTGGAGAATTTTCTCCTTCCTATCTTACTCCCCATTTTCGATTCCTTTGCTCTTCCCACAGTAAGAATCTCCGATCTTTAAATAATCTTCTTCTTCCCTGTCCTTCCTTTACTTCCAGAGGCAGCGCATGGCTACAAGTCACGATGTCTTTAAAAAGAAAATCCGTATGCTTTTGACCTTGGCAGAATCATCTCAGTAACGACGCGTTTTTAATATTTATTTATGTAGGTATATTTATACATTTTTTACATAAATAATGTAAGTATTTGTAATTTATAGAATATTGATGTATGTATTATAAGTTTCAATATTTTTGTTGTACTGTTTTCCACTTTTGTTGTCTCTCAAAATTTGCACCTCCCATGTCATTTCTGCTATGGTTGACTGGTAGAAAATGCCTCGGTAGGCACAACAAATAAATAAATAACAAATAAAATATTTTAAACACTTTTTACTGATTATGATATTCAAATCGTTTGTTAATAAAATATAAGAACTCAGTTCTAAAATAATGAAACATATTGAGCAGAATTAATTATTTAGCAATATTAAGCTTTACGTCTTATGACATAAGAATCGGCTGGAGGACCATGAAAGAGATAGCTGGCATGAGTTCAAGTGACGCATTACATTGAACAATCATTTTTAGTCTCAGTTGTGTCTACAAAGCGTTCAACATAGATTCAGTGAGCATGTAGAGTAGAACAATAATGTGTCCAATAGATCCGATTCCAAATTGGTTTTAGCTGCGTACGCGCACGACACTACAGTAAATGTAATCACTGTACAACAAACAGTCTTACATTGGCAAATTCCATGTTGAGGCGACGCCCTCGTTATTTAGATCCTCACCCTCAACCCTTTCAGAAGACACGATTCATTAAAACTTGTATGGAATGGTAATTATCAATGCACTTTGTACAAAATTATATATAAATTATCTAATTATTTTCTATAAGTATCTACTAATAATAATTTTGTTGATAAACGTATAGGGATTGAATTATGATTTTTTTATGATAGGTAGGTACTATTTATCGATTAAATCACGAAAGTATCGTATAAAATATATATAATGATATTTTATCAGCAGTAAAAATATAACTGATACGTTTAATGAACGCTATAAATTTTTTATTGCCTTCAGTGTGGTCCAATTAACAAAGTAATGAATATAATCTGTCTAAATAAGGCATTTATCGCAGTTACGTTAGTTATAATATCACTCGAAATTTAAATAATACCTAATAGTTTTCAAGGAAAAATTGTATGTACGAATATATTATGATTTTAATTAAATTAATATAACATTCACTTAATATTTATTAAATAACTCGCATCTAAATATGCAATTATGCTATTTTTTGTATAACAGAACAGAACATTTAGCCATTCTGTGAGGCAATACCGTACAATCCCTTTTACTCACATTGTTGATTTGTTATATAATTATAAGTTATTATGCCGTTAATATACCGTTGAAATACTGATAGATTTGAAATATACTGATACTGGGATCACAATAGCTTTTACATAAAGATAATCATGAATGGAATGTTTAAAGTACAATTAATAGGTAAGGCCAGTACTACAATAGTAAAACACTTAAATTATTCAAAGACATTATTTCAAATAGGATTCTTCACTTCTAACACTATGTAAAATATTAGCAACCATTTTATACTTCCTTATCCCTAGATATAAACCGTTGAGCTGATCAACACTTATCACACTGTTTCCTAGCACATTGGCAAGCCCTTGCTTCGTGAGCAAAAATGGCAATTATCCATCGGCAATAATCAACATAACAACAAAACTCCTCATTCTCGTAAAGGCTGATTGGAAAACGGAACACAACATGTCTCAATCGCACCTCCAAATATACAAATATACATTATAAAGAGCACTCTAAATACAATACAGTTATGTGCAATCAACAAAGACTTGTACGATTCTAATAGATAAATATAATCTTTTTGGAATGACAATCAGACTTGTACGCTTCAATCTCTCTTTGTTCGCACGGCCCTCTGCACTAGGGACGCGACGTGACTCACTGGGGTATCGATATCGATATACACAATCGATTCTTTCTCCCGTCTACATTATGATACAGCACCTGCGCGATCTGGTGTCGCCGACGACGTCGCTGGTATTACCAGAGAACCTTGGCACAGCGCCCGTACTTGGCGAGGGGCTGATCGGGTTTAACTGCACTGGCATGTCTTGCTTCGTCATCTCCGGTATCGAGCTCGTGCTGTGGTTGTTCGTCGAATTCAAACTGGTCTCGACCGGACTGCCGTTCGTTCTTATTTGTGCCCGTTGCTTCTTTAGATCTGCTAAAGTCCCTGAAACATGTCAGAGAATGGATAAAGGTATAGTGCTTAGCAGTCTTAAAGCGAGAACCTGCAACTACAAACAAAAAATGGTTGGCATTCTTCCGAGATATCAGATAAGCATAACAGTTTCAATGAGTACGCGGACGTTTCTTAATAATAAGTAGTGCATCACTTTCACATCTGTTAGTAAACATTATGCTTATCTTCATTAGAGCAATACAAGTGAATTCATGAAAGTATAACTAGCATAAAATTTCGTCATAAGTGTAACTAAACAATAAAATTTTGTGCCAGAACTGCCACAGTACAAAATATAGTGAGCATAAATAAAAAGACGTGTGCACATAGTTTGAAAGAGACAGACATATACACAGGGTGACCCAAATTAATTTTAACTGTTAATTAAAAATTTAAGCCTAACAAATTCGTATTCGTTGGTATTTTTTTTATAAATTTGCTTTTTACGTTACTTATAATAAAATAATGTAAATTAAGTGGCAGCAAATTAACTTTCTGCAGTGTTGAATACATATTCTGTTCAAGATGATTTTGACTATAAATCGATATCTGCTGATGATTGATTGCAGCTCTTCGAGCACACTATTTCTCAAGCCAGCAATATTCTCGATATAACATGATGATGTATGCGGGCTACCTTATACGATTTCAATTCACTCATTGTTCATTCAGTAGGACAATTTAATTGACCATTATTTCTCGCAAATGCCGATATAGAATTCGTATCGACTTTTTATTTCTGTAGAATAATTTTGGAATGTTATCGCGCGCCCGAACCTTGAACCATCTATTTTATAAATGTTATAATTGAAACTAACACTTGAAATTTTAAACACGCGACAAAGGGTAATATAGGAAACTAGAATTGGATCACCCAACAGAGACAGTGAAATTTATTTCTATAGTTCTAGGGCAAGTAAGCATTTAGTCAAATTTGCACAATGTCATATTTTGGTCAACAAACAATAAACAACGACTACAATTTTAAAAAAACCAGCACATAGTTTATATATTGGATCAAAAATTATAAACAGACAGAATGGAATGCCGAGTATTTTTAAATTAACAAGACAGTAATGGATAATAAACATTTACAGCAACTATTTTATACTCGATTGAGTATCATAATAGTAATTTATCTTATCTATCTATTAAGATAAGATAAGATCATAATAGTAAGATATAAAAACGCATTTGACTTGCTGCAAATTTGGAGAAATGCTAACTTGACCCGGTACTAATAACTAATACAATTTAACAGAAGGAACACTGAACCACTACAACGCATGCAACTACAACCGAGACTGCTTGCCTCATATGCATCCTCGAGAGCCATTCGCCACTGGAAACCGGCACACAGTCCCACCAACTCATTATAAAAAACCATCACTGTGCAAAACTGTTAGAATATCACTTTACAGATAAATTTGTTATAAAATGTGCTAATATAAATAGTGTGCGTGTCGTTCAATTGTTCGTAAGGATGCATATAATTACCTGCGTTAATCATGACGGTGACATGAACATTGATTTTACCATTATTGTCCGTGGTGTATGTCGCGGTGCCGCCCTCAGTGATCGCGATTTGGTTGGGGCTGACGACCAGCTCTTTCCTACCGTCTAAAGAGTCCTCTGATTTGTAGGCGTCATTGTCTTGTCCCTCTGGGGCTTTCCTGACGCCGTTGGGTAGGCTCTTCTCGTAGTGTTTTTGGTCGTTGATTGTCTCGAGCGGTTGTATGGCGCCAGGGGCGTAGTGGGAGGCAGCGTTGACACCGAACAGCGGGTTGGTTATCTTAGGTTGGCTGTATGTGATGCTTTCGTTGGTGTCGCTGAGGTCGCTGGTCCGAGCCGCTCGGTAAGAGTGCTTGGGCACAGAGTATTCCACGTTCGAGTCGTAGCTTTGATTCGATGTGGTGGAACTAGTAGATAGCCGCTTGTGGGTCAGCTCACTAGGCTGTAGGTTCGCCGTGTTTTGGTCATTTTCCATGCCATTTGATAGGCCCTGTAAATGAATGAATACACATTGAACTATACGTACTTTAAGACTTATCGATACTTAAAATGTCAAAGGGTTTAAAGGACATTTCGCTAAAAGTCAAAGGGCTTAAAGGACTTTTAGAGGAATGTCTTTTAAGCCCTTTGACATCTTAAGGGGGTGCAGCGCGGACGCAAAACTGCGAGTTTCAAGTTTCTTTATGATAGCAATCGAGCGGCGGTGACAACGGGGCACGACTACGAATACGCACGCACACTAATATCTGTATATAGTAGACTGGTAATTTAATTAGAGCAATGTTTACTTTCGTAAAATCATAGGCGTTTGGGTAAAAAATAATAAGTCTTAATATTTTTATATTCATATTTTTTTATTGAAAACTAAGACAACAGTGACCTGCGAAATATCAATACAAACATTTTGATGTCGGATAATTGTTTCATTTGTGCTATATTTACAAAGTTTCTGAAGAAATAAGTTTTTAGATATTATTACTTTTACGTCTTGTTTATGCAGTTACTGGGTATTTGTTTCAAATTCCAAGACAACCATGACCTTGTGAAAGGAATCAAGCTAACCTACACTAGTCCTTTTAATGTATATGACCTATTCAGCTCCTAGCACCAGTGGCTTAAAAACACGTAAATTTTCGAAATTTCGCGCTGCACTTCCTTAAGTATCGTTATAATTTATAAGGAAAAAGTAATCAGACAATATACTGCCTGCTGCCTCAGCCACGGCCACCAAGGCGTTATAAAATAAATTAAAATGCTTTTTATTAGGAATTTATTTAATCGATGTGATAAAAGATTTTAAAACTTTAATTTTTTTTATTCAGAACCGTTTCGTTAATGACCGAAATGGTGGCACATACAAAGTAATATGAAATTGAAACCAGCTATTCTGTATTAGAATTAATATTCTTGGTCAGCCAAGTTACATGAAACTACTGAATTTACGCCACAAAATATTTACGTATAGGACGTAACATGCCATTTACCTACTACACGAACATTATTATTTATGTAGATTTATTTAATTAAATCTCATTACATCAGTTTATTATACAGTCAGTAATAAAATATGCGGAAATTTAAGAACTTTTTTACGAAGCAGTTTGTTAGCACTGTAGATACTGCTCAAGTAACGATATCACAAATCGGGCAACTCAAAAAAGGTCTGTAATCGGATGGATGACCGAAAATACGAGCTAGTGTGAGTTTTGTTTACTATCCGTATTCATTCGATTACGTTTACTAAAACGAAAACTTGTATGGCAAAATTTTAACTCTTTTCGTATGTCGTCAGGAGCTGTGTCGCTGTTTCAATGCCATACTAATTTTCGTTTTCGTTAACGTGATTGAATATCAAATACCCTGCATTCAGTGGAAGCCATGTAAAGACATAGGTTAGAAACTAGCAACTTGACACAACTAGTTAAATCAAACAGTTGCTAGTTGCAGCAACTGAAAACTGTTGTCGGTCATCGAAACTAGCAAACGGAGTTGCTGTTTGCGCAGTTTCTTTAGGTTATATACCATGAAGACGACAACTATCATTTACAACACTCCACTGGAATTATAATATCGTATCCACCGGAATGCATCAAATCTGGGGGCACGGCAGTGCCCCCGCCAAGTAGAGCAAAAAAGCGGCAAGGCCGTACCATCCTTTTCTTGAAACAGTTCAGGCCGTTTTCAACCCCCTATAACTTCGTTGTGGATAAAACTAGAAGCCTGAATTTTCAGTAACCAATCAGGCATTGTATAAACACGGTATATTTCTAATTTCATTCAATTTGAACCAGTAGTTTAAGAATTATAACCAGTCAAAGTTTCTTAATTTCGTCACTCACTCATTGGCTGACTGACCGATCATCAAAACTCTAAGGCACTTTTAGCAGACATAGAAGCTTTTAATTTAGATTACAATTAGTGTTTAGTGTATAAATCATGGAAAAACTAAAATATTTTGCAATTTCGGTCCAGTTTTCTAGATACACCATGCATAAATAAGTTTGTGATCCCATATGTGTAGGATAGGATTACAAAGTTACATTTGCAGTTAATGAATAAAATATCTTTAATATTCATATTATGGTCACTTTATAAGATGTTGTTAGGTTAGCTAATTACGTAATAACTTAAAGACAGAAGGTCCCTTAAGTAGGGACTGAATAAATTAACCGACTTGGTATTACATGGATCTCACAACTTTTTACGGTAGAAGAATTGAGTTGCGAGACTTGGTTTTTTTTACAGGTTTATTTTTGATGGTTAGGTATAGTTTACTAAAATATTTTTATGTTAAGTATAAGTATACATATATATATAATTTTTCGCAAATGTTTTTGTTTTGTTTTTGAAATTGTAAAATATTTTTATTGTTTTATCACGGTGCTTGCTATGCCCTTGCAGAGCATCACATGAATACATTTTATTTATGATCCATCTTACATTTGTATTGTGACGTAATATGCCATAAACTATTTGATTTGACAATAACAGTATTGTATTTGTACAGACAAATCTAATAGTTCATTGTTGTTAAGTTGCAAAGCCATTGCAAACCAATTCATTTAATAATACTTTTAAATCTTTTAGCTCAATGACATTTTCAAGTTTTTTTAGGTCCACTAGTGCGTTCTTATAGCAATTTTTCTTTTTAAATTCCTTTCAGATTCTCTTTTTAGATATTTGCTTATTATTTATTCCTTTCTTCTTAATTTTTGTATTATGATAGTTCATTGTTATTATGAATCATATAGTTTGTATAAAGTCTCAAATTTCGTATAGATACATTGTAAGAAAACATGAATAAATAAATAAAAAATTAAATAAAAAAATAAAAAATTAATTTGAATAATTATAAAATATTTGAGAAGCTTATTGTTTTTATATAAACTGCCACTGGTCGCAACAATAAAACCTACCCTGTATCGGAGCCCTAGAACTAGCGGCTCCTTGCGCATGCGCCGCAAATTGTCATGTGTCAAAAACATAATATCCAAAGCCATATTGAGTTAGCACTACACTGAACACATCACTAGGCCACACGGGGTCCTTGGAAGGCACAATACACTAACACTTTATGAGGCACCATAAAGGAAGAATTGAAGTTCGAAGGGTAGTATTTGTATGTCATAATGCATTATCGGGATGAGGAGCGGTGGCCGCGAGTGCGGTGCGTGGCGCGCGCTGACCGCACGACTGGCGGCGCGCGCGCAGACCAGGCGGGGTAGGGCTGCTACCTGCTTTTCGTACTAGGGCTGTCTGTGTATACTTTTTCGACCCATTTCTAACACGAAGTGCTTAGTGCGAGTTTTATATGACTAGAGCTGCTACCTGCTTTTTGTAATAGGACTGTGTTGTGTCCTTTTTGTTTCTTCCAATCCATTCCCTACACCTGATCAGTGTCGTGCGAGCTTTATTTGTTCTCGATAACGTTAAATAGACTCAGTGCCATAAGATGATTTTTATGGCCCTGAAGTACCACGTACTGGCGCCATACGAGGAGAGTAAAATCTTCAGCATATTTTGCCGTGTAATTGAATGCAAACCAAACAAACTTACAACACTTTTAGGACTTCTTAATACTGACTTATTTCAATTTCTCATCCTATCAAGGTATTTCGGAGTTTATTTTATATCAACATATTTAACTATAGTACAGATGGCATGGCAACCCTATTTATCGTAGTAATGCAATCTAAGATATCTAAAATTGCTCATACTCTAATGATTAAAAACGTCTAGCCAGTCAGTGGGACAAGTGAATCTAAGATCGAATGGCTCGCTCCAATAACCACGCAAGTGAAGAGGAACGCAATGACGCGTAGGTATTGACATCAAACACCGATTCAGATAAAAGGATCTCAAGAAAATACTGGTAGATAGATAACAGATTTAGTAGACTTAGAGGTTCCGAGTACAACTCCCTGCGGGGTGCATACATAGTGTACTTGGTTAGGTTGAAAATAGGACATGTTTCAAGTCCGTCTGGCTAGCTAACACCATCTTATTTAGTTTGTTACCTTTACCGAGTAGTTACTTATGTCAACCAAACCGACCTCAGGACTCCTGGTACACTTATTGGTATTGCAATATATCATAATTTCCCTTGTTGTAAGAAGTTGAATAATATACCAACATTATATTGTTTAATTTTTACTTTTTATTGTAATAAAATACCTTGTTTTATAAATTGTGGAGTGTTTTTATTGTGTTGTGGCCTCCTTACTGGAGGAGTAGAGAAGTCCCACATTACACTGCCTGTCGCTATACTAGTTGTTGTGTTTTAGCAGATAGCAATTGGATAGGCAGTTCCTTAGTAATAAATTATTTTTAGTATAGAGCGATTTGATCTTCGGTTTACTACTTATCATAAAGTGTAATGAGTTATTTTTTTCGAACGTTAGCAGGGCTTGGGGACTTTGGCAAATGGTTGCTAAGACACTTAAGAAACTGAAGCTATGAGATAATTAACAGCTTCACATCACACATATAGCCAGTAAAATTGTTGTTGGTATTTTAACTTTTCAACTGATGCATAAGATGCAGAAATGTTTTACTATCCATATTTTTCATACGTTCTAGCACGGTGTGTGACTTGAGATGTAGCGAAATAGTTCAATTGAAAACAGTAAAACAACTCCTTTCAACCAACTTTGTAACATTGAAAGGAATTTTTAGTACTGTAACGATGAACATATGCTTCTATCATAAAAATATCAAGAAGTACCTTTCAAAAGGCTCAAGTATGTTCGAAATTATGTCATTTATGATGACACAACTGGGGTTGACTCTATTTTGATTACCGTACTATAAGCAGTAAAACAGAAAGTAAGTAATACAAATAAAAGAAAATGTTTCGGTCTTGTCATATATCATTCAAGAGTTGTACAGTGGCCGTGTGTAGGCTGATGATGATTTAAGTTTGTATTGTAGAAGAAAAATTGAGAAAACTACATCGAAAAATCACTTAACCGCTAACCCTTTATGTGTTTGGACGACCTCCGTAGTCGAGTGGCTCGCACGCCGATTTCTGGTGTTGCCATCTCCGAGGTCAATTCCGGGTCGAGTCAATGTAGAAAAATGAACTTTTTCTATATTTCCTCGGGTCTGGTTGTGGTACCGTCTTTGTTTCCGATTTCCATAACACAAGTGCTTAAGCTACTGCCTTTAAAATCAGAGCAATGTATGTGATGTTGTCTAATATTTAATATTAATATTTATTTATTGATTTACCAACATTGGTTTACACCAACACATTTACAGAAAAGAAATACATGCGCAAGTATTATTTCCAAACGTAACAAACACTTATAGGTAAATACATCATTCGCACACAACATGAACATAACATTTACAACTAGCTTAGATAATATTAAGTAAAACATTTTATAATGTCAGACCGAAGTTTGTTAGGTGAGACAGACAAAACATCAAGTCCAGCACTACCACTAAATTTATTTACCAACTTGCAAAGTCTTGAAATAGGAGAATTAGACCCAAATACGCTTGAACGGAAAGGTGCACTAAAAAGGTTTATTTTATTTCTAGGGACCTGGGACGCGCAGTTTAAACCTGACAAGCAATTGAGGACAATCAATTCTATTGTTGTCAAATCTATAACTGTTTTATTATCTATTTAATGTAAAAAAGAACCTACAAATGTCAGAGATATTTGACGAGGACTCTCGTAAAAGTGCTACTGACGCCTGTTAACTGTGCAACGGGCATAGCAGCGATACCTTGCTGAACATTTCAAGTAGACCGTGCGCTGTGCACGTTCCCCGCGCACTTTCTCTGCTTTCGACGCGAGAACGACAGTAATTAGACAGACTTGCACATTAATTATACAATAAACAACTGGCTTATCAACTTCGTAATATTGAATTGTTCATATTTTATTGGAGTTAATTGTATTTACTGAAGAAATGATCGCATCGGCTACCGAGCGGCTACGCGTTTTGCTCAATATCCATGGTTCAATTTCCAGGTCTGGAAAAGTGTTTTTCGGATTGGATTTTCGATGCATGGGTTTGTGATCGCAAATCCGCATTAGCAAACATGGTGATTATGCTAACACCCATCAATTGTAGCGATGAATTGATTTCAATTATCGAGGCCTGCCCGGCAGTGGGACTGTACACTTGTATACAGACGATTACTAAAATATGGTTATGGTTAAAGAAACTTTATTTCTCATAAGAATACATAAGATTCACTTACTGAGAAAGATACATTACGTTTTATCACTATTAATTTTTAGCACAATGAACGCACGCACTGAGAAGAAAACAAAATTGACAATTTTATTTAAGGTAGGTAGGTAAAAAAAGATATACAGATATACAGTGTGAATGATGATTTTATGGCATTTACCCCTAGTAAATGTGGAGATAAAGGCTGATAGAGGAGAATGGAAGAAGAAAACATGTTGCGCCAACCCCAAAAAAGAGTGGGGACATGTCAGAAGTAAGCGATGGGGATTCACGGAGGAAGCAAAGTTACTGTTATACCTACTAGAAATTGAAGTCCGTTCGGTGGTGCGTGCGCGCCGTCAATTGACAAATCTGTCTCGCGGGGATCGTTCTCGTCTACGATAGATGTGTCAATCAATGACGCCAACGCACCCTTGATTTTGTATTCCTTTGTAAACCCTGGGGGGGTTTACAAAGGAAGACAAATGAAGGTAAATGAAGAATTAAATTTACCGGTTTCTAGGGTATTTCTCGTATTTTAGAAACCTTAACACTTGTAACAATTATAAGCAAACCGTGTACGTTAAAGGCCCTGTTTTAACAGGCAACATAATATATAAAGACAGTAATAATTACCATTTGTATTGAGAAACAGAAAGCTAGCAATACTAAAAACCATAAAGAGGTAAGGCGGAATGTAAGAGCATAGTTGACTCAAAACTGTACTGAGCCATGAACATAGTAGCAATTACAGCATACATCTTAACTTTTTCATATTGGGGCGAAGCACACTTTCTGCCAATTACTTTTATAGTTTCAGACTCCAGCGTTTTTACACGGAAAGTGTGCGATGGAACATAAATCTAATGTAGCGTGTGTCTATTAATTAAGTAACTGTTATAACAGTTGTTATAATTAGTGATACTAACGAATATAATTTTCTTTACAAATAAATAATTTCTGGAAAGGATATTCCTTATGCTTATCTTATGATATAAGAATATTTCATGATTTAAATGAAACAACTTTCACGGATCTACTCGCGTTCATTTTACACATTACTTTTTATCCTGACGTTTCGAACCCTTTGCAGGGTCTGTGGTCACAGGGAGACACGGACCCTGCAAAGGGTTCGAAACGTCAGGATAAACATTAAAAAGTAATGTGTAAAATGAACGCGAGTAGACCCGTAAAAGTTGTTTCATTTAAATGCGTAGTGTTCGCGTAAACTTTAGAAAACAATATTTAAAGATGTTTTGTTAAATTATCGATTTAATTATTATATATTTAAAAAATCATTCCATAGAACCGACTTTTTGCTAAAAACATGCTATTTTCTTGAAAAAAACGACTACAATATTATATAAATTTTCATTCAGTTTATGTCAGAATAAATACTTAAGTGATTATTGTAGATTGCTACTTCCGAAGAAAGCATTTATAATTAATCATTTATTAAAGAGGTTTTAAAGGTAATCATAGCCTATGCTCACGCACACGCTTTCAATAGTAGCATCGTGGTAATCTATAAATAGGTACACTACATTAACTCAATCCGATCCGTACGCCTCGAAGAATCTAGCACTTATTAACCCAGATACTCCTGAAACTATTTTTCTTCTGTTTTTTTTTTTAAATTCTTTTTGATTTTTTTTACCTATTATAGAAATCTGAGATGAAGTCAAAGTTAAAGTCAAATCATTTATTCAATATAAGCCTTCCAACTTATTGACGTCAAAACTATAAAATGTAAATAATAATAAAAAACAAAACAAACTACACTCGCGAGCAATAAACCGGAATCGCTTTACGGCGGGATGTTCTTGACAAATTTTTACAGTTTCTATGCAATGAACTACTATAATGTTCCCACTACTTAGGGAATCCTACTAGGATATAAAATAAGAACTAAAGAGGCTTACATACAAATGCAATAAACTAACTTTTACTATGAGCTGCATATAACCTCCTTACAGTACCTATATGATTTCAAAGGAAATTCAACTCAATAAGCTTTCAACCTCTTTCAATGTCACAGATAAACATTATTTCCCTTACGTCATGAAACGTAAAAACAAAAACATAAATTTTTACAACAAAATACGGTTTTGTTTTGGAGTCCTGAAACACTATAAAAAGTGAGCATCCCTGAAAATTGGTCATCAGTCCAATATTTCACGTCACTGGGAACACTGTATCTGAAAGAAAATGGAAACCACACCTGCAGAAGCCGCTTAAATCGTCATCTTAATCCAGCAAGGGTTGTCTCAGCGTAAAATTACTCGACAGCTTCATCTAAGCCAGTCTTGTCTCGAAGGTGTACAGAAGGTTCAGGGAAACTTTATCCGGAGACCAGGATCTGGAAGACAGCGTTGCACTTCGGTGAGAGATGACCGATTCATTGTCACCACTTCTCTCCGAAATCGACACCTAACCGAGTGTGGACGTCCAACGGCAGCTCAGAGAAGTTCGAGAACGGGCTGTTAGCGAATGGACAGTGAGGCGAAGACCTAAAGAAGCGAATTTGACCCCAAGAAGGCCAGCTACGGGGCCCAAATTGTCCCCAGCCCATCGAGACGCCCGGCTTCAGTTTGCTCGCGATCACTTAGATTGGGATATAGAGCAATAGAGTCGAGTCCTGTTCTTGGACGAAACAGGGATGTGCCTGCATGGTAGCGACCGTCGACAGAGAGTCTATAGAAGACCGGGGAGCGATTTGCACAATGCTGTTTTGCGGAAACAGTGGCATACGGGGACGGGTCCTGTATGATATGGGCGGGGATTTCTATAAAAGCAAAAACGGAGCTGGTATTTGTACCTGGTGGTGGTCGGGGAGGGGGCCTAACTGCGGGAAAGATACATCAACGACATTCTGCTAGGCCATGTGCTCCCGAACGCCTGGTTTTCCTGCTAATGCACGATAACGCCCGCTGCCACACCGCTGCAATGACTAGACAGTACCTGGAAGAAGTCGAGATTTCCACCTTAGACTGGCTAGCCCTCAGTCTTGACTTGAATCTATTGAACATGTGTGAGACGAGCTGAAAAGACGGGTACGAGGAAGATATCCAGCTCCGGCGACGATAGAAAATCTGAAAACTGCTTTGGTCGAAGTGTGGCAGGGAACTCCACAAGATTCCGTCAGGAAACTCTTTCGGTCAATGAGAAACCGTTTACAGGCAGTCATTAGGGTCAGGGGGGTAATACAAAGTATTGAAGGAGGGATAAAATACACATTGTAAATAAAACATATCTATTCATATTACTTCGTATTCATTTAGACATCCACAACTTTAACCTTTTGCAACGATTCCCTATATTTAGGTAGGAAATTTTATTGATTTTAAATCTTTTTGAAATTAATAAAAAAAATAAAAAATATGATTTGAAAGCTTATAAAATTACCTTTCAAATGATATACCACAATCTATAATTCATTGCATAAAAATGGTAAAAACTTGTCTTCAGCAATCCGCGATGAAGTGATTCCGGTTAATTGCCCGCGAGTGTAGTTGAGAGTAAACTACTGAATCAACCATCAGTTCGGATCTTGGGAGAGCCTTTGATCGAGAAGAGCTGGCAAGAAGTTTGCAACCAAATTACAATCATGTAAAATAATATACAAATTTTGTACAATATTCAAGCCAGTTCAGGCGATTTATTTCCACATGCCCCTTTCCAGATGACACTTGAGAAGTTTCTCTCTCCACAAAAAGTACGGTTACGCTATAACGGCCATAGGGCAGAAAACACCAATCCCTTTCCAAAAAAACCTCTATCTTCATATGTATAGGATTATTAAACTTGTTTCAAGATTGATAGAAATAAAAAGTATCTACTTTAATTAAAACTTATTTCTTATAAGGTTAAGTTTCGTAAATCCGCTGGAATATTTGAAGTACAATTACAAAACATTTTGAAACAAGTGTAAACAGTTAATTAATATAAATTGGAGGTAGGTATTTAAAAAATACGAAATTTTGAATTGTTTACTGCAATTGTAAGCGCGAATTGACGCCATCCTTACTCGAAGGTTGTCAACGGAGGATACATAGCCACTAATTACTGAACAGTTATTTAGTAATCTTCAGAATAAACCACCAGCACTAATTGAACGATGAAGAAATTGGGTGCTGATGGCTCATAAGCATGAGCATTCACTTGTTGTGAGCGTTCAAGCGAATGTTTCATTACCAGCTTAAGTTTGAAGAGGCGCAGCGTTAAAGCGTTATTTTGGAACGATTGTAAATGTTTTTTTTTGTCGAAGAAAAATCGAAGAGTTGGCAAATGTTTTCGCTCTACCTGATGTAAGCATGTACTTTGTAATTTGCAATTTGCAAAGGCAGTTAGAGGAGCAGGATTGGGCCCACCAGCCGTCCTCACCTTTCCGCATCGCAAGTTGCTTCTTCACATCTCGTTTAAAGAACCCAAGGAAGGAGCAATACGTGTGCTGGGAAAATAGACCAATGGTTACTACCTACACCATTTTTGATATCCTAAACTAATTTCAAGTTCAATATTTTTCATTAATATGAAATTTCAATTAAGGAACAACACAGAGATTTAAATAGTAACTTTTTTTTTTAAATAGATTTTTTTTAATTAAAATTGACTTATTGGTTTGTGAAAAATTTAACTTTGAAGTGTGTATGGGATATCGAAATGTACGAACGCTTTTATGTTCTATTTGTTCATATTACAAATGAATGCTCAATAGCTCAGGTTTATCGGTGCCTTAAGATTTGATGCGTTGCGCCACATACCGGCGCTGGCACGGACGTAAATGCGCTATTGGCCCCTAATTGCTCCCAATTAGTGGAGTCCATACAGTTCTTTGTGTGATGTTCTCTTAGCGTGATTTTACCCATTTACAGCACCACACTCGTGCTAGGAGAGAAAATGCTTTCAAATATACTTTTTTGATTGTAACAGCAAACCATACAATTACTGATACATTCTGTTCGGTTTTTCACTCATCACTGGTCAAGATTTTCTTTCTTAGACAGCATTTTCTTCATATTAATCATCATCATCACCTTCATCATCATCATCATCATTATCTCAGCCAAAGGACGTCCAAAGGCCTCCCCCAAGAATCTCCACAACGACTGGTTTTGTGCTTCTCGCATCCAGTGGCTTCCGAGCACATTATTATAACAATCCGAGCACATTATTATAACAATAACAACATAACCCACAAGATTGCTGCTACAATCTGCCATCAAACGAGAACAGGTTGATAATGGTCAATGAGAGCTTAATAGATTAGCTCTACATGAAAATATAAAACCAACAACCAACGAAAAAATACACCAGAGCCACAGAAACAGATGGGTATCCGAAGAGAAGGCGATGCACAATTGCTTATATAATTATTATTATAACCTGGTCGGCAGCTTAAGCAACATTCCACCTGGATTATTAGATACTACTGGTATATTTATAGTTGTTTAAAAATAACCGATAATTCGGTAGTAATCCCGTTTGAGGTAATTATTCTAATTCCCGATTCTTTTTTTCTTTTTTTAAGTTAAATCTTTTGCATAAAAGATCCCGATGGGTCGAAGTGCTACTGCAAGAGGGAAACCTCAGCAGGCCCCACTAAGATAAGTTAAATCTTCTTTCACCCAAAGGTTTAGTTGTTTCAGTTTTCAGTGCGGTCACAGTACTTCAAAGCCGAAAGTGACTTACGCTACAGGCGTCCGAGCGACGAGCATTGCACAACAGATGTTGTGCGGAGATAACCTCAAAATCCATCCGCGTAATAATTAATAATGAGCAGATTAACATAACGGTACAACGTTGCATTACGCTACATTGTTATGTGGCTAACGCGTAGGGTATAGAAATTAGAACAAACTATTAATAGAAGTTTAATGTTGTTGTGCTAAATTGTGAATAAAAAGTAAGTAGAGTAGAAATTATTATAAGAATACACAAGTAACTTGCTAAATAAATGGAACTGAACTAAAGAGACGGAATATTCTTACCTAAAACCTGGTAGTTTAATGTGGTTGTGCGAAATAATGACTAATAAATAAGTGGAGTAGATATTATTATAGAGACACACTTTAAACCTATTGACGTTAATCGGTAAATAAATAAAAACGAAAGAGAAATATTCCTACTTGATTCCAAAGAAAAATGAAAGTCATTATTCACAACAACAGAAACGCGCTTGGCTTTTATATCAGTGGATGCCAAAAAAAAATTACCTATCACACTGTTAACAATCCTATTTTTTAATAGCCTATAACTGTCCCACAGCTAGGCAAGCGCTTCCATCATTGAAATCAAGTCATCACTACAATTGATGAGTAATGGCTTTTAATCACCACGCTTGCCAAATGCGGATTGGTGATCGATCACAAACCCAGGCTTTGAATCGAAAAATCAGAAACACATTTTGCCCGACCTGGGAGTTGAACCCGAGACTTCGAGTATCAGGCCGAGCGATTTGCCACTCGGCCGCCGAAGTGCCTATGTCGTATAAGATACATACCGTTCAAGAATTTCCGGTGTCAAAAATAAACTACCAGTAACTTTGAATAAGATAAAAAGGAGCACTCATAAATTATATCACAGCTTTATTACACTACTAGCACATCACTCGCGACTTCGTTCGCGTGGATTTGAGATTTTTAAAAACTTTTTTTTTAATTGTAGTAGCCTATGTTACCCGCAAGGAATGTAGCATTCTATCTGTAAAAGGATTTTTGAAATTGGTCCAGTAGTTCCAGAGATTACCCTCCGCAAACAAACAAACAAACAAAGTCACAAACTTTACCTCTTTATTAATAGTATAGATATAGATTTGGTGACGTCATTGAACTAGCAGAAGAAAAAGCCCACAGGCGGAAAATTTCACGTCAGATCCATTCAATTTATTATTTGTAAAACGAAAGTCACACAGTCCGCAGCAATTTATCATTACATCCTACGCAATTAAGTGCTGATTTCTATAGAAATATTTGCTACGCTATGTTAAGTTCAATTATGGCTTCAATTCGCAACTCGGTATGCGTATCAATTATTATGTTGATCAGCTCATTCGCGTGTGCTTGTACAAAACGACAATTGTGTTTCTCGTTAGAGTATGACTGTGATGTGGTTTTTTCTCAATGTGATTTGTAGAATTCACAATACACACAAATCGAGAATTAATTTAATATTCATGCAGTCATATCGATACCCCTGTGATTAGTTTTTCAAACGCTGCTTATTCACAAATATTGCTGCTATCTTTAGTAGCGTTTAAAAAGGTGATATAGGAATATGCAGCTCTTAAATTGGGAAGCTGACTAACGCTGGGGATTAATAACCTGTTTCTGGTAAGAGATAGGCCTATCTTAGTTTAGTTACCTAGCAACCGCTGTTATTTTCCGATAACTAACAGAAATAACTAAGCAACAAAGCTCTAGTAGGCCTATCTCTTGCTGAGGATAGGTTATTAATTTCGGCTGTAAGGCCCGATTTTTCAATCCTTAGATGGGTCTTATCCAAAGAATAAGATTGTCAATGTGACATATTTTCTAAAGAGAATCCGTCATTATGTCAAATTATTCCATGAATAAACTTAAACTGACGATTGAATAATCAGCCCTAAGTTGGTTAACAGAGAAACTTATTAACAGCTGTCAAAAAGATTTTTATTGTTTAGAAATGGCCAACTATGATGTCACTATTGTTTCCGTCAATTGAGTGACATTAAAACCTTTTTAGGCTACAGAACTTCATGCGTATATAGGTCAAATAAAAATAGGTTAATGTTTTAAAAAACTGTTACGTGATGTCTTTTATATGTTTAATGTTCTGGAATTAATTATTGTTTTTGTCAACTTCCCTATTGTCTTTAAATTTTGTTCTGGCATGACGTTGTAGGACTGGAAGATGTGGAAAAAGTGTAGGGAGTGCAGTTGTATTTTTGTTACCATCCGTTGTAATGTGCATGCTTTATGGTATTTCAATAAAAAATATTGAGTATTAAGTGTGTGAATTACATAATAAAAAAGTTAACACATTAAGGTGGATCTATCGATAAGGTTTATTAATTTCCAGTCAGTCGTTGATTAGATATCCGGTCTCTGTTTGTGTCTATAACAGCTGTATGTAGAATATTTCATAATAATAAATAATTAAGAGCGTTTACGCGGCACACTAGCGCCGCCAATAAAAAAAACATATCTAGTAATTAGAGTTTTAAGTTAAATGTTTTAGTTCAATGCATTCATTCATACAGCCTATGTAATGTAGTTTTCCTATTTTATTACTTTGTTTGCTATTTCTTTTCTTTTCTTTTTTGTATGGTGGGTGGTGAGATAAACAAGTTCACCACTTTATTAGTGAACTTTTAGTTTGTATTATTATTATTATTATTATTATTATTATTATTATTATTATTTTGTATTTTACTTTTTGTTTCTTTTTTAATTGTTTTTATCTAGTGTTTAGAATTGTCTTTAATCTTTTTGTTAAATTGTTAAGTTTTAATAATGGATGACATACAAGATCTGGACGATAGCTTCTTTTCGTGTCTCTCTTCTCCGTGCAGTTATATTAGCGCCGACAGCGACTCATCAGACCCGTTGACTTTGCATGAACAAATCTTAAACACCTTTTCCATTTATCCTAATAACTTAAATATAGCCCATGTCAATGTTTAAAGTATTCCTGCACACTACTCTGACCTTCTGGCATCTTTTAGCAGCTTGCATCTGGATGCCTTACTGATTTCCGAATCGTTCCTGAAACCCTCTCTACTCTCTGCTCAGTTTACCCTTCCCGGCTTCACCCTTATTCGCAACGATAGAACAGGTAAGGGCGGTGGTGGTGTTGCTATATATTTACGTGACGATATACCGCATAAGGTTGTCAAAATCTCCCCTTCCCGGTACACCGCCTCTGCCGAGTTCCTATTTATCGAGATCTGTATTAACCATGCGAAGGTCCTGCTTGCTGTCTTTTACAGTCCCAATCTTACTATAGACTATTTTGACACTCTCGACAACATTCTTAGCGATCTAAGTCCAAAGTACGATCATCAAATTTTAATGGGTGACTTTAACACCTGCCTGCTCAAGACTAATAGTCGAACAAATAAGCTTCATTCTCTAATATCTTCTTATAATCTTTATATATTACCCCTCTCAGCCACTCATTATTTTCCTAACTGTTCTCCCTCTCTCCTCGATCTTATAATAGTCTCTTCTCCAGACAATGTTACCACTCACGGTCAACTCACTGCTAGCTTTTCTTATCATGATCTCGTGTATCTCTCATACCGCATCCGTTCCCCTAAGCGTAAGGTGCATCATATCTTCTGTCGAAGCTATAAATGCATCAACCTGACGGATCTGCAGCGTGACGCCAATAATGTTGACTGGTCTCCTATTACCGAAAGCAGGTGCGTCAATGAGAAAACCAATATTTTCACTAAGAAGGTGATTGAGTTGTTCAATTTGCACGCACCTCTTAAACGTGTGAGAGTGAAGCATGTTCCTGCACCATGGTTAACTTCTGAAATCCAAAGTCTAATGGCGCGCAGGGACAAAGCTAAAAGACGACTTAAACGTTACCCTACTGATAGAAACATTGGTGCTTATAAATCTCTGCGTAACCGCTGTAGTCGTATGTGTCGTGATGCAAAAAGACGCTTCTTCCATGAATCCTTATCCAACCGCAACTCTTCTGACTCTTGGCGATTCCTCAGGTCAGTCGGCATCGGTAAATCTCCTGTTCCTGCCCCTAAGGACACAGATATAAATTCTCTCAATAAATATTTTTCTCAACCACCTGTGTCCTTAGATCATCTAACTAGAAGCGCTACGCTTCTGGAACTCTCCTCCTCCTCTGTCGGCAACCATTATCCACCCTTTACCTTCCTAGCGGTTTCTGAAGATGACGTTAAGAAAAGCCTACTAGCAATTTCCTCTACTTCCATAGGCGATGATAACATTTGCTCTAAAATGATAACTCCTATCCTTTCATCAGTCCTTCCTGTACTTACCCATATCTTCAACTACTCCCTGACTGACTGTTGCGTATTTCCCTCTGCTTGGAAAAAAGCCCACATTATTCCATTACCGAAAATCGCTAACCCTTCTCTGCCCTCACACTTTCGCCCTATTTCAATCCTGCCCTTCCTCTCCAAAGTGCTTGAGCACATAGTTCATAAGCAATTATCCTCTTTCCTCCTTACGAACAATATTCTAAGCCCTTACCAGTCTGGTTTCCGCCCTGGACACAGTACAGTTACGTCTCTACTTAATGTTACTGATAACATTCGTTGGGCAATGGAAAATAAGTCGCTAACTCTTCTGATACTACTGGATTTCAGTTGCGCCTTTAATTCTGTTGACTTCGATGTCCTCCTTGGGGTGCTCCGCTCTCTTAATGTCTCTTCTCCCGCAATCTCCTGGTTTAACTCCTACCTTGAGGGCCGCTCACAGTGTGTCCGCCTCGATGAGACCTTCTCCGATTGGTGCGATCTTGCTGCTGGCGTCCCTCAGGGCGGTGTGCTCTCTCCTTTACTGTTCTCCGTCTTTATTAACTCTGTCTCCAAAGTTATTTCCTCCAGCTTTCACCTTTATGCAGACGACTTGCAGCTGTACCGTCACTTTACTCCGAACGAAACTAAATTGGCTGTTGCAGCCATAAATGAGGACTTGGACCGTATATGTGCTTGGGCTAACTCATTCGGCCTTTTGGTAAATCCCAACAAATCGCAGGCCATTGTGATTGGTAGTAGGGGAATGCGAAGCCGCATCAACTCTGCCGTGATTCCAAGTGTGACTTTCGATGGAGTACCGATTCCTTATGCTGACAATGTCAAGAATCTAGGAGTCATCATTGATTCTAACTTGTCCTGGGTTACCCATGTCGCTGAAGTGAGTCGCAAAGTATTTTATTCGTTTCATACGCTTAAGTGCCTGCAAGGTTTTCTTCCTTTTGGTACGAAAGTTGCGCTCGCTCAAACCCTTATCCAACCTCTTATTGACTATGCTGATGCCTGCTACTTAGATGCCACCGAGGAGCTTCTTAACAAACTTGAGCGTCTGCAAAACCTGTGTATTCGTTTTATTTTCGGTCTAAGAAAATACGACCACGTTTCAAGCTTCCGCCAGCAACTCAAGTGGCTCCCAATCCGTTTACGCAGGAATACTAGAATACTATGCCTTCTTTATAATATCCTTTTCAACCCTTCCTACCCTTCTTACCTGAAAGAACGGTTTGCCTTTTCCCATAATCCTAATGTTCCCTGTCGCTCACACCTCCTCCTCAATCTCCATATGCCATCCCATAAAACCGACTTCTTTTCCTATTCCTTCTCCGTTCATGCAGTCAGATTGTGGAATGACCTACCACCCAGTATTCGGGAGTCGACGTCGATCTACTCTTTTAAGAAGCGCGTAAAGGAGTACTATCTTTCCGGTTGAGTGTGTTATAGTTATTGTATGTATATATGTTTAATTTGTGTCGTAACTTTTTTATACTTTGTTTGTTTCTTTTGTGCACACTTTTTCTACCTTTCTTTGTGTCTTCTCCTTCTACGGGCCTGCTGGAAGAAATTTCAATGTGAAATAAGCAGCGCCCTTGTACTTGTCCATTCTTACTATGTTCTCCCTTCTTATTCGTTTGTGTGTACATAAATTATAAAAAAAAAAAAAAAAAAAAAAAAGAGATAGAAAATTAAATTATGCTCAACAAACTATTTGAATGAAGTAATTTAGTATTTTTACGTCACCTAATGAACATCTGACATGTTATGGTTTAGTTAAATAAGACGTTACAGCTAAAAACGGCCACTTTTTAACTATAACGCCGTATTTACCTTAACCATAACATGTCAGATGTTCATTAAGTGACGTAAAAATGCTAAATTACTTCATTCAAATAGTTTGTTGAGCATAATTTGATTTTCTACCTCTAATTACTAGATATGTTTTTTTTTCATTGGCGGCGCTAGTGTGCGGCGTAAACGCTCTTAATCAGTACTCAGTTACTACAACAACAGGTAGCGCCACCTACCAATCGACTTTGGTACTTACTGCTATAAGTAGTTCTCCAACTTAGCGTTACTATTTGCGAAACACACCTGCTTAGAAAATAGCGTTCAGCCATTGATTTCAGTTATTGTCGTAAGATGGCGTTAAAAGATAAATGATGATTTCCATGTAAAAGGTAACTTTTGTGGAATAAAACACACTTCTCAATTACTAAAATGAAATTCTCAATCATTGTTTATGTTCTGTGTATAGTGTGAGCAATAAAGAATTTTATCTATGTATCTTCCTTTTTTCACATATACTATTACGAGTAATAAAGAGGTAAACATTTATGATATTAAAAAAGAGGTAAAGTTTTTGACTTTGTTTGTTTATAGAGCTCAATCGTTGAAACTTAAGAAATGTTAATTTTTCATTTAGTTATTTAATTATTATTTATGTCGAGAACCTAGTATCTAGACAAACCTAATATAGGCTTTAAGATACTACTAACTAATATTGTATTTATAATTTTGGCTAATAAATAATTTATCTATCTAAGTACTGGTCGGATTGCAAAAAAAAATTTAAAGGGTGGTTTTCCTTCTTTAAATTTCCACTCTTCGCCACTGGTACTTATTAATTTTTGTACGGAAAAATACGAAATCAACGCGGACGAAGTCGCAGGCAAATTGCTAGTTATCAATATTTTGATTTATAGCTAGTACGGCAAATGACTCCCGGGTCCGAGGTCCCGGTTTGTACAGGATACATGGTAGTAGGGATTGCTTGTCCGCCTGGCTAGCTACCACCATCTTATCTAAATATGTCGCCATAACATCAATGTTTGTACCATTGTTGTGCTTCTGCAGCTAGAGATAAGATAGCCAGTACTTAAGTAGTTGAGAATGCCGGGTGAAGTGCGTATCCACCATTGGCCTTCATCAGTAACCAGCAGGTGAGACGAAGTCACTGTGCTTATCCGTAAGATATAAAAAAACCTGACCATCGCTCCGAACTACTGGAGCATTGACTGCGTGATTGGTGCGTTACCTGTAACTCGTCGTCGACGGCGGAATCGAAGGTCTCCCGCAAGCGCGCCTCGCCGCGAGCGTCTGCTTTCGCCGCCAACTGCTTTTCCCGTAACGATGTTCGTCGGACCGAGCGCACTCTGAAAATAAACGCTCGCATGACTATTTTATTTAGGCTTACTTATTTATTAGCATTTTAAAAGATTAATATTAAAATTGCAATCTTACATCTAAACTCTGTGGCCATATTAACAATCAACATCTGGACTGGACAAAGGCTTCCCCCAAGGATCTCCGCAACGACCGGTTTTGTGAAAAGCCTGGCGGTGGCATTACTTTCGCCCGCGGCGCGCCGCTCTATTAAAAATACCTCAAGTTTGGGGTCAAACTCACATATTATGTGAAGGCTTGAGCCTAGTAATATCACGCGTTTATAAGTTGACAATGATAACTCGCAGCTGTTGCATAGCAACTCATTACACATTTACCACATTACGCGGAAATTCCGCCGCGGAAGATGCGCGACAGAACGTCAATACATATATGGGAAGGTCGGAACCCAGAAATGGAACAATCATAAGCTGATGATGAGAACGCGCATAAAAAGCGCAGCTATAGCACGGTGATAGAGCTGCCAGTTGGGTGATGCGTAAAATGGGTCATTTATCTTCAGCTGCAGTCTGCAGCCACCATTAGTCAATAGGCACGATGACAGTATTAAAAGATCAAAATATTAATAATTTTTAGAAAAAAAATATGTTGAAAGGTTTTTTAAAATGACTGTTTTAATGAGATTAATAAGATTTTTAATGAAATAAAAGTATTTTTATTGTTTTTGAATTTGGCATTCACAATACTTATTAAAATAAAAGAATAAAATATTGCAATTGGTCATGTTAACTGAAACAATCTGAGCGAATGACGGCACGTCTCAGTAAACGTCACTGTGCTATGTGAATATTCTGTTGATTTTCTTCGTTGAGCATAGATGTTTACTGAGGCGTGTGACGTCACGCCTTAGTTAAGCTGACGTCATGACACCCGCTAACGTTTCCGCGCATAACTCAAAGTAGGTTAAAAAATAGCGTTAAAACTTAGTTTATTGCTGAAATATATATCCCATAAAAAACAAATGTGAAATAAGAGCCAAGTTTAATATTATGATATATGCCTTGGTCGTTGCCTTCAACGACAAAAGAAGTGAGATCTAAATGGGTGCCAAGTTCAATGGTCAGTACTGAAATTTATTTATAACAACATACATTATTTTATAACAACCTAAAATATCATTTCTTCTTATAACTTAGGATAATATATTGAAGCCTAAGGTCTAACTTGGCTAGTTCTCATATACGAATTATTATTAAGTGCCTACTAAAACAGTCATGGAAGAGCCCTATGTCCGATGGCTAGCTTCTACCAGCCAGCCAAATTTCTGGAAGAATAAAATAAGAACTTACAGCTTTAGAACTTGCGAAGGCTATAATATACAGGGTGTTTGGCGCATGGACCGACAGAATTTTTTGGGGTGCCGGTGGGGTCATTTCCTACCTTTCCATCCTTAGTCCTTGGTCTAAGGAGTTACGGCTATGGAGAAATGATTTTTGCCCTTTTTTTTTAAATTTCATAACTACCGCAATTAAAACCCCATTAACTTTTTATTTTTCATTATAACAGCAATTCTTTTTACCAATTGCATTCTGTAATGTATGCTTTTTCATAAAAACAACACTTTTTGTCCCAATTTACATCCATAATTAGGAAAATGCACCTTTTTTTAAAAAACAATGGTGAACGTATGAATAAAATTCAACTTTAAAATTCATTTACAAAAAAAGTAACAGGTATTGAGAACTTCGTTTTCTTTTAAAAAGTTCTGTAGTTTATGACCTTTCTAACGGTATACGACACTTTACAAAAATTGCATGCGCCAAACACCCTGTATATGAAAATATGGGATATCATTACTTTTTGTACAGAAATTATTAGTAGGTACTTATTCATAATAAAATTATCGCACCGCTCCCCACCCCGCTGCTCCACGGCCGCCGCACCGTGCGCCGTGCTCCGTGGTATTATTTAATTATTTATAAGTAATGATCTTACACTATTGATGAGCGCTAATTATTGAAATAATAATTAATACTAAATCCCAGTTAATAATAACGTAATAAATAAATAAGTAATAAAACTGATGTTTGGATTTAAAAAAAATTAAGGGTATTCCACTCGTTAACCCCTTGAGCGTCGATCGACCACCAGGTGGCCGATAATAATTAAAATTCTATTGTGTCTAGGATTCGCGCGCTCGAGCTCTTATTATACATATTCACGTGAAGACCTTAAAGTCCAGATAAAGACCGGCTGTCATCAATTTTGATTGCTGATTCTTACATTACAGGCATAAGTAAGTGAGTCCTTGTGTGGTGCCGGGGATAAAGAATTGCACCACTCCATCTCTTCCCGTGGGTGTCGTAAAAGCCGACTAAGGGACCATTCCAGAGGATGGGCAGCAGCATCTCTCTGAAGTTAACTCTCAATCAACTTTCTGCGATCGCCAACCCGCCTGCCAAGCGTGGCGATTATGGCAAATTCCCTCATGTATCCTTATGTATCCATGGAGGAGGTCTTTGTCCAGCAGTGGACGTCTTTTGGCTGAGATGATGATGATAAGTAAGTGATCCTAATAGAATCAATTAATTGAAAAATATTATAAATTGATAAAAAGTTACTAGTTTCTGATTTATTCCTTTGTATTCGCCCAACTACCTATCTCGATGCCAAATTTGAACTTTCTAGGTCATCTGGAACTGGGTTAAAATATTGATCTATGTATAGATCAGTCAATGATGAAAATGACGATTTTTGGACGTTAATATTTAAATAACCGTTTGAGCACATATGTATCTCGCAAGTTTATATACGAGCCAAATTTGACATGTTTATGTGAAATAGTTTTTGAGTTATGAGGGGGTCAAAAGTGGCTCCAAATGGTTCGTGTAATACACACGGTGCTGCTCGCCAGTACTGTTAGCTTGAACTTGGCTTGACACGCTACCGCATGTCTAGATTTTTTCGGAATTAGTAGACGGAAACCTACGATATAGAATGGGACTCTAAAATTTGTCATCATGCCTATTATTCATGTAACCTATACCCGGGACGTACCTGGAGGTGCTAGCTGTGGACGAAGACCGCCGCGCGGTGGCGGTGCGCTCGCCCGCGGCGTGCAGCGCCCGCCGCCGCCGCTCCTCCTGGTCGGCCGCCAGCCGGAGGATGCGCGCGCGCATCTCACCCTCTTCGCAGATGTCTGGTTGTCAACAAACATTGTTTTACCATCAGGTTAAGAAGCTTTGTTTTAAGTTAGGGAGCGGGCAAACTTGCGTACGACTCTCCTGGTCCGCCTGATGAAAAGCGAAACCCATGGACGAATGCGTTCTAGCAACCATCTCATCGAAATAAGTCGCAAAAACATCAATGTTTTATTTGTGTTTTTTATATCTGGCTCGGCAAATGACTCCACTCCACCTGATGTTAAGTGGAAACGGAGTCCAGACGCAAGGACAACTGGTGCAGCGTGAAAACAACGCAGCATCAGTCACCCTCACCCTGCCGGCCCACAAGGTGCTTCTTCACGCCTCGTTTGAAGGACCCCATGTCATAGGAAGGAGGGAAAACGTGTGCCAGTAGACTATTCCATCTTTTGGAAGTGCGACAAAGAAACAAGTTACCAAATTTCTTTGTGCGCGATGGAATGTTCGAGACAGTACAGCGGTGACTCCGGAGAGCAACACGCGTACTCCTATGGAGGAAGGGAGGTGGGATAAGGTCAATGAGTTCTTCAGAGCACTCACCGTGGTATAAGCGGTAGAAGAGGCTGAGTGACGCTATATCTCTACGCAATTGCAGGGGTTCGAGAGTATTACTGACCTCTGCATTCTTCACTCCGGGAAGGCTGACGTAAGCGCTGAACGTTACACTTACGTCAGCCTTCACGGTAGCATAGCGGTCAGTGCAGCGCCCGGATCGCGGAAGACCCAGGTTCAATTGCAGGCTGGATCGGGTAGGCGTTTAATTTTTTCACTGTATTTTATAAGTATTTAAAAGGATTTTTATCATTACAGCCCTTGTCCAGTGTAACGAAACAGGCACAAAGGGCGTTTGTGCGTGTTTCGTTTACGTTAAAACAGAGCCACTGATTTTTTTGCGCAGAGGCATTAAAGGGCTAGAAAAGAAAATAATAGAATAGAATGATGAATGGCTTGGTCTCCGAGCTCTGCTTAAGCTCTGAGTAAATTTAATTCCGGAATAACATCACCTTCCTCCAGGTAAATAAATAGTATATTCTTTACAGACAGGTTTTTTTAGGTCTTACTAACGTTAATACAAAACGATCTAAATTCAATCTTTTTTTATAAGCTTTGTTCATGATATAGAACTCACCTGCAGGCGTTTCGTCGTGCTTATTTCTTACATTCAGATCAGCGCCGTATTGCACAAGCAGCTCTAACACTTCTAACTGAAACAAACGATAAGATTAAATAACACTTTTGGGGTATAATCTTTACAACATTCGTGTCGTCGTCACTTGCGTCACGTCAAATAAGAACAGATTACAGTGGAAATGTATTTGACCCTTTTGGAGGACGAAAGAAATGCGTGACGCATTGCTATAAAATGTAAATATATTTGATATTTCTTTAATTTAAAACTCTTTTTAATTTTAGGCAACTTTTGAGCTCTAATAAAAGTCACTACGCGATAAGAAATAAACAACAATGGCCCGTATGTCTGAAGACTGTAGGTCCCATGTGGTATGAGACTACGATTCGCGATACTCGAGCATAGACGGTTGGATAATATCAACAATGGACCTTTTGCTTAAAGGCCGTAGGTTCAAAGTGTTATAAAGTACTCACATGCGCACAGAAAGCAGCGGCGTGGCCTGGCTGCCATGTCGTGGTCTACCACGATAGAACGCGCGAAGCTCGGGCATAGACGGCTAGATAATAGCAATAATGACCCGTTAGTATTTATCCTGTAGGTTTAAAGTGGTATGTCAGTACTCACGTGTCCCCAGCAGGCGCGGCGCTCGAACATAGACGGTTAGATCTATATATTAATAAGTGAAGCAAAAACTTTGTACCCGTTTTTACGAAAATTGCGCGGACGGAGGAGTATGAAATTTCGCACACTTATAGTTTATATAGAGATGGTTATCCGAATGTTAGTATTTTTTTTTTAAATTATGCATAAAAAATACATTAAATCAATAAAAACAACATTACACACACTACCATGTATTTGACACACACGTATTGTTTGTCTTTAATGCGGTCCACATCTGTCAATGCAAATCCAAACTCACATTCAATATTTTTAATTTTTCATTGCTTAGGATAAAATCCGTGCAGCCTTAATAAAATTACGGTCGAATTTCGACCACTGGGCGACCACTAGTAATATCAAATGGACCTTTTGCTTCAAGGCCGTAAGTTCAAAGCGTTATAGCATACTCGCAAATAGTACTGGCTGCCATATGTCGTGGTCCGATGAAGCGTGGTACTCGAGAATAAACTGTTAGATACTAGCATAAGGAACATGTGTATATAGCCTGTACTTTCAACGTGGTATGGCAGTACTCAAGAGCCTCCAGCAGGCGGCGACCCTCGAGAATTGACGGTTAGACAAATCAACAATCGATTGTTTGCTTAAAGCCCGTAAGTTCAAAGTGGCGTAGCAAACTTACAAATAGGCGGCGACGTAGACTGCCTGTCATATGTCGTGGTCTACCACGTCCGATGAAGCGTGGTGCCCGAGCATAGACGGTTAGATTCTAGCAATAATGGTCCGTATGATTGAAGACTGCAGGTTTAAAGTGGTATGAAAGTACTCACTTGTTTCCGTAGGCGGCGACGCTCAACCAAAGACGGAAAAGCAACTATGACCCGTGTATTCAAAGGCCGTAGGTTCAAAGTGGTATAGCGTACTCACATGTCCCCAGCAGGCGGCGGCGTGGACTGGCTGCCACATGTCATGGTCTACTACGTCGGATGACGCGCGATGCTCGAGCAGAAACTCCACCACCTTTATGTAGCCGTTGGCTGACGCTATGTGTAACTGAAACAATCAGAGAACGTTTTTTTTTTCTTGAAAAAAGTGTCCTTTAATGGGTTAAAGTTGCCTTGAATATAAATAGAATGAGGTGTTAATACGTGATAACGATAACTACCAAAAAAGTCTATTTATAGTATAGTCGATATCATTTGTCAGATAACGGATATACGGCAATAGCTTTTTATTTTTAAACCATTGATTGGTCAAAGAATTTACTGATTAATTATCATTACTCTCTAACCCCCGTATTAATAAACAAAGTGTAAGCTTGGAGCAGTTACTCTGTGTTTTGTTCCCGTCATGTAAACTTCATTTCATATTAGAGTAAAAGAGACAAAACACGGATTAACTACTCCAAGCTTACACTTTGTTTATTAATAAGCCCCTAACCCCCTTATTCATAAAAACTATTTAAGGCGAAAGGTAAGGCACACTAGCGCCACCAATTGATAATTTGACAATTACTAACGGACCGGATCTTTTTTTAAACATTGCGTACCGTCCGATAACAGGAAAGCATCCACAATATTTATTTAATAATTGTACACTACTTTTTGTTGCGTGGTTTATTCACAAAACGGGCTATCGCATTTATTCACAAACAATGGCCACTTTTGATGTTAGCGAATGAATACAAAAACAAACCTAAAAGTAGTGCACAATTATTAAATAATAGATGTTTGCCTAGTGTCGGAAGGTCCGCAATGTTTGAAAGAAACTCCAGTTTAGCAGTTATCAAATTAAATCCATTAGCGGCGCTAGTGTGCCTTACCCTTCGCCTTAAGCATTATTTAGTTAAATATTGTTTTATCAACGTCACACAAACATCATTTTGAATTTGAGAAAAAGAGACAAAACAATAATTAACTAAATTATGCTTAAATAGTTTTTATGAACATGGGGGTTAATGTTTAAAGATGAAATGCTGTTTCAAGCCGCCTCATTGGCCTAGTGGATAGACCACCAGATTTTGTTGGTGGAAGAGCTTGTTATAGTCAAAATCAAATTCAAAGTCAAATTCAAATATTTTTTATTCAAATAAACTTTAGATAAGTGCTTTTGAATCGTCCAAACAATTTTTACCTACTACCCATTCAGGACGTCTATTTTTTAGCTGTGGAGAAGAATGGGCGCAAGAAACTCCACAGCTTTAATATAAGTAACGACATTTTAAACCCATGCTGTCTTGTCTTCAATGTAATCAGACACTTTATAATATGCTTTTTTACAAAGCTTTTCTTTAATGGTGATTTTAAATTTATTAATATCATGTTTTTGAATAATACTTGGAACTTTATTGTAAAAACGTACACACAGGCCTCTAAATGAATTAATTACTTTGTGTAGCCTAGTATAAAGTACTGCTTGTTTTATCTTCGTCTGACCAAATACGTACATTTTTAATAAGTCTGCTGCCATAACAACAATAGTAGCATCTTAAGAAATAAGACAGCTGCTTCTTTAGCAGTAGGGCTTTATAAGTGCAATGTGCTTCCACCTTGTGCCTTATCGTCATTTATCGGAGAGCCTAGACAAGTGACATAACGCTAGGACAATAAATTGGAATAGAATGATAAATAAAACGTATGGGATTATCATAAGCCAAGGCTACTTATAAATGACGTTTGATTGGCTTTATGTCAATTCCATACGTTTATAATTCTACTCCATTTATATTCTACTAGCTGACCCGGCGGACTTCGTACCGCATTTAAATATAGCCTATGTTACTCAGCGCTACTGTAGCATTCTAATGGTGAAAGAATTTTTTAAATCGGTCCAGTAGTTTTTGAGTCTATTCGTTGCAAACATACATACATACAAAATACAAAGCTTTCCTCTTTATAATATTAGTATAGACTAGCATTATGCCACTTGTCTAGGCCTTCAGATATACAACCGTTAACAGTTGTGTAATGTGTAATACACGAAATAACTATCACTAAACATTGAACCATATTTCATAGTAGATAAAGTCGAAACTCACCAAAGTAGCACCCTGATTATCCCTCGGCTCGTCCAAATCCATCCCCTCCTTCACCAAATCAGCGACATCCATCAACATTTTCATCTCCGTCGCCGCTCTGGTCTCATCTATCAACCTCTGGGTCACGCCCCTCGCCGCCATTTCACTTTCAATAGCATCGAGCGTTCGTTCTTCTTCGCATATGTCATACGGCATATTCCCATCACCGTTGACAGCTAGGAGGTTAGCACCTCTTTGTATGAGTATGCGAACGAGGTTGAGGTTTCCGCAGGTGGCGGCGGCGTGTAGAGGCGTCCACTTCTCGCTGTCTTCGGCGTTGACGTTCGCGCCGTTGTCCAGTAGCAGACGCATCATGGCTTCGTTGTTGTCGATGCAGCATTGGTGCAGAGCTGTTAGGCCGTCTTCGTTGGTTGCATCAGGCGTGACACCGCGCGCTAGTAAACGCCTCACTGAAAGCATTAGACAAGAGTTTAAAGTTAATGATTATCATTAGTCTTTAACAAGTTTAACACAGAACGCCGGCGCAAGTCAGTCAAGTTTAACGACTGCGATTTTATGACAACAACCAGAACCAATAGTTCAATATTGGCTATAAAGCGCGGTGGCTAGAGTAGGCATTTTAGTGTAGCCCCCCCCACAATTCGAGCTTTTAGAAGCTGGGCGGGGAAGTGGAGATAAGTCCCACAACTCCCACATAACCCGGCACTCGTGTCAGTTTCTAAGTAAGGCTTACAATTTCTCTACTCTCTGTAAAACCGCTCGTCAATGGGCTGCAGTAACCACAAACCGGCCTTGTGCTTGTCTCGTCATTATCACCAGCTCATTTTTATGTCCCCACTTCTGGGCCACGAACTTTCCCTATAGATGGATAGGGAGAAGGGTCATAAACTACCACGCGGGCCCACTGCGGATCGGTGTTTGTTAACAACTGCTGTTGCAGCCAAAACCGAAGCACGGAGGAACTTGAGATGATACGTTTTTGGTCACCTATCCGATGATTGGCCTTTGCGAGTTGTTAAACCTTAGTTTAATCGCAGACCGGGCGCGTTAACCACTGCGCTATCGAGCTCCTCGTGTGCTCGTCTACCGGCACAGATAAATAAACCTGAAAATAATATACATTACTATAAGCTACCTTCATCGATGTCGTTCCTCGCGGCCGCCTCTAGCAGCATCACGCTATCGTTGAAGAAGATGTTCCGCTTGTTGCTTTTCTCGCGCTTCGCCCGCGAGCGCGCCCACTCCTTCTCCCTTTGCTGCCATAGTTTCAACTGCTGCATTCGACGTCTGAAATCAATAACAAATGAAAGATATAAATAAAACCGTAGAAAGGACGTGTCATGAACACAGATAGAGGAGGAAATTATTGAGTTGTTGAACCAATGTCTTTAATGTCAGTCTGGTCATATAAATTTATCGACAAAAAAAAGGTGTGTCATCAGTTCGTCAATGTCATCAATCATCATGTAAAATATCCAGTATTTTCTTGGCTATCCTGGTAATCGAAAGACAAGACCACAGAGGTGATGTGTATGTTACTGTTACTTGGACGTAATAAATTTAATCCTAACTATCTAGATGGTTTACAAGACAATTACAAAAAAAACTGATGACCTAACAATAGACCTTACCAACCATTGACGAAATGTTGACAAAAATCAAAACCCATAGTTACAATTCAGGTCTAAAATCACTAATTAAGTACGGTAATTAATTATGCAGTACAAATGCTTGTTGATTAGATTAGTTATAGTGAGAGGTTAGCATTCAGTTTCTCTAATTTCACAAACGCGTCGCGCTTGTCCGTCCCATTTCTTAGTGGGAAATGATCGTGTCCAATCAATCGTGTTACGTTGGAGTTTCAATTTGTTATAAGTAAGTCAACCCATTATCCCCTCTTTGAGAGAAAGCATACCGACATAATCTGGGGGTATGTTCAGATCCCCGATATGCTGATGCAGCCCTCGGGTAGCCTTCAAGGAAGAGTGTATTTTTCCAAGATCGTTTTATTTTTTGGAGAGATTTTGCTGATTGCGTCCGTCGAACATTTTCAGCGTCACCGGACTTTTTGGGGATGGAGAGAAACTTTAAGGGTTCTTCAAACCGTGTGATCGAAACACCGTCTGAAGTATTCTAAAAGGAAAGGCACGCACTAGTGCATGCCCTCGTTTCTTAATATCTAGAAATAGAAATTCTTTAATTCTTGTTTAGTAAGGTCCCCGTTCCGTACTATCTCCGCGGGGTTCAGATCGGATCGTGTCCAAGATCGTACTGTTGCAGTCTGCCACTGATCATCGAGCTGACCGCTCGCAAGATCTGTGCGGCTGATTCCCTAAGTTTGATGTGCAACTTGCCAAATAAGAATCTTTTGCAATGGATGTGTGAATAATTCTTAACTCGTCAGCTGTAGATCACAAAATTTTCTTAAATTATGAATTGTTGAATTACTCTTCTCGTGTTTGTTAGAAGTTTTTCCGTTTAATAACAATGAACAAACATGCTTGTTATCTGTGTGCTAAAACAGTTCCGATCAAAGAGTAATCCTCACGTTACACAGTATTTAGATCCTCAATAACCGTACGAACATGTACTTTATGTTTGGATTCACAAAGTGTAGAATCATATCAACAAAACATCAAAGTTCGACGGAATCCGTAACATCATTTAGCGCAGATTTAGACAAACGTAGCCATTTGAGCATACCGTTGCTTGGCTGTAAGTAAACAAATTTACAAACGCCAGAGAGCATGACATTTAAACATCCATCGGAATTTACCGGTTTTCAGTGTTGGTGAGCTGATTCGGAATGCCTCTCATCTCAATTGTTAGTATAATCTGCATTTTCTACAGCTTGTCTTAACTACCATGTTAGAACATGATAGCTTTAATTAGGAAAGTCTTGAAAAAAAATACATGTTATACACGAGGGATTTTAACAATTTTCCAAATTGTAATATATTTTTCGGAGATCCTTGGGGGAGGCCTTTGTCCAGCAGTGGACGTCTTCTGGCTGAGATGATGATGATGATGATGACGATGATGATGATGATGATGATGAATATATTTTTATTATTTTGAATTTTGCATTCACAATGCTATTTATAGTAACAAGATATTTATTTTCTTGTAATGTATTTGCAAAGTTTGTGTAAAATATCATAATTATGGAAGTTTGAGTAAAGATGGAAGGAGAAGGAGAGTAAAGCCGAGTATAAGTTACACAAGCAAAATTATATAAAACGTCGTATATGGAAGTTTTTGCCGGTGCTTCGCAGTACAAGGTCTCCCGCCCTGTAGACTAACGATGCGATCGCGCAGTGACATTCATAAGAGCTCAAGTAGTGGAGTCTAAACTGAATAGAACATTTAGAATTTTGGAGAGAGTAATATTGAGATTATTACATCGGTTAAACCGACAACACTTTTATAATTAGTTATACTACTTCAATAATATAACTATATTATAAATACTATTGGTGTTCGGTAATTAGGTGCCTAGTCTTATTTTAATATATACTAAGAACCTCCTTAGAGGATAGCGGTACAAATATATATTAATAGTATTATAAGATTTTGAAATTACTTAGATTTTTGGTGTCTTACAAGTAAAACGAGACAAAGTAAATAGGAATTTCGTGTTATTCTGATACGTTGAAAATATAACCTATTAAGGTTATTTAAAAAATGTTAATTTATTTTCTAAGCGTGTTTATTATAAAGTGACGGACCAATTTGTAGCCCGTCAGCTCGAGCGGAATTCTCATTATTTGTACTAACTAACAGCGACCTACCTTAAGTATACCTATATCACACTAACACACACTATTCAATTAACGTAACTACTTTGATAAGAAAACACACCATCAAATAGATTACTACCGAGAGCCATTCAAGTACTGCTCAAAATTAATCTAAGTAACAACGTAGGTACACTCCACTCCACATAGCGTCTTTCAGCAACCTTGATGTTTGTCGTGTCCTATTCATTGACACTAGTCAATTGCTAACCAAACTCATCAAAATCAGGCTCATATTCACACAATTGAGGCTCAATTGGCGAGTGTCAACTGTTTATTATGTGCTCAATGTATAAACTATGGAACTGCGTCACGCGGCTTGTTCTTCTGCGTTCTACATAATAAGGCAATGCATACGGGTCCGTGCCTTGGAAGGCACGTTAAGCCGTTGGTCCCGGCTGCATTAGCAGTTGTATTAACAAACCACCAATAGGCCTGGGTGGTGGTTTTTGGGCCCGTTCTTCCTGTAATGTTTCCATCTATAGGAAATGCTCGTAGTCCAGCGTGGGGACACGAAATGAGCTGATGATGTGATGAATGCATACGGCGTAGGCAAAGGACGATTGCAACACCAAAATGTATCTCTAACGCGTTGCAAATCCTGAATAGACCTTTTTAACCAACTTCAAATAAAAGGAGGAGGTTCTCAATTCTACTGTATTTTTTAAATGTTTGTTACCTCAGAACTTTCGATTGGGTGAACCGTTTTTGATGATTCTTTCTTTATTTGAAAGCTGGTGCTTCCCGTGTGGTCCCATTTTGATTTGGTCCAGTTCTGATGATGGAATCCTTAAGGAATTGAGGGAACTTCTCAAATATTGTATGCATACCTATAGCTATTTTAGTATTTTCAGCAATAAATCAAGCATTTTCATTCAGAAAGTATCATTTGATGAAGTGTAGGTAACTGATGAAAAATACCACAGATTGCCACCGGAACTCCTCAATGATAAGTATTCCACGGGTGGCGATAAGATACTCGATTAAGATTATTAAGCTACTATGATGAAGCAAAAGAATGCAGACACTGGTACTCAGTTTTTGATGTAAAGTTAAGTATGTGGCAGTCTTATAGTATTTAAGAATATAAGATTGAGTATAATAAAGGTTAATTGCAAGTAAATTGAACAAACTAAACTACACAATTATTTTTTAACTTTTTTAGTGCAATTTTTTCAGTCTAATTTTTTGAAGAACTCCATGCTGTGCTTCTTTGAGAATACCTTGGTAAGGAGGTCGTTTTGTCTAACAATCGCTGATAATAGTATGTCCAAAACACTGGCAGTTAAATTTTTGCTTAAACAAAGCATCTTGCACAGTATCCTATACTATGTCCACCAAATGTTACCTATAATAGGTCGAGACTCGAGCTACTTATGTCTAAAATAAACTAATATCAGGGGGCACTGGACCTGAAACGGTCGAGTTAAATGTGATCAACCGGAAGGCTTCAAATGAGGTGGAAAGAACATCAAAGAACTAACTAAACGTTAGTACAATATCCTTTTATGAGTTTAGTAGGAAAAGTTGCCATCTTTTTATTAGAGGCATATACTAGAGCTAATAGAGTATTAACTTAACCTTATGTCAGATACAACAGTTGTGAGATACAACCCTGCTAAACACGACTTTAATGTTTATACTGACACCCCCTAACGACCGTTAGGTTACAAAGTAGGTGTCAGACAACCTTGCGCAATCAAACTAACTCGCACAAGGAACCATCAACGTCAGGTCATAACGTCAGATTTGGTAGGCTACTCTTGACGCAAACTCAATCTCAATACAATTCCAATGCGATTAATATGTATCAATATTGGGATAAGTTTCGCAATTTCGGAACGCCCCATCTCGATAATAATTTGTTCACTCAATTTCCAAGCAATTTAATTGTAATGTAGCGCTATTATCGCTTTTAATAGTGTCATTTGAATTTTTTAGATTTGGGATTGGAATTGTATTGAGATTGAGTTTGCGTCAAGAGTAGCCTACCAGGACGCGCATTCTCCATCCAGAACTTTTAAGACTAGTGTCTAAAGCGAGTTGCTCCATGGACACGTATAGTTCACTATACCTAATATCCAGAAAGCTTACCGGAGCTGTAAGCTCGCTTACTTCTCGTTGCAATAAGAGTACAACTCGCAGTTTCCACTGCTTGGGTCGTCAACTCTAAAGTTGACTAACTGTCGTATTGGTGGCAGAGTTGTAAGCACTTCTCAGTACCCATCCATCCCATGCGTTGTGCGTTGCGTGGCGCAGCTGCGCTGGCTATGAAGAAAACGCACGTTACAACCATAGTAGAATAAAAGAAGTAAGGTGACTCGGCCCCCGAGCAAGCGATAATCACCTAAACGTGTAGAGCTGTCGCTTTTAATTAGAATGAGGTATCTACATATAAAATAAGAGCATACTTAGAAATATGAATTCATGGATTTCAGAGAACCCCCGATCTACCTAAACGTAGTTTGTCAACTGTACAACACAACGACTTACAATAGGTAAGTAGGTACGGTCAACAGCACATCACGGTAAACACTTGCAGTTCGATATTAGTACTTATTCCCACAACATAAGAGCGGTACAAAGTCCAAAGTGTTTAGTCTGACTGTACCTAATTAGTCCCCTGTTTTCGCGGTGGGGTGTACCGTGTAATCTAATAAATTAAACTTACAAATCCGTAGGTACAGGTACCTTTTTAATCCACGAAATCTGGAGCAGAACTTAACTCTTTCGGTAAATAACTATTTAACACAAAATTACGCACAGTTTTAAAAGCATACAGTTGGGCAACGAAGGTACTTTCGCAGAGCAAGCGAAGGGAACCCGCGGGGAAGCGGGCGCTGGGACCAGTGTCCCACAAACAAGCGAAGTTTGTGGGAGCTACCGTGAAGGGCAGCCACGTGCGCGTACTTCGTGTTTTAAACTTTTTTGAATTTACGTTCAGTGATTCCTATTGAATATAATGGTGCATACACATTGTTCTGTATACGGTTGTAAGTCGACGTCGAAACACAAGAATTTAAAATT
Organism: Eudonia mercurella; assembly: GCA_963082485.1. NCBI lineage: Eukaryota > Metazoa > Arthropoda > Insecta > Lepidoptera > Crambidae > Eudonia > Eudonia mercurella. Next base: position 6,597,273 of record OY720035.1, read on the forward strand.
TCATAGATTTCCCCGTGACGCAAGATAAGTTTTTCCTATGTCGTAATAACTTACAGTACTTTGTCTTTGTTGTAATGTATGTAGCTACATGGATGGTAAAATACATATTGTTGGTGAAGTGCAGGTTACTCCAACTACAAGAATAAATAACCAAATTCTTGTGCTCCAACAACAGATGTCTAAATAGTTACTTCGTAACTCTAACTCCAACCTAGCGGGGATTTCTAGTGTAGGTAGGTATTTGTCTTCTTTACGGCATATACTCTTGCGCAAAGTGTAATTATTATGTTTACAACTTATTGGAGTAGTTGGGATGTGGGACACAGAAAGAGTAGGTATTTGTCTAATATCAAACTGTTACTGTTTATTTAAACCAACAGAATAAGAGGAGGTTCTATATTCACCTATATTTTAGGGTTTATAATTCAAGATTTCTGGGCTTGTTTCTTTTTTTTAAATTTTTTAAGCAATCAGGTTTTTTGATAATTTTTATTTACTTTTTATTTTACATCTTTTAGTTAATATTATTAAAGGAAATTTTGCTATCCAGTCATTACATTATGAGAGATGATAATAGTTGTTACTATTAAGTATCTTGCGCAATTGAAGTGAGTACAGTCTTAATCAACTTGAAATCGTTAATTGTTAGGTACATCAATTTGGCTGGCACCTCATATCCGCCATATTTTTTTTTTATTTGATGTAGAATATAATAGAATAGAATAGATTTTTTTTATTCATAACCACTTAAATTAGTAACAGCAACATACAGCAACAGTATACTTATCCAAAGACACTCGCGCAATAAATACGAATTTAATAACTAATAAAAAATGGTTCAGCCGTTTATTATGAAGGAACATAATTTAAATTGAATTTATATCACAGCCATGCTCATGATTTCCCCATATTTTCATGATCAAATTGTTCATCCGAATGCGAATTCATTATATTGTTAAATTTAATAATAGAAAATTAAAATCTAAAAATAAACCTTCACGTAAATATTTAGCAGTGCAACATTTGTAAACATGTAGGTATATAGTTTATTCTTGTTAATAAATGATTATTTGATAAAAATATTAACGATTATTTGATTTGGAATTTTGTGACAACCCTTGCATATCGGCGAACGACCGCGTGGATACCTACGCGGGCGGCCGGGCGGCGGCATCGCCCCACATCAAAGGCGATGCCCTACTGTATGAAATAGTAATACTGTGCTATTAGGTTAGGCAGGAGGTACTCACCGTTCTTGTGCGGTAAGTAAAGTAAAAAAAGAAAATTCTAGATTTGACAAGCTGCTATTTAGACATCCATAAACACTGCAATCTCTTGTTTTTATTGTAGCCATCGTTGACATTGACTTACGTTTAACAAACTATAACCTACGAGCGGCAGCGGCGCACGCGCAGCGACGAAACACGCAGTCGCGCGCGGCATTACGTACGGCTCAGCCGCGACTGGCGCATCACTTACATCATTAAAATCAATAAACTTTGTCAGTGTGTGCGAGCGACGATGCATACGGACGGGCTGGCTCGGCCGCGATCACATACAAGCCGCGCTCGGTGCGTATGTATGAAGATACCATACTTGTTTTATTCTACTATGTTACAACGTTTCTGCATGAACGCGATGCACAACCCGCCGTAACAATAAGGAGACTGTGCAAGGTAAGCTTCATTCAAACGCGCTCGAGCACCGCACACATAGACAACCTCTCACGGACGTGAAATCTCGCAACAACTGCACTCGAACTGTAACGAAAACGAAAATTTGTATGGCAAAATGTTAACTAGAGATGAGTCGTTCATGAATGAATCCTTCAATTGGACTAGTCCACTTAGCAAGTATATCTCCTTCACTCGTTCATTCGGCTCCCAATTACTTCAGTACTTCATTTAGTTCACACTTCACTGAAGGAGAGTAAAGCGAACAGATAGATTTAGATTACGAACAGCGCGTGCGGAAACGAGACAGTTGCACCGGTCGGAGTCGGAGTCTGCCCGCACTCAATTTGACGTCTTACGATGTGAAACATTAGGCTTATTTCAATCATTAGTTAGAACTACGAAACAAATTGAACTAAACGAATGAAATGACGCCATTGAACTTAATGACAGGGTGACTCAAAGGGACTACTGAAGTACTGTGCCAAGTGAACTAGATGAACTAAATGAACTAGAAGAGTGATATACTTCATCTAGTCCAATTGAACTATATCATTCTTTACACTTCAGTGAAGTAATTTTCGCATGCCTAATGTTAACTCTTCTCGTACGCCGCCAGAAGGCGCTGCTTCAATGCCATACTAATTTTCGTTTTCGTAAACGTAATCGAATGAATACGGATAGTTAACAAAACTCACACTAGGCATCCTGTTCCTAGCTGTTCCGAGGTCCGTATTTAGCTAACCTTCTGGGTCCTCCTTGTTTTATACCGATGCTTTGTCCTAGCTTTCGATCGTGCCTCTATCAACAACGGCAACTTAGGGCTTAGCTGTGAGCGTTTTAAACAAACTAGTGGTCGCCCAGTGGTCGAAATTCGACCGTAATTTTACTAAGGCTGCCCGGATTGTATTCTAAGCAATGAAAAATTAAAAAAGATAGAATGTGAGTTTGGATTGGCATTGACAGATGTCGGCCGCATTATAGACAAACAATACGTGTGTGTCAAATACATGGTAGTGTGTGTAATGTTGTTTTTGTTGATTTAATGTATTTTTTATGCATAATTTAAAAAAAATATTAACATTCGGATAACCTTCTCTATATAAACTATAAGTGTGTGAAATTTCATACTCCTCCGTCCGCGCAATTTTCGTAAAAACGGGTACAAAGTTTTTGCTTTACTTATTCATATATATGTAGATGGTTGTAGGCATAAAGCATGCCACCCATAGCAAGCCTGCATGCCGTTTGTTGTTGCGCGAATCGCTACAGGCGGTGAGATGCGCAGCGATAACAAATCGTACTGGCAATTAAGGCGAGTAGGAGACAAGTCAATGTATTCAATTGGTGTTTGACATTGAGATTATACTATAAACACTTTATTAAATGCGCGTTCAAACGCATAACAACTAAAATGTTTAACCTATTAAGCTAAGCATTTTGCGTCAACCACCGTTAAACATTACAGCTATTGTGTTTACAGCTCTATTTCTAAAACGATAAAGACTGTAGCGTGGTGACTCTTGTTTACAACTTAAAAGAGCTTTAAACGTTTTATTTCACACTTAATCCCGCATGGGATATTGCGAGTCGTCATGCGATCGTAAAAAGTGAAAACAAGGTTTCACTTTACATCAGGCGCAGATTTTATTGTTCCATAATGTGCGCAAGATTGCGCATAGGGTCGCCATGATGGTCGTTCTAACGTTTTTCCGCGTTGTTAGAAAGGAGAAAATGTCAGTTCGTAATACGTTGATATGAGACGGAAATGATAAGACGTATCGCGTAATGCTTATATATACTAACTAGTGGTCGCCCAGTGGCCGAAATTCGACCGTAATTTTATTAAGGCTGCACGGATTGTATCCTAAGCAATGAAAAATTAAAAAGGATAGAATGTGAGTTTGCATTGGCATTGACAGATGTCGGCCGCAATAAAGACAAACAATACGTGTGTGTCAAATACATGGTAGTGTTTTTAATGTTGTTTTTGTTGATTTAATGTTTTTTTATGCATAATTTTAAAAAAAATATTAACATTCGGATAATCTTCTACATATAAACTATACCTAAGTGTGCGAAACTTCATACTCCTCCGTCCGCGCAATTTTCGTAAAAACGGGTAGGTACAATTATTTTGCTTCACGTATTAATGTATAGATATTATAAAACTGAAGAGTTTGTTTGTTTGTTTGTTTGATTGAACGAGCTAATCTCAGGAACTACTGGTTTGAATTGAAATTTTTGTGTTGAATAGTTCATTTATTGAGGAAGGCTATAGCACAGAATAATATACGCTTTAGGCTATATTACATCACGCTATGACTAATAGGAGTGGAGCAGCAATGAAAAATGTTGCAAAAACGGGAAAATACACGGGGCACAGCTAGTTCGCGATATAATGAACGACGTTTGTGAATCAGCTTTGTTTAGTAAAAAAAAATATTTTGTTTTTTACTACAAAGTTTCCCCTTGGCCTTCATCACAACCGATAGTAAGCTGATAAGGTTGAAAGTGCTAGTGTGTTTTGTATCATGGTGTAATTATTAAATAGGCATAGCAGTACAGCAAGCAGGACTAGCTAGCGCGTTATATTCACTATCGTGAAAGCTAAGCTATTTCCGTAAGGCCGGCAGGCTTATTACCGTTCTATAGCAACTGGTTGCTAATTGTACAATAGCAACGCGATTACTACCAGTTGCGATTGTTAAACTGGTATTATGGATGTGAATCGCAAACTGATTGCTCGCTTGGTGCATTCGCGACTAAAATGTATGGCAACTAGCGCCACTCGCGATAGAACGGCAACCAATCGTAAACGCAAACGTCAAAAAATTTATCCAACAAGATTTTAATTCTAATGTAGAAGGATTTTGTTTGCTCGTCGCAAGTCGCACGCAGCGCAACAAGAAACGTATTTCACGTGTGTCTAAGTGGTCTCAAATAAGAAACTTAAGTGTTTCGCGTTTTTTGTTTACTCAAAAGTCCACGACATAAACTTTGGAACATTTGCCTAGATAACCTATAGTGCGATCTGAATTCAAAGTCAGAAATCTCAAATGCGCTGCTGATAGCATTATTTCTGATTCTCCTCCGAATACTAGTAGTGCTCCTCCTTCTACGATTTGCTTCTTCATTGAAATAATCCAACAACATGAGAGCTCGCGCCATCGCAGTTAAGAACACACTACTACAAGTAAAACATGACTGAATATCAATAACGAATCACTGAATAATAATCTTATAACGTTTTTAAAGTAATATCAATAGTCACTTACAATTAATGAGACGAAATAACAGTTTAATTTGACAAAGCAACTAATAAGAAACACCAAACAATCACTATAGCACTAGTTGTTAAATCCAAGTCGCTATCGCTCTCACGTCGCTGTCAAATTTCGTTCCGTAATACGAATAAACAATCGGTCGCTTTGTTTCAAAGTGTTTGTCATGCAGTTTTAGTTAATTGATTGTTCGCTAGAGGCGCTGTTGGCGCTTGATCGCAGTTGTACGTTCCGTAATACGAATTTGCGTTTTGACAGCAATAATCGTACAATATCGCGATAACGACTGATCGCAAAAGATCGGTAATAAGCCTGCCGGTCATGCGCATGGGTGACCGAATATCATCATTTCTAGTACCTTCGTTCTACGGAAGAGCGAGAAGGTAGATACCGTTGATCCCTTTTGTCATCGTAAGACGAATCCATTAAACCCCGATCCGATCCGAACCCCTTGGAGAATCTAGTAGGGCACGGGGACACGCACTAGTGCGTGATGCCGTTCCTTACTAGAAAACCTCTGATGGTGCTTCGTTTCACATTGCATAAAAAAACCCTTTAAGTTTTTTTTTATTTATTTATTTACACACAAACTTACAACTTGACACAACAGGTTTTTTTTACCCCCAATGCGATAGATGAAGCGATTGAATTGAAACAAAGACAGATTGAAACAAACAAACTCACTTTCGCATATTAAGTTAGGTTAATATTAGTTAGGATAGTTACGGTATAAACTCTGATTTAGACACACATCTGCTTATAACGTACAAACACCACTATTGTAACCCTGTAAAGGCCATCCCAATCCTATCCAAACTACTCCTAGAATCTAGTAGAGTGCGGGATCACGCTTACGTGATGCCACTCCCTCTAGAAACCTTCTGACGTTGTTTTGATCGTGATCAAGCAGTGTGGCTTGAGGAACCCTTTAAGTTTCTCGCCGCCCCCAAAAAAGTCCGGTGACACTGTGAAGGCCGTTTACAGATTACAGCAAACTCTCTCCTAAACATTTTTGAGCTTGTCAGCGAAATCAATCTTTTTTTATATATATTGATTCGACCTTTTTTGAATAAAATTGGATTGAGTTTTCAAACATGTATCAAAATAAAATGTAATTTAAATCAAAAGCACTAAGGAGTGTTGATATCAACTTCGAAGCAAATCACCGCCAAAATACCTTTACCCCTTTTGACCCTGTTAGGGGATGAATTTCAATAAAATACGAAACACGTCTTCCATCAATTCTGTTAAAAAAGGTTTAAGCAAACTTTGAAGTAGATTGGACCAAGGAATCACATTGTCCCATACAAACTTTGCCTCCCTTTTTCACCCCCTTAGGGGTAGAATTTCGGAAAATCCTTTCTTAAAGGATGCCTACGTCATACAAAGAACACACCCTCTAAGTTTCAGGTCTCTATGATCAGCGATTCAGACTGTGCGTTAATCCGTCAGTTAGTCATTCAGGACAAAGCATCTTAAATGTATACCTAGATAATAATAGTTTTAATATCATGCCTTGCAGTTAGCGCGTTTGACATCAACAAAGTTATTATATTTACTATCAAGTGCATTTTCTGCATGTCAGGGTCGACAACCGCAGTTTAGTAGTACGACATACAACCTACTCCCTTACATATTATATTTTTTACACCAGCTGTGCAAGGCAAGCGAGCAAACAGCCTGCCAGATGGACCCCAGAAGGGCGGGCTAATTCAAGTGGAAAATGTATCTCTTAACCTCACTTATAAATAGAAACGCAAGATTTAACTTTAAAAGACCTTTTGGAGGAACTTACAAATCTATATAAAATGTATTTATGTTTATGTAAGTGTGTTTCTATGTTTGTCCCGGTGGCGTTCCTATAACGCACGCTTCGGTAACTATTTGAGAGTTGGTAAAACCTTCACGAAATAAAAATGTCCACTGGATGAAAAATTAGGGCAAAAAAAATGTTTGCAATCATTAATAACATAAACAGGCAATTCATTTAAATGTTATACATATATGTTAGAAGCTCGATGCCGCTAAAGTTCGTGTTGCGATCTTGCAAGTTAAGCAATTATTGCAATGCCAGGTCACCGGATGGGTGACCCAGTTAAAATAGCTCGAGATTCTCCGTGCTTCAGAAGGCACGTTAAGCAGTAGGTCCTGTTTGATCACTCACCGTATTGGGCTAGCGTTGTGGGACGGTATTAGGCTGATGCTGAAATTGATGATGATCAACATTTGTGTTTTTGATGATGATGTTGATTATGATGCTGATGATGAGGCTGATAATAATGGTGATGATGGTGATGATGATGAGTAAGAAGAGGCCTCTATAATATTAATACGTGACGAATAAACTTTTGACCGTTTTCAAGCACATTGTGCGCACAGAGGGGTTGATATGGCATAGCTAAAGTTCAAACGTGTCTATGAGATTATACTAGTGGCGATAGTGATATAAATCAGGTGGCGGGCAGGGGATGGATGAGGAATACGCAGGATTTTAAAAAGTGGCGTGCGAGGAAAGATACTTATGGCGTGCAGGGGACGGAAGTGGGCTGATGATGATGATGATGAAAGTTCAGATGGAGCAAGAGTGCAGAAAGATAAAATGCATGTACGATATGAGTTACATTACATTGTATAAATAAACATTGTCCGTCTTACAAATAAACAAAGAACAAGGTCCGAATAGTTATTCCGTGTTTTGTTCCTGTCATGTAAACGTCATTTCAAATTAGAGTAAAAGAGGCAAAACACGGAATAACTATTCGGACCTTATTCTTTGTTTATTTGTAAGGGGGTAAATGTTTTGTAAATTACAGTCGAACCACAACGACCACTGGGCGACCACTAGTAATAGGATCGTGTGTGAGGCAGGGTAAGGGCACCAGTGTTCGTCAGGAAACAGTGATCGACATAATTTTCCTTTAACCATTTAAACATAGGGGTCAGTAACTGATTTTAGGATTTAGTAACAATTGAATATAGACCACCCGCTTCCTAGCTGTAACCCCGTACAATTTCAATGACAGCAAATGTTAGTTTTTTTTTCCTTTAGTTGATGGTTTGATTAGCACATTTAGCCAGTGTGAAAGTAATGTTTCTTACAAGTAATACATAAATAAACAGTATTTCCTTCTTTTAAAATGATGATGAATGATAATAGAAATGACAAGTAAGAAATGATATAGGTACCCTCCAACCCCTCGAGTGTAAAAGTGTGGGGCTTTACTAAGTCCTCGGGCGGACTTCTTGAGAGAATTTGAAAAGTGACGTTGCACTGTTTTGTTTCATTTGCCAACACTCATGCACACTCACGAACACTTAACGGTTAATAATCCACCATTATTTCACATTAATATTCAACATAACACAAATTTTAGAAAATAAAACAAAACCGCAGACATGTTCTTCACTTTCCCGCCAAGAGTCCGCCAATGTTAGTTTTGGGCGACTAAAATAGTGTTTTTTTTAAATATATATTTTACGGGTAAGCACAGTGCCTTGATCTCACCTGATGTTAAGTGATGATAAGGCTAATGGTGGAAGCGCACTTCTCCCGGGATCCTCAACGAGTGAGGCACTGGCTATCTTATCTCTAGCTGCCGGAACACAACAATGCTGCGTCATATTTAGATAAGATAGTGGTAGCTAACCAGGCGGACAAACAATCCCTACCACCAACCAATACACAACCATGTACCCCCCGCTGGGAATTGAACCCGGGACCTCTGGGTCTAAATCGGTGGTCTCAACCACTAGACCACAGAGGCGGTTTAAGGCGGTGTGTCGAACAATGGTGCCAACTGAGAACCTATAAACGCAACACAAGCTCGGTGGCCAGCATCGTAAAATAAAAAGTTAAGCCCCGTTTGTGTTTCAATAAAAGCATATCATCTCCTCAACTAATATTTGTATAGTTCGATACCACTATCACCGCCAGTATTATCTCATAGACGTGTCAGCCGAGGATTATCCATGTATAGAAGATAAATATTATACGTTCAGGGCCATACATATTAAAGGCTACAAGATTAAATTTTACTAGAAATATCCAAACAGTCTCAGGAAGCACGGGTGGAAATCGAACTCACGATCCTTGGATTACCGGTGCAATGTTCCAACCGCTGAGCTACCGAGACCCCGTGGATTCGATGACTGGTTGATAACTACATAAATATTACAATATATGTGATTGCAAAAATTAAAAAAACTAGAACCGTCCAAAGCTTCGTGTAACAAGAAGCGCTAAATTAAATGACATTATTATTATTTTGATGAAAGACCTAAGCTTTGAGGTGTGGTTATAAAGTTTTTTTTTTATAATTTACAATTCGGTTAGTTTCGAAAAAAGTCCACGAGCGGGATTCGAACTCACACCTCCTGACATACTAGGTCAGGAGTATTAGCAGTTAGGCTATCAAAGATCTGTTTGAGCCATGTTATATCAACACTATCTACTCCTTTGTATGCCCATACTTTTATAACAATTTGTATATTGTAAGTTGTGAGGAAAATAAGATTTTTAGTGAGTAAAAAATACCTAATCACCGTTGACTTCCAAACGAGTGGGACGAAGAGTGGAAATGGTATGCACTCTTTATTGAAATTGTGGTGAGAGTTATTGTCGCCGGATCTAAATATACGAAAAAGTCTAGGTGCCTTACAAATAAACAAAGAATAAGGTCCGAATAGTTATTCCGTGTTATGTCTCTTTTACTCTAATTTGAAATGACGTTTACATGACAGGAACAAAACACGGAATAACCATTCGAACCTTATTCTTTGTTTATTTGTAAGGCACTATAGATATAAAAATATGAATGCCTAAAAATTAATCGCATTGTAGGACCGTGTATTACAAGGACATCACAATACACAATAAAAAAAAGTCCTGAGTCACTCACTGACTCATCAAGGCCCAGCCCAAAGCATTCGATCTAGAAAGCTGTGCACAGAAATTTATGATGTTGACAAGGAAAAGGTCAATTTTACGAATTACCCTGGGATCACGGGATAACGGGTATTTAATATGGGAGCGGTCGCTAGTATCTAATATAGAGTACAGCCAAGAGCAAAAAAATTTTATTTTTGTTTTCAAGATTTTAACGCATGTTACGACACAATCTGTACGCAGGCACTTGTAATCCTTAATCGTTATTTTCTCGATTTACGTTCAAAAATTTTTGATTTTAAATTTGGAAACTGGATTAATCCTCACTTAATTTTGCTGTTGACTGTACAAGGACAGAAATGGGTTTTAGTAAGTAATTGGACGTTAAAAACACGTGTGTAAACTACAATAATATTCAACTGGTGTATTTCACACACAAGGCTTATCGACAAACTGAATAAATTATCGATAACATTATTGGACAGATAGTGTTTCGCGTACAATTACTATGGAGTAATAAACAACCTTTACTGCATTACAAAAATGTATACATAAAAGCAATCGATCGCGACACGGACCGGTCTTGCAGTGACGTCATCATGTAAATACATATTCATGAGATATTTAAAATATTGACGTTATGCTCGACATGCTTGTTACTTATCTCTTTACGTATTTATTCTACTCCCGACTAATATGTGGACATTTGTACTTCGATTCAGTCACTGTGGTCTAGTGGTTAGAACGCCGCACAGTGGTTCAATTTATAATATAGGTCAAAGTTTCAATATGATTATTTTACGTGTGAAAAAATAGAAGACATTAGAAGATATTATAAAAACAGTGAACGAGCATTACAGAAGAAGACGAAGATTTCTTACTCCGAGTAACAACTTCTAATATTAATAATAATAAATGATTAGAGATAACAGAAAAGCTAAGACAGTATTTAAACCTCCAATCAGCTGATCTGTCATCGTAATCCGGCCAAACCAGCAGTTATCAGCCTCTCCAGAGGTATCTTGATGGACATTTTTATCAATAAACGGTGAACGGAGAATAATGGAAATAACACTGAACATTGTGTTTCCATAAGAAAGTAAACATACGACAAAGTTGTTGTTTTCAATGACACATTATTCACTATCGTATTTTCTGCATAGCTGAGCTCTGAATATGAAAGGCAGCAGTTAGTGTGTAACAAACAGCTGAAAAGGGTAGATTTTAGAAATGGGCAAAGAAAGTTTATGTTCGCATATTAGGTATAGCAAAATTTAAATGGGCACAGGTTTCCATCATTTAAATCAAGTTCTTCCTTTCACATCCAATCCATTCTTCTGTGGAACGCGCTGCCTCTCGAAATCAGGATGGCTACGAGTCGTGACGCTTTTAAAAAGAAAGTCCGCAAGCTCTTGTTTGATAGAATCATGGCAGAATCATCTCAATAACTTCCTATTGTATATAATGATGTATTTTATATATGTTTATTTATTGTACTTTATGTATTTACAATACTATCTATGCACGTATTATATACTTACTTACACTTAAATCATTTATTATACAACTTAATTGCACCTGCCAATGTTATCTCTGCACCACCATATGGTTGACTGGTAGAGAATGCCTCAGGCATTAAGTCCGCCATGTAATAGTTATGTTGCAAAAGTTTAAATAAATAAATAAAATAAAAATACCTACAATTGATGGGTAAAGGCTTAATCATCACGCTTGCCAAATGCGGGTTGATGATCACAAGCCCAGGCTATTCATTGAAAAATCAGAAACACACTTTGCCCGACCTGGGAATTGAACCCGAGACCTCGGGTATCGGGCCGAGCGCTTTGCCACTCGGACACCGAGGCGTTAATTTTAGCACATGAAAATTAACTTTTCAACTAAGAACATGGCTGCGTCAATCCACCAAAGTGCAAGCTATCTTTATTATTTTTCACAACCTCATCAGCTATACAGGTCGACTTTTTTATTACCATCCAAACCTTCTGAGATGACTCCCGTGATACAAACGAACATTTTTTACTATTGGACCAACTTCCTAACTCGAAAAAATCAGCTGTTTCATACAAAACATCATCATCATCATCATCATCATCATCATCATCATCATCATCATCATCATCATCATCATCATCATCATCATCATCATCATCATCATCATCATCATCATCATCTCAGCCAAAAAGACGTCCACTGCTGGACAAAGGCCTCCCTCAAGGATAAATAATTTTGAGGGGAATTTGCCATAATCGCCACGCTTGGCAGGCGGGTTTCAAAACATCAATAGGTATTAATTCGATTAAAATGTATGGAACAGCTGATTTTATTTTTCGAGTTAGGAAGTTGGTCCAATAGAAAGAGTTGTTCGTTTGTATCACGGGAGTCATCTCAGAAGGTTTGGATGGTGATAAAAAAGTCGACCTGTGTAAACGTCCTACTGCTGGTATAACTTTTTAAACTATCATGGTCACTTACATTGGAATAAATATTATTAACGGAATTATCACCATGTTTTTGTTGTGTTTGAGTATCCGATATTTCGGCACAGTTGCATGCGCCATGATCACGGATGTACTGAAGTTATTGCGGGTGGGTGATTATGAGCAGACAAAACGATCTACCCTCTTCCTTAGTCGTTTTTTGCGCTCGATACTCGTACCACTGTTTCTTAAGTCACTATTCGCTCGAACTTGTTCTCGACACACTACACTGACCGTATCAGATCGCGAAACGGCACTTTTGTTCTTTTTGCGGTCTTTAAACACAACAAAAAACATGGTAATAGTCCCGTTAATAATATTTATTCCAGTCCTACTGCTGGGCCCTCCCATGAGGAGATTAAGCTATAAATCCACCACTGCGGTCCAGAATGGTGCCTTAATCACCGCCCATCTTACGACAAAAACAGGACAAACGGCTTAACGTATCTTTCGAATCTTAATCTTCTCTTTTTAATTTGGGCCCGATCTGGTGCCTGGCATTGCGAAAACTGCTTACTTATGTAATGTTAACTTGAAAGATCGCAATTCGCAACCCGAGCCTCGGAGTCATTGAGCTATTCGTGTACCCCAGATACCCCACCAGGAACACAGAACAGTTTGTGGGACTCTCCTCGTGCCTATCGCCCACCAACGACCAAAAGTCCCTCGGTGCACTTCGACCCATTGAGACTAATACGAGTAGTGTAAGTCTAAAAAAAAACCATAAACTAGGAATTTTATTGTTTCCCTGGCGAGATGGTTCTTAGTAACACAGTGTGCTGTATGGACAACTGAAGCTAATATTAGGCACACATACTGAAAGCACGGTGCTGATAGTTTCCTAGAAACTCAATTTGCAATATAATAAAAAAAATACCAAACCAAATTATAAAAGACACAGACGCACTAATTGGTGCGTTTAAAAGAGTTTCAGAACAAAATCATCCATTGGGCACTGACAATTAGTATTGTGCTGGTTCTATTTGAAGCGTTTATTGTCAACTCATTAAATAAACAAATCCAGTTTAAACGGCTGTACACTCTCGGACGAGTCGGCAACAAAAGTCACTGACCAGTTTAGTTTATCAAAGCAACTTTTGATTCCAAAAGGCGCTTATCAAAATCTAATGTCTTATGATAAGGTTCGCTTTGTCCCGCCACTAGATAGTTTAAGCTGTCAGGCGGGACAAGGACATTTCTTTTCAACTCAATGTGAAAGGTCATGATTTGTGTGCGTGGCTAAGTTATTAAGCATAAGGGTGACGCTCTATTAAGTTGAGCGGAGCCGAGCTGTGTGGAAATCACCCTATTGGTTGACCCTTTATTTTAACGGTTCTTCTAAAATAAACGGACTTTATTGGTTGATATTTCCACATAGTTCGGCTCAGCTCAGAACAGCTTCAATGGAGTGTAATGAAACTGGTGTTCGATGCTGAGCAATGGGTGAACGGGAGGGTTACATAGGTATAGTGAACCGCATTAGATTACCGTGGTGGGTTATGGTCGAATATTGCCGTAGCATTGGGGGATAGTCTAATACCAGTAATTTGACTTGATAGACTGATCATGATGATTAAAATTTATTAGTGGTTTTACAGGCAAGGCAAGGCATGTTTTATACAAAAATCTTACGAGTGTTTTACCTAATACCTCATTGTACACAATTGCATATTTAGCTCTATAAACTCTTGTAACGTAAATAGTTCATAATTGGTTTGACTGATGCCCATTTTCACCATTAACCCCTAAGTTTTAGGCGACCCCTAAGCCAGTTTAGGTGACGGTTTTGCTCCAACAACTGTCACCTAACATGGCTTAGGGGTTATCGTAAACTGAAATCAGGCATGAAACTTGCACTTGAAAAAAGACAACTTGCTTCAGGTGGAAGTCGAACCCGCGTTCTTTTTCCCAACTGAGCCACCGAAATATTGGTCACGAACTTTGAATCGTGGGGATATAAAGAAAAACGATCGATAAAAAAAGGTGAATTTAAATGTTTTTTATCAATATACCAAACAATTAAAAAGTCGACAAGTGACTAAGTATGATGAATACAATACGTTCATATATAATGTCTAATCTGTTATTGAATCTTATCTATGAATCTTATTATGAATGTTTTACGAATATATCAAAAACAAAAATAGGTATAATTTAAAATCATTTGGTAAATGCCCCGAGTGATTTCAATTTATTTATAAAAATATATATTAATAACGTTATAATAAACAAGGAGTATAGATAAGAGTGGCATACCTATGAAGTAGTATTTTACAATTAAGTGCACATGCGCAAGTGGGTACAGTCGCACACATTAAAATGTTAGGTCACTCATAACAGTTTTTGACTCGAACGTAAAGGAATTAAGCCTTATAAATTGTACCTACACACATATAAGAGTGACTGCACCATAATACTTTATTACATATATAATTATGATGTCACGATGACCACATACCTGATGTTCTCTAAATACATCCTTGGTAAGTTCACTAGCATATAATAATTTATTAGACACTCGCACAATACATCAATTTGTTAATTAATGTGTTCTTATCAGACGGTTGGTACGGAAATATTATAATTCTAATAAGTACCGACCTATCACAGTTATCAATTAAATGAAAGGGTTTTTATGTAGTAGTTGGATAAGGTGGGTTTTTATTGCTATTATCTACACGTCCCGAAATCATACAATGGTTCCATAGGGAAGATTCTAAATAGCTTTTTAACGCCATTTTTTGTATTTTTGATTATTTCGAATTTTGCTTTTACAATGCTATATAATAATTTTATCTTGTAGCCATTTTGTGCGATACTGTCCCTGTGGTCTAGTGGTTAGAGCACCGCGCACCGGTCTCAGACTTCCGGATTTGATCCCGTAGCGAGCAGAACATACCTATTTCATGATTATATTTACATATAATTTTACGCAAATATTATTGCGAACAAATTATAAATTGAAAAACGTGGATTAATTTCGGCGAGTTGGATTGAGCCACGATAGCATAGTTGGTAGTGCACCTGACCCGGCATGTCATGGGGTGCGGGTTCAAATCCCGCTCGTGGCATTTTTTCAACACTTTGTTATTTTTTTTCAATACATACAATTATTTAGTTCGATGGCCAAGTCTCAATATATTTATATAAGTCGCTTAAGTAGAGACTGAATAAATTAATAACCGACTTGGTATTACATGGATCTCACAACTTTTTACCGCAGAACAACTGAGTTGCGAGACTTGGTTTTTTTTGACAAGTATTGTTTTTGATGGATAAACAATTTTATGAACATTTTATCAAAGAATCTGATCTCCTAAACCGTGTTTCTTAAAAAGAAAAGTATATAACTGAAGACGTTAATTAAAAATTTCTTATAAAGTATGTTTTTTTTGTCAAAAATCCCTTTTTTTAGGGTACGGCTTAGGAATTGAAAAGTCCGGCTTTTAAATATGTGTTTTATTCGATATTTTTATCAGAAATCCTTAATTTTTCTTAATGTCCGGCTTTTTTGACGGGTAAGTCCGGCTATTTGATTTTTAGAGATGGCAACGCTAAGTGCGGTCTAGCGCTATTATGTGCAAGTGCCGCAAGATACGGCCATTCAGGTGTTTTCAGATTGTACGATATACGGCAGCCTTTTCATTACCGTGTAAGAATGTCCCATTCAGATATTTACTAGTAGCTAGGAGCTATTTATGTTGTTGTTAGTTAGTTGTCAGCGACTTGTTCGAGCTGCGAGGAACCATCAATATGGAAGAGGCTGCGCAAAACAGAGCGCAGTGGCGACGTCTTGTGTCGCAGGCCAAGATCCACTTTGGGTCGCTGAACTGGTGGAGTAAGTAAGTAAGTAAGTAAGTAAGTAAGTAAGTAAGTAAGTAAGTAAGTAAGTAAGTAAGTAAGTAAGTAAGTAAGTAAGTAATTAAGTAAGTAAGTAAGTAAGTAAGTAAGTAAGTAAATAAATAAGTAAGTAAGTAAGTAAGTAAGCAAGCAAGCAAGCAAGTAAGTAAGTAAGTAAGGAGCTATTTTGTAGTTTAAGGCAAGCAATATATATAAACTGCAATGGGCTTACAGGTTGTAGAAGTTAAGCTTTTGCGGTTTGTTAACTGTCAACTGAAAAGTCGCCACATTAATTGGATACGACACGGGCATAGACAAAACCCAACATCACCTACCTAAAAACTAGACACTGGCTAAACCATAGCGCGCCATCATAAAAAGATGAATGAAGTGTGCAAGTGTAGTCTAGTCTAGACTTATTGCAAAAACATCGAAGAACAACAATACAATACGAACAACCGTTCCTCTCAAAGTTAGTAATTCAATATAAACCAGAAAGAAATAGAACATGGGAATAACATTGAATCTGTTTGGAACAGATTATGCGTAAAGAATTACGCAATGAACCGTAACAATAATTATGAGCAAATTATACAATCCCACGGTCATTGTTGTCAATAAAACGTTTATTTGGCGAAAGTTTGTGTGAAACGAGTCTGCCTAAACGTAAATTGTATCGACGAAGAATGTCTCATGGGACTTCATACATTTTAATAGCGCATGCGCTTTATCTAGTAATTAGAGATAGAAAATCAAATTATGCTTAACTATTTGAATGAAGTAATTTAGCATTTGTACGTCACCTAATGAACATCTGACATGTTATGGTTTCGTTAAATACGGCGTTATAGTTGCAAGTGGTCGTTTTTAGCTGTAACGTCTTATTTAACTAAACCATAACATGTCAGATGTTTATTAGGTGACATAAAAATGCTAAATTACTTCATTCAAATAATTTGTTGAGCATAATTTGATTTTCTATCTCTAATTACTAGATATGTTTTTTTTTCATTGGCAGCGCTAGTGTGCGGCATAAACGCTCTTAAGACATGGAAAGAGTATTTTGATCAAAGATCTGAGGAGAAAGGCATATGGTATAAAACAATTCAATCAGAACCTCCAAAGGTACCATGGTTTACCAAAGTACCAATGAATAGACAACTGCTAGTAACTAGTTTTCGGCTGCGTTCTGGAAACGTTCCGTTGAACGCGTTTGGGCATCATGGATTCTCCTAACTGTACTATATACGGAACAAGAGAGGAGACTACCATGCTTTGGTGGAATGTGTCCGGATCGGCGCCGAGCGTAAAATATTTTAATTTGAGGCAAAGGGGAACATAAGGCATGGACTGTGCAACATAATATTGTCCCAGCCAACATCTAAATTAGCAGTGAAATTGTATCACATCATAATTAAGTTATTTAAGTGTAGAGATTTAGTCTGTAATGTAATTTAATAGGCTGACATAGTCGTTCAACGACTAAAGCCTTTAAATAAAGAGAAAAAAAATTGCGCATACAAAGTTCAATATTTTTAAATCAATAAGTTAAGTGTAATGAAACTTTATAGGCTTAGTGTAAATACAGAGATCTAGTGAGTTATTAGAAGGTTATTAATAAGATAACATTTAAAGTTTTACGGCGAAAAAACTGCCGCCTACCTTGTACTAAGTACTAATAAACAAGCTGCCGCATGAATTATGCGGTACTTTGTCAAATGTCAATATTAAAAATAAACTTAAGGCCTACTTTCTAAGTAACATAAAAAAAATTTCGTAAATGTCGTTACCCATTTCCTCAATAGTAACTTTAAATTATATAGGTACTTATAAAATGTTTTAAGAGCCCTATTACAAATCTCCACTTCACTGAGTTCGGATGGCCGGCGGGCGCATCGCATTTTGTACTATTTTTTTAAAATTTTGCAGTTGTACTTATATATCGTTTTTATCGAAATACGATAATAAATGCATGCTTAAAATTTATAAAATCTTCATTCTTCATGAAGTAACAATTATTCTCGTATAAATTTTGCTCAATAATATTATCGTAGATAGGAGAAATTCACAGTTAACTTAAAAAAAGTAGTGCACAATTATTAAATAATAGGTGTTTGCCTAGTGTCAGAAGGTCCGCAATATTTGAAAAAAAATCCAGTTTAGCAAGTATCAAATTAAATCCATTAGCGGCGCTAGTGTGCCTTACCTTTAGCCTTAACATCAATGTTAGTAAATAGCTTTATTGTGTTCCGACAGCTAGAGATAAGCAAGCCACCCCCAGCAGTTGAGGATTCCGGGTGAGTGCGCTTCCACCTTGGGACTTATCATCACTTAGCTTAGCTGAGATGTGATGGCCAAGTGCGGTATGGAATAAAAAAAAAGCTTAGCAGGGTGACATTTATAAGCTGATGATAGACTTCGATCAATAGCTGATGATGATGTTGATGATGATGAAAAACTAATGAAAATGGAATAAAAAGTAAACGAGTATTTCGCGTATCTCTATTTACTAATAATTTACCATTTGCGTAACTACAACCTTGTTAACATTGTTTTTAGTAAGATTTGGTGAGTGATATCATTAGCTGTCCCACAGTAATTAATATCTTCAGCGTATCAGTGATTTATCAAACTAAATACCTACCTTACCAGTGTGACGTAGAAATAATGTAGAAATAGTGTGTAAAAATCATAAAATAATTTACTTTGCGTAGATAAACAAGTACCTATAACTTTTTGCTAAGGATTCAAGACTTTCTTGTGACAAAAAAATTATTTTGCATGTATTCAGATTTGGAAAACTTGGAATTACCCGGTCAAAGGCGGAAGACCCATAACCGAGCAGGTGGATGAGCAAAAATAATCTGTAAAATAATATAGGTGTGGAGAGCTGTGAATTGGCAGAACTAGACGTTCATGACGAAGGGTAAAGTCGAGAAAGGAAAGCAGAACCCTGCACCCGGACAAACGCTAGAAATAATGAGAAAGAAGAAGTAGGTGCCTATGTCATGTTTTGTGTGAAAGAAAAAAAATACAGTTAATTGAGTGATTGCAGCATGAGTGTGTTGTTTTTGTTTTAGGGGAAAAAATCTGTTTAAAACCACGGTAACAACGCAAAATTATAATTTATTTTACCTCAAGACTTTCGTGTATTGCCTATTCCGCGATATTGGCGGAATTGTGCTCGGAAGTAGACACAAACAATGCCTTATAGTTATAAAAGAAAAACAAAATGTATTTAAACATGACAGAGCAGGAAATAATTAAGTTTTGGTCACCCATCCGATGACCGGCCTTTGCGGAAGTTGCTTAACCTTAGCAATGGCAGACCGGGCGCGTTAACCACTAGGTGGTTAACGCGCCCGGTCATCCGAGAGCCTTCCAGCTTCGGAAGGCACGTAATGCCGTTGGCCCAGCTGCCTTAGCAGTCGTTAACAACTACTTATCCGCACTGTGCCCGCGTGGTGGTTTATAGCCTGTTCTCCCTATCCACCCATAGGGAAGGCTCGTGCCCCAGCAGTGGGGGGACATAAAATAAGCCAGTGATGATAATGATTTTTAAATGAATAGCGGTAGACACATTTTTATATTTGATTGGTACAAAAATGAAGGGTCTTAGTAACTATTGGTGCCAATAACGGTACCAATTACAAATGAGTACAACCTTGTACCTGTGCGCTATGATGCATTATGCCTGAGTTAAAGCACAACGCATTTTACACTTTGTAGCCATAACAATTAAAATAAATTTTGCTTTGAAACGATCCGCGCAATGTTTTGTTGCCCGAAGATTAACAAAAGATATTAATGGACACTTATGTGAGACTAACTAGTGGAACAGTTGTAGTTTTTCTTAATTAGCTGACAATGAGGTTAACCAAACATACGGCACCATTAAAAAAAAAATCGACTTGTAGTAAAGTCACATACTTACCTACCCTCAAAGTAAAAAAAAACTAACTTATTTTATTATTTATTATTATTATTGATTTATTATTTATGATAATGTTGAACTTTATAAAGATCTAATAACTTACATCTAACATTTTATGTATTACCTATTAGATACCTACATAGGTTACGAACCTGCAGTCGGGTCCGTCGTCACATGTAGGCTGAGGTGTCAGTCAATCAGTAGGTAGGTAGGTTTGGTACCTACCTACTCTTATATTTTATTTTCTATTGTGGCCAATTTTTATCGCTTTGCGTAGGTACCTAATTCAAAAAGGTTTTAAATGCTGGGCTTTAGCTTTAATTATGCTATGTCACATCAATAATATCACACATGGAGATCAAAGCATTTATGGTATTTTTGTTCAAATCTTAAAGTGCTTTCCGAAAACCGAAGAAGCTCGAGATATCTTTATTTTGAACCCATTCCGATCCCAACCCCTCGCAGAATCTAGTAGAGCACGGGTCTACTGCGTGATGCCGTTCCCTCTAAAAACCTCCGAAGGTGATTCGTTTTACATGGCTTGAGGAACCCTTTAAGTTTCTCGCCGCCCCCAAAAAAGCCTGGTGAAGCTTAAAATGCCGTCTGTGGCAATCAGCAAACTCTCTCCAAAAAAATAAAATAATTTTGAATAGGTACGCCCCGCTGTCATGAGTCGAGAATTAACGATTTTATTGTTGGATTCTTGCATCCGTTACAGCGACACCACTTTTTCATTGACGGTGATGTTTCGTTGACAATAAACATAATCTCCACCCACACAACTCTTCAACTGGAGCCGAAGTCCTAGTCTTTAAGGAGCCCTCGATTCCAATCCCAACGCTGCGGAGAATCTAGTATGGTACGGGGACACACTTGCATAATGCCGTCCTTTTTAGAAAAGTGAGGATGTTCGATCACTACGGTTTGAGCCTTCCAGTAAAAGCATCCCTACAGCCCTACAACCCGCCCCAGGGCTTTGAATACCGTTAAAAAATTGATATCGATAACTTTGTCAAACGAAGATACCGGAAAAAAAAGTACCGGTAAGTTTGGTATCGTTACCTGGGTGACATTTTTACCGGTAAATAAACTAACCGCTCTACGCGTATTGGTTAAAGCGCAATATTTAACGAAAAAAGTTGCGATACTTTTTAGATGACGTTACATGCATTACCGGTACTAATAGTGGGAATTTGGTATCGGATTCAAGCCCTGGCCCGGCCACGGCTTTTGGCTTAACGTTTTAGCGTAAAATGCTGGGTGGCCGGGCTGTTAGACGCCACTAACAGCGGCAAGGTCTTTGTCAGGCACTAAGAGAGTGGCTCAAGGTCATCAGAGGCAAAAAGCTAGCAGAAAAAAAAAGCAACCATAGCTTACCTCCGAGCTAGATGAAGCCTCTCCTGAGTGGTGAGGTGCTCCACCTGCGCCATCTCGGACACCAAGTCCGAATGCTCCATTTTCATTTACCTGATTGAAAAATATTTTCATAAATAAAAAATAAAAAATTATGTCTAAAATTATTAACACTACGAGTACCTATAAGAGATGGAGATGACATCAAATTATTATAAATATGATTTAAAAAAAATAAGTTATTAGTTAAGTTGAGACTAGTTTAAAACCGATACTGTATTTATTTTAAATTAAAGTTCATCTTCTGTAGTTTTTGTTTACTCTTTTTTTTACAAATTAATTGGCTGTGCCTGGTGGAAGAAATCTATTTAGAATCCAACTGGACCGTGACCTTACACTAAACTAAAGCTTCTAAACCATACTGAAGTTGGGCTAAATACCTTTGAAACCAACTTTACTCAATAACATAAAAAATTAAATGTTACATTTTTTGAACTGAGCAAACTATAACTGTGGAATAGACTCATTTGTTTCTCTCGTCTATATGATCTGGATGTGGGACTCCAACTACAACCAAGACGTAAAACTAAACATGCCTTGCGGAATGCTAAGTATGCATATGTAACACTGCGTGGCTGTGATCACTAGCCTATTTTTCCAGTTGTTTTACTCGCCTCCACCTCCTAGTATAAACACGAAGCATGGAGGGGATTAAGACTTCAATCACCAATCTTGGGGCTGACTTCAAGAAAATTGTTTTACAAACGCATAACCCAAACCCACAAGTTCCTCCCAAATTAATTCAGAAATTTTGTTATCTTAAAAAATTATTATAATCGCTACATTTTTGTTATCATAACTTGTCATGATTTAAACAGATAAATTAATAATTAATCTCTGATCAATAAATTTTATATCATAAGTTTGCTGGGCAAATTAAATAGACCATTGAAATCATAGAGAATAATAAAAACAATAACAGTATCTATGATATTTTTAGTGCTGTAAGTGGTAACTTAAAAAAGGGAAGTTCCAGGCATTGAACCAGAACTTTTTAAAGGTCCAGATGTTGAAGACTAGTTTCAGGGTAATGTATACATAAGCTATCTATGATTTGTAGAAAGTTTGTTCAGCTTCTAACACTCAGTGCTAGACCATGAGTTTTTGTACCAGATAATGTTTTTTTTTTTTTTTATTCGGATCAAACCAATCTTTTACAGTATTCCACAATAGCTTTCTCAAAGTATTTATCTACTAATCTTTCACAAAAAATACTTACTTTCTCCAAATAGAACCTACACAATTCTGAACTGGAAAGTAAAAAGACTGTACCTACCTTCAAAAGATTGTAGGTTGCTTATGTACTAACAAGCTTTTAAAGAATATTGAATGAATTGCATAGATTAATCTTTTAAGCTAACCTTTCAATTGATTTTACTATGTTAACTATTTTGAGATTGGTGCAGGTAACACTATTGATATCTCCAGTGCATACACTACTGATAAGATAAGATTTAAAGTAGCCACGGAAACACTGTTGTGTATTGAAGGAAATATGAATATATTTATGGCTCATTTTTGGTAAAATCATTGCAGGATTAAGGTAACAAGAGTTTGAAACAAAACTGTCTGTTTTAGAAAGGCATTCAGCCAGCATGCCTAGACCAAACCCCTTTACGCGTCAATCAAAGCAAAGACGGCACAACACAATAACAGCGAGCATTCAAAATAACCATTAATATTTCTATTTATCGTAACTTACTGTTTTTCTCCCGTATTACAACTCAAAAGTATGTTTCATTCTTGTCTTGATACATTTGCCACACATGTTACAGATCAACCAAAAGTCATAAACTTGTAAGCACATTAACACATTGATTCTATACTAATGGAGCGTCTGGCACATATCTTTACAGTTACACAGCATTTTCCGTTATTTTTCATGAAAATTATAATTTAAAAACAAGTAGAAAAATCACAAGACAACGAGCAAGCGAGTGAGCGAGCGGCATAGTATACGTGGGTTGCCGCGTTACTAAACAAATAATATGAAACGTCAGATGTAAGTGTTGCCAGAAGCAAAAAATGAAATCGATCTAGAAAATGGAAATTAATGTCACGTCAATTACACTGACTCTTGGTAGACCACATTAGCTTAGTATTTATTATACCTACATATATTTTAGGACATCTGCGCCATCGCGCCGCTTGCTCTATAGCTATAAGAATGCTAAATAACTTTAGGTTAACTTGTGTTGCTGCTCCTGCAATGCGATACGCGGCGCAACAATTTCATAATGCGAACAAGGTAAGCGTGTATTTTCTTAGTATTATGATCATACTTCAACAAAAATGTTAATAAAATAAATATATACATTTAATCTATATACATATAATGACTTGTCCTGACTGATTTATCATCGCCGAGCCGAAACCGCTGAAGCGAATGACATATAATTTAGACTGTAGGTTAATTGAGTGACGTAACCAGCCACTAAGAAAGGATTTACGGAAATCGTACCCTAAGGGGGTCAAATAGGGGTTGACAGTTTGTATGAAAGTCCATCAGTTTTGGAGTAAAATAACACAAAACAAAACAAAACTTCCCGCTGTCCCTGTGTATGTATGTATGCTTAGATCTTTTAAACAACGCAACGGATTTTGATGCGTTTTTTTTAATAGATAGAGTGATTCAAGAGGAAGGTTAATATGTATAATACATGCATATAATTCTATAGGATACGGGTGTTCGTTCACTCAAGCGAACGAAGTCGCGAGCGGGCCGCTAGTACAGAAATAAACTAGGTATACCTCGTCGGTGCGCAGCTTTCAACCAGTCAACATCTCTTGTGCCTGTGGATGCCCATAGAGGGGCGAAACACTTTTCGGGTACCTATCAGTTTTGGTGTGCATGTTCGCTTGTATCCATCGATTCTTCTGCATGTGCATATTTATGCGGGCAGTGCATGCGCATGCGTACTGCATCCAAGCATGATAAGTGAGTATGACGAGTGATTTAACGCATTTCCGCAGTAGGTATCGCCTGATTCCATGAATTACCCACCTATGGTCTTTACTTTACCATAATGACTTAACTTTACTTGAACGAGAAACTATATGGTTCTCAATCCAACTCTCAAGTCGTTATGAGTGGTGGTCGATCCTCCTAAAAATGCGGAGGAATCGTCACCAAGCGAGCGTATAAACATCGGCTCAGTTTAACCGTGCCGTGGGGGTTTGATTAGGGTATTGAAGTTATTCTGTGGTATGGATAAGCACAGCGCTCGCTCACCCCACCCCCCGGTAAGTCTTTGTGTTTTTCGGTCGCTATTATGACGGTATCTTGCGCATAAGTCAAAGTTAAAGGGTCTCTCATATAGTCAAGTCTCAATTCTCAATTCAAGCGGGAACCTCGATTTGCTATAATTTGTATGAAATTGAAACAGCGCCACCTAGTAAACTTGTATTACCAACTCACAACTGCTTCGCTGCAAACTCGGTCGAAACAGTTCCGTTGCAGTGCCACTCAGCTGCGTGGGAGCGCAGAGCTACCGTCGCCTACCGCATTCAAACTTGCCCATGTAGCGATTTTTTAATCTCACCGGTGATCTCGAAACTAGAAATGATATGAAATACATTAAAAAATCGAATAAATGCATTATTTACTATTTGTTTACCGTTCGAGAATTTTCGGTGTAAATACAGGATGTTTGGTAAACCTGTATCATCCTGAATATAGCAAATAGGGCACAGAGCATAGGACCCCGGAAAATTATAAACATACAGCTTACAGCTTTGGTGAGAGACCAGAACGCACGCGTACCCGAAGAAAGACGCACTAGCCTCTCGCCAATTCTACCTATGAATGATGACTTCACCTTGGCAATATCCTCCTAGGACCTGGCGGCAAAGTTTTACCTCTTTCTGAGCACGCTGGTGTTTGGATCCTTTGATGACACCGCATTAGCCCAGGCTTGGTAATGTTGTCGCTTTTGGCGAGACGCTATTTTGCAGTAGCGACCAAACCAAGGTTGGGCCAATGGGAACCACAGAGTTTGAAATGAAAAGTCCCATTCCCTGCAGTATCACATCAAGGACAGAGTCACCGGCGACATCAGGATCATCCAGCGAGAAGCCAAACTCGCCACCACGGGTAGGACTTAAAGAAACTTCGCATCCCATCCCAGTCCGCTGACCTATAATATAATAGCACATTAGTGCTACGAATCAGACAGTGCTCTGATGAGCCTAGTGGTGCACCAACAGAAACTTGATAGCCGTCTTAGTGCGACGTCAGCAGAAGGTCCAATAAGGAAGGTGCTTGGCCCTACACATCTGGAACCCGCGTAGGCTCGGTTACCAATTGGGACAGACTGTGAGGCCAAGGCGAAGTCATAAACGGCTCTACCCGCTAGGCCAGTTGTGCTTGATCCAAGTCATTCGACGTGCTTGGCATTGAAGTCTCCCAATACCACAATCTCGGCAGAAGGGATCTGTTGAAGAAGGGAGTCTGTCGCCGTTTGGACGCTCTCGATGAGTTGGTCAGTTCCGTTGTTACCGCTGTGGGAGCTATACAGGCATGCGTAGACGCGAGGATGGTGTCCGAAGTCGACGTGTAGCTATAAGATGGAGAGGTCCCTATCTTCAAGATTGCCGGCGCAATAGATGCACATATCCCCCAAGTTAGAGTGGTTTCCCTTGATGTTGCAGAAGTCCACGCGAAGCGTAGGAGGGAGTGCCAAAGCCTTTCTCCTGCCTGCAGCATGCCTCGACACGAGCGGTATTTGCCCTCCCTAAAATACGTAGGGCAAATCTAGATTTAAGTTCGCTGCCATATCAAGTATGAGTGGGGGGAGGGAGGGGCCTCCGGAACCTCCACTCGCTGGACGAAACACAATAACACCAAGTGCCATTATTTCACGCCGAATATACGTGAGAGGGTGGTATTACGCCGGGCGAGCCAGCCCAATGCGTGCTGCAAGGCAGCGTGGCTCTACCACTCAGTCAGTACCCACACTAGGCACTGGGTGCCTAGTGCGAGTTCATTCGCTATTCGATAGCGTTAACGTTAACGGACTGGAAAGGACTCGGCATCATATACATCACTCACCTTCAATTTGCTGACGATATAGTGGTCATGGCTGAGACTGTTCTGTGGCTGAGACCCTGGAAGACCTCGGCACAATGCTCGGTGACCTCAACAAAGTCTCTCAACGAGTGGATCTTAAAATTAACATGAAGAAGACAATGTCGAACTCACGTGTCGTACCCACATTTCTGAAGGTTTGAGACTGCCCTTGAAGTGGTGGACGATTATGTTTACCTGGGACAAACGGTCCAGCTAGGTAACAAGCTAGGTAGCTAGGTCCAACTTCAGCAAAGAGGTCAATCGCCGAATCCAATTAGGCTGGGCAGCGTTCGGTAAGCTACGAAATATCGTTTCGTCCGATATACCGCAGTGTCTCAAGACGAAAGTCTTTGACCACTGTGTGTTGCCAGTGATGACATACGGGACTGAGGCGTGGTCGCTCACTATGGGCCTCATAAAAAGGCTCAAGGTCACTCAAAGAGCAATGGAGAGGGCTATATGCTCGGGGTTTCTCTGCGTGATCGAATCAGAAATGAGGAGATCCGCAGAAGAATAAAGGTAACCGACATAGCCCGAAGAGTTGCTAGGTTCAAGTGGCAGTGGGCAGGGCACATTGCTCGTAGGACTGATGGCCGCTGGGGCGCAATAGTCCTTGAGATCCTTGGGGGAGGCCTTAGTCTTCTACGTCTTGACGTCTTTTGGCTGAGATGTTGATGATGATGATGATGAACGAAAACGAGAATTAGTATGGCAAAATTTTAACTCTTCTCGATAAATGCCAAACTAATTTTCGTTTTCGTAAACGTAATCGAAACGAAAACGAGAATTCAATATGGCTAAATTTAACTCTTCTCGATTGTCGCCAGGAGGCGCTGCTTCAATGCCATACTAATTTTAATTTTCATAAACGTAATCGAATGAATACGGATAGTAAACAAAATTCAACCGAACCGAGCTCAATACGTACCCCAGCTTTTAACCGCCTATGTGATCTAGTGGTTAAGACCACCGGCTACTAGATCACAATGGCTATTGATTTTTCAGTTAAAAAAGGTTTAAACAAAAAGTTTGCAAGCAAGATGTTTTGCTCCTTAGGTTAAAAAAAAGCTTTAAAGTCGTAATTTTTTTTATTTTAAAGAGGTTTTACATGTTCTACATAGGTTATTCAACTATGGTACAATAGTATAACAACATCTTTAAAGTGTTAAAGTACCTTTCACACTCGCCGTGTAGAGTCTAAGCTAGGCACTATTATTATTTTATCAATTGACACACCATTTTTCTATACAAAAACATTGTTCACTGTGTTATTTATTGATTTCACTTAAAGTAGTAGTGATAATACAATTTTCTTGGGCCAAATCTCGCATATGTAATAAAATATACACAATTGGGGGCTTGAGGTAGGTAGGTACACTGGACCCTATGGAATCTTGTCACAGCAAAGGTAGTTTATAATTATCATATTTTAATACTAGGTAACTCGCACAAATAGTTTGCTGTGTCAAAGTTCCACCAGTGGTCATTACTTTAAATTGGTTTAATAAATTCCGTTCTTGACTATGGTTCTAATCTGGTACCTATGTACAGTCGAGGTAGTTTATGGTTTGCTATTAAATAGCTTGCATTGCGTCTTGCATTGCTCTTGAGCGAGTAAAGTATAGTACAAAACTGCTTGACGCTCCTTGCATGCGCCTGCATTGATCTCGCTGCATTTTGCTTTACCACATTAGTAGAAACTGCCGACAGACCGACCGTAACACAGGTACAAGAATTTGAAAATTAATCAAAACAACGGAAATCCCAATATTACTGAGCCCATAGACAAATCGGAGCGTCCATTTTGAAAAAGACGTGACACTTATTTCCTATTTGTTTTGTGCTAAAACCAAATAACATAAAGCGTTAACATAATTATTATAAAACGGTTTTTTACGAAAACAAGTCCTGAATACATACTTAATTTCTTTGATATATTTTTGTGTATATTATGCATTACCTGCCGATGCCAGTTAGAAAAGAAAAATGACAATATATAACTAATATAAGAAAAGAATAACTACTTATATGTATAAATGATTTATTTTTCTAATAGTAGAACAACAGGATAACAAATAATTGTTTTTTTATGTACAATAAGTAGCTTCTCATTTAAAAATCACAAGTTGGTTTTTTGGACAAATATACCTGCCTTAAAATAGGTGTTACGCGTAGTTCCGTTGCCGAGCTTCAGAAGGCACATTAAGCCTTTGGTATCGGACGTTGTGGTATGATGACAACTGTTTTCCCACACATTGGGTCAGTTAATTTTAAAATAATTAGAAAAAAAACCTAATCAAAAAAGTTGTTTCTAGAGCCAGCAGTTTGACTCTGAAAAAGGATTTGGCTTCCTGAATACATGCCCCATCCCGAAAGAGGAAGATCTGATAAAATAGTTGACTTGAAAAAAATCTGGCCGAAATTCCAATTTAAATATATGTATTTTTTTAAATGACATTCCTTCACGTACATTCATTTACTCCCCCATTTTAATCCCTTAGAGTATTTCTAAATGCCCCTTCTTATAAATCACCGTGCAAACTAGTTCATTGCATAGGCTGTGCGCAATAAGGTCAAGCAATCAGTCATTCCATTTCTAATTATTTATATTTAAAAAATTTTTTTGGGGGTATTTAGCACAAATTAACTATAAAAAGGCGTGGCGTCCACTTGGAGAGGCTTTTGTTGACTAGTGTAGGCTGATGATTAATTATAAAATGTAAGAAATAACAGAATGTATAAGTCTGCACATCAACCTAAGTATCCAAATCTGTCAAATTTCTTCAATACATTTTCAACCATATTATCAATGATTATTTACATATAATTTAGCGCAAATATTGTTGCGAACAAATTACAATTTGAAAAAAGACAAAGTGTTGAAAAAGATCCACGAGCGGGATTCGTAGCTCAATCCAACTCGCCGAAATATTATTAAGTCATTAAGTTCAAAGTCTATTGAGGAAATTTGACAGTTTATGGTAAGTTGATGTGCGTGTGTGCGTGCAAACACACATTAAGGGTATGTTCCGATATACACTCCGAGTGCGAGCACTGTCCAGTGCTCTTACTGGTGAGAAATTTGTTCCGTTATGGACTGACAGTATACTGCCGCAGTATCCTAGGGAAATATATGACGTCATAAATCATCGCCATTTTTGTACTGTAAGCACTGGCATTTTCGAGGTAAGGTGCTCTCAGTGTGATCACGTGATCAACAGCGTCCAGAAATGACATGGATGACAGTATACTGGACTGCGTTCCGTTTTAAACAGTAACCAGTATAGTTAACTATAAAGGAACGGCTTCGCAGTATACTAAATTGACGTCACACCTTACAGTGTTCCCAGTGCATATCGGAACATACCCTAAGTATTAGTTGTGCAAGGCGTTCCATTGTCTCTAGTTCAAATTCAAATTTAAAATCAGTTTCTTATTCGATACAAACTTTAAAATTCTAACTTTATCAAATCCAATAAGCCAAAATTAATGAAACTTTCTAAGCAAGTAAAATACAAAGATTTGACAGTTAATAAAAACATTTAGTTTGTTCAACATAGATTTGATACTTTCCATAACAAACTTCGTGTGAGTTCATTAACACCATTGATTTTTTTGGTTTTTAAGAACTTTATCTTTGTATACATACCGAAACGTAAAATGGTTCTATTAAAACAAAAAACGCCACATAATGACAAGTTGGTTGAACTAAATTGTCACTCTGAGTCGTATAATAGCTTCGATTATGAATTAACTTCGATCATTTCAGTGAGCGTAAAGGAATTAAAAATTAGGAGACAGATACGGAATACAATCCATGTGGGTAGGCTTAACTCCAGCATAGGCACATATGAATAAGAAAGTAGTTGTTGCAATTGCTTGATATACAAAATTATAATATTTATAATGAAAACACAAATGTTGAAAAAATTTCCACGAGCAGGATTTGAACCTGCACCCTTCTGACATTCCGGGTCAGGTGCTCTTCCAATTGAGCTATCGTGGTTCTAACCAGCCCGCCGAAATTATTCAACACTTTTTACTTTGAAAGCCAAAGGCGCCCATTCAATGTCAACAACTACACTACCGTCACACCTAATCTGTGCCGTCACTAACATCCGATCATAATATTTTTACAAATATTAAACCCTGACCCGGAATGTCAGAAGGGTGCAGGTTCAAATCCTGCTCGTGGAAATTTGTTCAACATTTGTGTTTTTGTAATTTGTTTGCAACAAAATTTGCGTTAAAAATTATTTTGAACATTTTATATTTATAATTAATAAAAATTCTAGAAACAAATGATCGAATTAGGATGCAAAAAACTCATGCAATCCAAAAATAATAATATTTTAAAAATAAGGTACTTTTTAGATTCTGGAACCATCTTGCACACACCAAGCTTAATTTAATGATTTTTCATGTGAAATCGTAAGTTAAGAAACCTTAATATTTTTGATAAAGCCTCGGTCAACATACATAACTTTGAAAATAAATATGAAAAGCGTGTTTTTGTTTATCCCTTCTTCTGTTATCTAGAGCATTCTAGAGCATTCTTAAGCTTATCGAAGTGTAGGAAATCAAATAAAACCTAGGAACTTTAAATAAAAACAATGCTAAATCAATGTGACTTGAACAGTTTAGATAATACATAGAGGTAAAAGTAGGCAGGTTTCTTTAAAACAATAAAACATATGTATAAGGTCACTTTTTATCAACTGCAAATATTTTGACAAAACATCTAATTATATCAGAGAAATAAGGCCCTAGCATTTAAAAAATAATTCAGGCTAGTTTTTTTTTTCTTTTCCTGACACAAAAATTGTAATATTCTTAAGAGCGACCTCTCTATCGGCTCTTTTGAATGAAACTAGGGGCACGTGTAAGCGGTGAAGGCAATGCGGCCTCTCTGTTTCGGCTCCTTTGAATTGGAACTACCGAAAGTGCTTTATTTTTCTTTTTAATCGTAATGTCTTTTGGCGTTTTTCTTGAAAACTAGCGTACAAAAATTTAAGGTTTTTCATAAAAATAGTTTATATATGTTGTTGAATTTATTTTTAAAATATTTGCAGTTGATAAAATGTGACCTTATATAAGAAGATTTGACTTAGGTTCGAAGTTTTCAGGATCAACACACATTCGTCTCAAATTATATAAAATTACATTAGTAAAGTCATCAACAAATAGGTATGCTTATTTACACACTCCGCATTACTTCCCTAATAACCTATTATTGTACTAAATACTTACAAACGGCTTAACAATTACAATAATTCACTAATCAGAAACATTATCAATTAACAATTCAACATTTTGCTTTATCATTACATCTTACAAGCATTAATTAGCATAGCATTTAATTTATTTCCTCTAAAATGTATTACAAAATTGGCATCAAATTGCCAATGACACAGAAGAATTAAAAATTCTAAACCTTTATCATCATATTTATATCTTTTTTCCAATTTATTAGGTAATTGATTTTACAAATATTATCGTAATTACTACTAAGTAGCATTGTGTAAGCATCTGTGTATAAACACATACTTACAAGTTATTTGTGAATTTGAAGGAACATGACGAAGACCAAACGAAAACTGTATCTATCAAAAAATATTTAAAAAAATGTTTGCACACATTGCGGCATCTCACTTACTGGATGCCGGACACAGAGACTTCAATTAAAGTTTATGATTCCTTATAATGTACCTCAAATTTTTCATTCCTAATTAAGTACGTAGAGGGAATCCAAGAGACTTAATTGCCCAGGTGGGAGAGTTGGACCATCTTTCAAAATTGTATTAGCGCAAACGAAACGTCAATGCGTTCATTGGTCAACATGCGAGAGGCCAATCACAAGAATGCTGCTATTTTACATCATCACTGGTTTGTTTGGCAGTGGGAATTTAAAATGTGTTTTTGTAGCTGCGCTGCGGAGTGATTTTTTATATGTAAGCATTTGTGTGATCGCTGTCGTGTTTATTGAGGTACGTATCGTGTGTTACTGTTATTATAATACCAGATAAATTTAATTTGAGGAGTGCTTAGTAGTATTTTTTCTCTACGATTGAAGGTCTCTCTATGGCATAAGAATTATGTGAAATTAATGTGAACGCGGGAGAGTTGCACCAGGGAGGGTGCGGGAGACATGCTCAATGGTTCATATCTCCCTTTGTAGGAATTATACTTAAACGTTTCATTTAATACGAGCCTCCTAAAAATGCACGCAAACGAAAAAAATACACAAAATCGGAGTTGGAAAATGCCATACACGAAACTAAGGAAGGCGAATGATACGGATACATGATATTAAAAATGTTTATGTGATTTAAAATAACTTTGAGACTTCTTAGAAGTTAATTAATAGTTTTTAAAAAGTTAATAAAATCTGATTATAATAATTAATGTACTAACATGTTTGCTTAAAGAGTTTATTGTAGTCGTTTTGTTTATTTTGGAACATTTTATTTATTTATTTATTTATATTCATTTTTGGAAAACTAACAGCTTCTATACTTAGTTTAGTAACATATGTATCATAAGAAAAAACATTCCTTAAATAGTTCTCACTTGTAGAACATTTTGATACAGATTTTATTACAATTGTTGTAAAATTTATAACTTTTTTGTGTTTTCCTTGCTGGGAGTACTAAAAGCAAGTTAACTATTGTGTATGTTAATTTAGGTAACAAAACTATGATTCAAGCTAAAAGTGATTTTACTTTTCTCCAAAATAGTATGATCAATTTTCCCCATACCCCGGTTCAAGTGTCCCTGCTGGTGGGGAGATTTGACTCATATCTCATCATTTACAAAAATGCCAATAAAATTTTATCCTGCGCGTTATATTAAAAATACAATTATGCACAAATGTAGCTACTATAATAAGGTATCGCAAAAATGTATAATTGATTCTCTAAACCATATGAACAAGAAAATATGATGTTTTATTTAAAAAGCGGTTCAACTCTCCCGGATTCCTCCTACTCATTTGATAGAGACTTCTTTATAATGGAAAACCATAGGTACCTGATAATAATAATTGAAAGTAATTGTTGTCTCTGTGTGCGGCAGCAGCTTTTTTAAGGATACACAGTAAGGGAAAAAAAGTACAAAAACATTTTAAGCGCACATATTTCTAAATGGCTTAGCACATGGAGCGTACGAGCTATACCACCATACCTACTTACCAAAGAGACAATTAAATATAGTTAATGACATAGCATTAACTACCGACACGGACAACGCTAGGCTCTATTCTTATAAACTACATTCCCAGTTCATATCTCAGTGGTGTGATTAAAGTCGTGAGGTTTAAATCCTCCGTCGATGTTACATTGCTAACATTAAACAAATCTGTTGTAGTACTTAACAAAGAACAAACCTACCCTAATCATTACCTACATATCAACATTCAACACAGTATTGTCATTGGCAACCAGTGCCGTTATCCACCTTAACACATTAGGACGGGTTGCAGTAATTGGCATCAATGTTCAGGGGCCTTACCAAGTTCTTAGCAGTATTACCACGAAATAAGGAGACACCCCACCAGGTATGCTTCATACAAACGCACTAGAGCTACACATAGACCCCCAGCCCCCCAGCACGGACCCGGATCTCGGAACAGCTCGGAATAGTCCGAACGCAGCTCTTGTGAGATTCCGTGTCCGTGAAAGGTTGTCTGTTGGAATATTGATTTAGAAGAATTTTATCTCTATGGTTGTCACTCGCTGACTTTTGGATTAATTAAAAGGAGGACGGGCGTTCTAGCCTAGGAACCAAAACAACATGCAATATATCATTGGAAAGGATTTTTTATGTACTTTATTTTTTGGTATGGCGGGAAGTACCAAATCACTGTGTGGAAAACGTTATGGCACAATAAAGCAGACTTGAACAAACATTTTTTTTTCAGATTTTCATTATAAAATGTTTTTACAAGCATTAGGTACGTTATTTTATGTAGGTACTAAAACCACAGGATACATAATAGTACAAGTCTAAAACTCAGGTAGTCTGTGCAGATAAAAATATCAACTGTTGTCAAAATGAACGGGCGCATCCAAAATGTACTTATATTATAACTATTTATAACCGTAACTATGACATTATATCCCCTAGATCTTACTTATTTTCTCAGAAATAGTGTGGGCTAAAGTAATCTAACTATGTAGATACTTCGAGTTTAAGCATACTAGCGCCTATAGCACAAGATGAGTGAGAGCGACATAATACATCTAAACGTCAAACCTAAACATTTTTTATCAATTGATAAACATATACGTAGATATAAATATATATTATACATGTGACAAATCTAGATTGATAATAATTATATGAATTAGACGTTTAGATTTGACATATCTCGCACTCACTGATCTTATACTACTAGTGCTGCTAGATTGGACCGACAGCCAATATAAAGGCATCAAATGCTAAAGTATTATATACGTATAGAAGCCTTAGTGTGCGAGTACAACGCGCACTTAATTGATTTTATTTTTTTGGTACTTCACTATGTTAGTTTTACAAAAAAAATCAAGAACTTGATGATACACATAAAAATAAACATTTATATTTTTGAGAAGGAGTCTGGCTTTATTGCGTCTTAACTTTTTTTACACAGCAGCTTGGGACTTCCCGTCATAACAATAATTAGAGTACATAAAAAATCTTTATAATAATATATCGCATGTTATTATTGGTTCCTAGTCTGCCTTCCATATATTTTTGCCCGTCCTCCTTTGAATGTTGTGAGACATCCTTAGAATAATAACGCATAGAAACCGAGTTGACGCAAGAAAAGTGAAGCAATTCAAACTAAGCCATTTTGGCTCAGTCCGCCCGAACGTCACATCAGTTGTCAAGATCAAGCGCTAGTGCAAACATCTCCGACAATTAATTACATTATGACGGTTTGTGCAGTTAATGGGTGTCACAATGCATCGCATAAGGACAAAAAAACTATTAACATAACATTTCATACGTAAGTATTACAAATTGACTTGTATTGAGCTAAATATTTACTACTTTCAAAAATAAAATTACAAGCCGCGATTTTATGAAAGTGTTACTAGTAAGAAGAAATTATTTTCCCATTATTCATTGGTGTATGTTAGTTATAAAATTAAATCTTATTGAAACCATAATATATTTTAAGTGTTGCCCTTAAGTAAGATAATATCTTTCCCTATTTAGTGTAATGGTATAATGATGAGCAGTGATCGGAATGAAGGTGGCTAATTTAACTAAAGTTGCCGACAAGACAACACTAAAAGTGGTTAATAGCACCAAAATGTTGTTTATTTCTTTTTATTGAATCCCAGATCTTGGAAATACTTTTATTTCTAAGTAGTTTTTACTTGTATTGTATATTGTAGTATTTTATAGCAATTCCAACGTCCGCATTTACAATTTTAGATGGCAAAATAATAATGCATAAAAATAAAAAGCCGATAATTTGTTTACCGTTCAATTAAAGCTGATTTCTTTCCGCTCGTCGACACCTCTTTATTAGCCTTTGTTAATTGGGTTACACTCCACGTCGGATACATGATTAGTGATTTTTTAGCAAATAACTTTAGAGCGAAAAACAACAAATTCACAAAATGGCGAATGTGGAGAGCGGTCGGCGATGATGCCATCTATATCGATCTTTGAATACTTTAACCACATTGGTTTAAAATAAATTGGTTTTTTTTTCAAATTATATTTATTTTCATTTATTAGTCATACCTAAAGTGCCTTACAAATAAGCAAAGAATAAGGTCCAAATAGTTATTCCGTGTTTTGTTCCCGTCATGTAAACGTCATTTAAAATTAGAGTAAAAGAGACAAAACACGGAAGAACTATTCGAAGCTTATTTCTGTTTATTTGTAAAACGCAAAGTGTTTTTATTGCGTAGGTGTATAAATAATATAATAAAAAAAGGACCTCGTCATGACATATTATGACTTTTATTATAAATCATCCTCCTAGCGGTTCGTTCCTTTCATGGATTCAAACTCCCAACGACGGATATGAGGCGCGTGACTCCGATTACTGAGCTACCACCACTCCTGATTTTTATTACAAATTTTAGTAAAGAGAAAAGCTAAATATTTGATTTCGAGGTCCTTTTGATTATTATTGATTAATGTCATATAAACATTATCGTATTAAACTAAATTATCAACAAAAAGTATATAGGATGTTAGACATTTATTTTCTTACTTATCTTTTAACGACATTATCATGAACTACTGTACTACTTATACTATTATTTCACGTAAGTATAACATTTCCCCACTTTCGGGGAAATTGCTCATTCACTGTACACATTAAAGTTTTGTTAGTGTGCGTGTAGGCGACCGTAAGCACGTAATGCTCACGCCTACATTAATCTGCTTTTTGCATCACTTTAGGCGATGCGTTTGTATGAAGACTATCCATCTAGGCGTTATTAATCTAAGGAGACATCTATCAAGATGTGAAAAATATTGAGTCTAGAAAAAAGTTTATTGCTTACGGTCGTTATTGTCAAAATCAGATTTACATAATGTTTTATAATATGTTTAATATTCAATAGTAAAGTTTGTTATTAAAGTGTGTATGTGTAATGTTTAATAAATTTTAATCATGTGAAGTATAGTTGTGTTTTTAATCGAATTTATCCCGAACACAAAAGCATGAAGTAAGCGCAAGGGCCATATCCTTCAACAGTATAAGGGCGCAATGCTTGAGCATAGCAAATTTGTGTCTCTCTTACTCTGCAGTCTCCTTATTTTGTGGTATTACTACAATATTATTGCAGTTGTGAAAACGAGACGCATGTATTTACCTAACACCGGCCGCTACACGAGTCTCATTTTCACAAACACACAACACTGCTATAATACTGCTTTAAAGCTCATGGTAACCCACCAGTTTATTAGAGACACTACAAAATCAATTAGCAACTTTTTCATTATCGCTATCTAAAGTTTAGGCGAACACTACAGTTGGCAGTGGAAATAGCCAGACGAACATTTGAAACTTTTGTTGATTCAAAGTTGTTTTTCTAATGCTACATACCTAAGACAGAAAACCTGTACAATTGTACCTAATGTATCATGACACGGTCTTTGGGTCTTCGTGAGGGAGTCTTAATGTGACCTTGGGCTATACAGTTTGGAAAATCCTGGACTAGCGGTTTGTCTAACTGCAAAACTCAGGGTCACGGTTTCAACGCAAGGGCCTAATGTTTGATTGACGAAACTGATGAATATCACAATACTTAAACACATGTTCTCTCCTTTACTGCTCTTCCAATTGAACTATCGTGGTTCAATTGGAAGAGCACCTGACCCGGAATGTCAGAAGGGTGCAGGTTCAAATCCTGCTCGTGGAAATTTTTTCAACATGTGTTTTTGTAATTTGTTCGCAACAAAATTTGCGTTAAAAATTATTTGAACATTTTATCACAATACTTTTTTACGCATTTTCTAAGCAAACATCTCCTAAAAAAAGCTATATTAGACGAAGAATTGGAAGAATAAGAAGAGGAAAAACCTGTAATAGACCCAGAATTTACAATGACCAAATTAACGTGTTAAATATTATTTAGTTCTTACAGAAATCTACTTTTTCTTATTCCAAAGAATTTCTTAAAAGATTTGTACAGTTGATACGCACTGTACTTTTTCCTAATAATTGTACATAGGTACATCCCATACTTCCGGAGCGTTTTCTAAAAATAATTTCAACTTCGCCAAACTGCCACCAGTCACAATGTGTATGCAGCTTGCATTATTATTATTTTATCAAAATAGCATAATAAGAATTCTATTTACAAGTACAAAAATAGTATTGTAATTGTGAAAAGATAGGTTTTCAGAATTTATTTTTACAAAATATTCATATGTGTGTTTTGATCGATTCTGAAGTCTCTGATGCCGTCAATCTGTAGGGTTACTCTTGAAACACAATTGCAATAATCAATTTCCAATCACAACTAAAAAATTCAAATGGCACTCTTAAAAGCGAGAATAGCGCCACATTGGAATTAAATTGCGTGGAAATTGAGTGAACAAATTATTATCGAGTTGGGGCGTTCCGAAATTGCGCAACTTATCGATACATATTAATCGCATTGGAATTGTATTGAGATTGAGTTTGCGTCAAGAGTAGCCTACCTGAACTTTTAGTACATCACATAATAATTTATCTCAGTTCTTTAACAGTATTTCCTATGCTATACGTACGTAGACACTTGTTAGACAGAATTACAACACAAAAAAGTACAAGTACAATATTTATGTAGTATACATAAATAAATTTTTCAAGTAGGCTAGGCTAGGTGCCATATTCCTGAACGACGAATAGCTAAAATAGGTCAAAGGATTTTGAAACCGATTTTAATAGAAAATAGAAATACCTTTTAGATTAGATAAACTCCCACTTTAATAGTTTACTAGTTAAGATATAAAAAGTATGACAGGAAAAATATTTTCACAAAAAATAAAGTTACACAAACGAGTTTTCCATTCTAAATCATTACTCTAACTAACCAAAGCTGAAAATCTGGCAAAAATACTAGAGATATTCAAAAGTACACTACCTACTAGTTTTAGTAAGTTTTAAACAAATTTTATTAAACATTACAGTTGGCCATTGGCCATTAACTAAATGTAGTTTGATATCAATTGTCCACGGTCGTCAATTCACTTCGTTTGCCACGACATCCTAAGATTCTAAGCCAAAATATATAATACTTTCGTTTACATCTTTAATAAGTTAATTATATTCAATTAACGCACGTTAAGCCACTTTAATAACTAATTTACTTCTTTATAGCTACACCACAAATTCACAGCACTGTTTAGAAAGTGTTTATTTTAGACTTTCACGTTTCCGTTTGTATTCACTTGTCAGGTATAGATCGCGCAAAACTTCTAGTCCCCTCTGAAGTTGCTTCGTTGCGCAGCTGTACAGTCAGGCCCTACCGCTCGTCCCCGCCTTCGCCCTACTGACGCCTATTTTTTACTACTGCGACGCGAATCGCGCCAACTTCAGAGGGGACTAGAAGTTTGGCGCGACCTATACCCCATTGGACGCGTACTTCGCACCCATTTTGGTGCAAATGGGAGACACGCGATCACAAATGAAGTTTTCAAAGAAATCTATTCTAGTGTTCGGTATTTTAAAAGTGGCAACCTGTCCGGGTCACCACGTCGGGGTTTTCAGGTGTTCTCATCGGACGAATCGTCTGATGATGAGCTGGTGAGCAGTGTGGATGCCATGGTGAGTTGTCGGATGAACGGTTCGCGCGGTAGGCTCTGTTGGCCCAAAGGCAGGCGCCTGATGCCCATCCTCTCGCTCTCCGGCAGGGATTTACTGCATTTCCCTTCCGTGATAGCGTCTCGGGATAATGATCTGGAAGGTTTAAAGTTTCAGCAATTGTATGCAGCTCGACAAGTTGTATGTTATCGTAACTAATGTCTGTCAAGAAACAAATCTAGATATTTAAGATTTTAATACCAATACTCGTAATAGTCTCATTAACCCTACAGAAACACACTACACGGACTCGGACACGTTTGCGGGCTCTCGTATTCAACAGGAGCATCTACGAGTATCTCCATAGATAATTATGAAAAATTCAATATTTTAACATTACGGTGTTAATCACCAAGGAATGTTTACAAATACCCATAAGAAAAGAAAGATGATCGTGTTTCGTGATGTTATTATATTATCATTGTCAAACCAGTATTAATATAACATTTAAAATTTCAAAGTATTTGTAAGCCATATTAGGAAAGGCTATCTTTAGCCTCAGTAACCATATGAGCTCGAGCGCGCGAATACCAGACACAATAGAATTTTAATCGTTATCGGCCACCTGATTTTTTTTTTTTTGAGAGAGAGTTTGCTGATTGCCTCAGACGGCATTTTCAGCTTCACCGGGCTTTTTTGGGGGCGGCGAGGAACGTAAAGGGTCCCTCAAGCCGTGTGAAACGAATCACCTTTGGAGGTTTTCTAGAGGAAACGGCATCGCGCACTAGTGCGCGTCCCCGTGCCCTACTAGATTCTCCGAAGGGTTCGGATCGGATCGGAAGGCCACCTGATGGTCGATCGACGCTCAAGGGGTAATTTGACCTCATAAGTCACAGTCAGTCTATAATTGCCACTAACAATATGATAAATACCTATGAATATTTTTGCAGATACTCGTAATTGTATAGAACCAGCAAACGTCATTATTTACGAGCGCTGCCTCTTTACCACATAAATAATGATGATGAAGGGGTTTTAAGGATAATTCGAGAACTTAATGTATTATTCTATATCATAATCATTGTTACGCTACAATAACTTATGTTCTGTTATTTTTAAAATAAATTAAAAATTACATCTGATTTTAAGTTTTCGAATGATCCTTAAAACCTTTTCATTGTTGACATAAAATTATGATGAAGGAAAAAAGGTTGTTTGCTCCATTTTATAGGGTAACTAGTCTATGGACTCAACCGACAACTAAAATTGTTTTACAGCTGCATTATACCTGATTAATTTACATTTTATCCCCTGGATAGATCAAGATCTCATTCCTACACGAATTTACGATGACATAAGCTATGGCGTTATAGGCGACAAGGGAAGTACCTGTATTTAATCTGCAAACTAAACAATTCAAAAACAGTAATTACCCAGTAAGTTCCAGCATAGATCCTCTTCTGCACTGACCGCGGTGAGGTCCTTGCATGATGCTAGCGGGCCTCGAGGACGCCCCAAGTGGATCTGAGTGGGCCACATCCTCCATCAGCAGCACTGAAGGTCCCCCCAGGCTCGTACTCCTCTTCGACAGCATACTAGGGCCCTGGCGAGGCTGCGGCCCTGCCTCACTCCTTGCTTCCCCTTTCAAACTTCCCTCCCCTTTACCCTCGGAGTCTGAAGCAGCCGCCTCCACCCCACCCTGCGTAGAACTTGAGCTTTCTCTTCGGAAGAGACCTATGATAGATTTCGGATGTTTTGGCTTCTCTATACCACCTATTGATGATGGAAAGGATGGGTAGTAGAGGAGTGTTATGGATGGAAGACAAAAAAAATAAAATCAGCAAATGTTAAAGGTACTAATTAGTTAAAAACTCAATGGTAATACAAAAAATTATCTACTTATTTATAAATTAATTACATAGGTATGTACAATTATAGATTTTATTCAATGCAGGTATTGGGCTGTAAGGACTTTCAAGGTATACAAGTAGTAGGTTAACACTACCAGGGCTAAATGGCATGCATTGTTTTTGTGTTTGATAGGTGGCACAAAAAAGATGTGTATTTTTCTATATATTTTTTATATAACTGACAGCAGTCTGGTAAGCTGTCACCGCAGCTTCTCCATAGACCCTCACAAGACCATGAGCATGCCTCACCACACTGGGACCTTAGGAATTGTGCCCTAAGCCCAATTTAGCTGGATCTCATAGTCTTTGAACCGTAACACAGCAATTCACAGCACTGCTGCTAGAAGACTTTCTTCTATGCGGGAACTTCACCATTGGCAAATAGTAATAAATACAGACAGTGTTGATATGCTCACTGAGCATAGCATTGTTCTCACTGCTAGTTTATTGTGTATGCAAGTAAATAGAGAACACGCTCCTTATGATTTTTTTAGATTGATAGGCACGGCATCCTGGAAATTTCAGACCCTATTATTTCATGAATTAATAATTTTGCGATGTCCTAATAAGCTTTGTAGGTCTACATGTCCTGCTGCGTATGATATATGTTATGTAAAGAACATACTGTTTTTTTTACCTAAGAATGTGGCTGAAGGTGAGCTGTAAGCCAGGTACTCCTTGTTGGAGGCCCACGCTGGGAACTCGGACTGCTTCACGGCCCCACACCCGGAGCCCTCTGCCTCCTCCCGTTTCCATGGCAACATCGTCTCCGTTGCCGTAGGGGTTGCTACACGGGCGTGGTCTATCACTGTCATGTATGTGTCTAGAACAATGCATTTTTTTAATGCGCTTTTAAAACATTAGAATCACTAATCCGCACGGGGTGATATAAAGCCCGTTCTCCCTATCCATCCATAGGGAAGGTTAGTGCCCCAGCAGTGAGGACATAAAATGGTGGTGGAGATGATGATGATAATTATCATTATTGTATCATTTTTTTTAATTGTTATGAAACGTTTGTTTTTTGGTTTGGATTTACGTCAGGTCTATGGGGATTGAACCACGATTTCTCGCATTCAACCCGTTTAGCCGTTCGGCTACCGAACGCTTCATTGTTTCATATAAATGACTAAAATACTCAGTTAAAAATTATTATCTTATTATCATATACAACCTGGAAAAAAAATAATCAATCAAATTTTAGCAGCCTATATGTTTGGTGATAACTGTTTTTTTCGCAAGTAATAGGTAGCTGAGAAATTTAGATGTTTAGACAAAAACGGCGGGCGCGGGCGGCCTGAGAGCGCGGCGCGGGGGAGACGGCGGGGGTACAAGCGTGCCACGTGTCAAACGTCACTCATCTGGTACTCAACAAAATAGGGTTGTACAAAATGTTAACATTACACTTAAAAAGTTTTAAAAAGTAAGCGTGTAAAACGGCTGCACTTCCTCCCAATCAAAGTGCACCTCACAAACATCCGAGGTCTGCACTCAAACCTGCAACCGGTCCACTACCATCTCGAGGCCGAAAAGCCACACTTGCTGTTTCTTACTGAGACGAAGATAGCGAAACCGTCGGACGTAGCCTACCTTAAGTATCCCGGCTACTCGCTTGAGCATAAGTTCAAGAAGCAAGCCGGGGTCTGTGCGTATGTCCGCGATGACGTGTGCTGTCGACGTCTCACCAGCTTCGAGGTTTCAGGTTTATCCACACTATGGATGCTGGTAGACACCGGTATAGAGAAAACTCTCTATGTCGGTGTCTATCGGTCGCACAGCGGAGATCAGGAGACGACTCTTTTGTTTGACCACCTCACTGAGGCAGCTGACCTGGCCCAACGAAAGTATCCAACTATTCCCGTTCCAGAAAACGGATCATGCTGGAAGAGAGGCACGCAAGTTTGCGTTATCGCAAAATCTCTCCCAGCTCGTGAACCAAGCAACCCGCATACCTGATGTTGACGGCCACACACCCAATTGCCTAGACCTTCTGCTGACAACTGATCCAGACAGACACTCAGTATCGGTCTCGGCTCCGCTGGGATCTTCTGACCACTGTCTGGTGAAATCCGTATCTTTATGCTCTCCTCCGGACACTACCCTTCGAGGATCGAGGCGAGTATGGAGGTATGGGTCGGCAGATTGGGACGAGATGCGGCACTTCTTCGCGTCTAATCCTTGGCGGCAACTGTGCTTCTCTTCGAGCGAACCTTCTGTCTGTGCCGGTGCAATCGCAGACGTGATACGCCAGGGAATGGAATATTTTATCCCATTCTCTGACGTCCCCATAGGCACTAGGGCCCGTCCATGGTTCAATGCTGACTGCGCTCACGCTGAAGCGCGGAAGGAGGCAGCGTACCAAGCCTGGGCCCAGGCTCGCGGTTCCAAACGCGGAGACGGCAGTATCCACGCAAAGAAGAGAGCCTTTAACTCTGCCGCCAAGTTCTGCAAACGGGTGTT
Source organism: Eudonia mercurella (assembly GCA_963082485.1). Taxonomy (NCBI): domain Eukaryota; kingdom Metazoa; phylum Arthropoda; class Insecta; order Lepidoptera; family Crambidae; genus Eudonia; species Eudonia mercurella. Next base: position 6,641,478 of record OY720035.1, read on the forward strand.
AAGGAAAGCACGTTTTGATCATGTTGGTCGTATTGGGGCCAAGTTGGCGTCCTACCCACAAGGTAGCAAGCAGTTTTGGTCCCGGGGAGCTTTTCGAGCTCATACCACCATCGCCCTTTTAACACCGAACCTCCAGGCGTATTGCAGGATATCATCCCCACCTAGTAGAAATTCCACTATGTCGCACTAAGCGCTTCATGTCATCATTTTTACTGCGCTCTGGCAAGGAGTGGAGTTCTCTGCCATCGTCTGTGTTCCCAAAAACATATAACCTGAATTCCTTCAAGGCGAGAGTTAATAGGCATCTTCTGGGGCAGCTAGCTCCATCGTAGACCTCATCTACGCTCACCATCAGGCGAGATCGAGGTCAAGAGCTGTCTTATAAGGGATAAAAATAAAAAAAAAGTAAATAAGAAATATGACTTTTTTAACCATTTAATGGTGATATTTAAGCAGTGAAGTCTTTACAGGGTATATGTACACACGGCGGCGCATTAACCTACCCAAATCTGTCAAATTTCTCCAATGAATATTGATCTTTATGACTTTACAATAAAGTTCAAGATTGATTGTAGAAATTTGACAGTTTTGGGTAGGTTGATCTGCCGCCGACTGTACACGCTACGCACCCTTAAATATTATTGCTCATTTTTTTACAGATTGTATATCATCCCAATGATTACAGTGTATAGTGAACCACGCTAGCGTCGAGCTCCGCCAAGTCAGTTTCACAAATTTCTTATTCTCTGTTTGTTTTTAGGTGGTTGTGAATGTATGAGTTTTTGATAGAGAGAAATATTATTAAGCTACTTACTATTGTCATCTGACATTCTTCTTTCATCCTCTTCAAGAATATCTTCGTTGGGAACTGGAAAAAAAATCATTAATTTACCTGTGACAGAAATAACTGTCTTGTGTGTGTATGATTGGTTCATGAAATTGGAGACCATCAATAAAGTTAATTTAAACAGAGATGAACGTTAGATGAACAACTATTTTCTAGTGCAAGAATCGAACCCGCATTCAAACCCATATGAGAACTCTAAAGAATAAGTTGACATGTCATTCCATTATTTAGTTATTTATGATTAAGCATAGATTACGAGTATAATAAAGTCGTGGCACATGGCATACTAATGTGATATTGTTATAGAAAATAAATAAGTATATAGGTACTTACATATAATACTTACGTTGCAACTATAAACTACGATAAAATCTAAGGTTTACTACAAAATAAGACAACCACATAACATTACAAACGAAAATAATTGATATATCATGGTTATAATTATTTAAAAGTAATTGGCACAAAAACTCAAAATATAAGTAATCACGATTGTCGCTTATTATAAAACATATTTATCTCTTTTAACTGCAAACATGTAAAGTTTTATTTCAGGTCGGCAACGCAATAGCTAGGTATATTTTCTCATAATATAACATAATGTTTTAGTGTTAGTAGGGCACCGCCCAGCCTAAAAGTAAATAGAAAAATCCAATGTATTATATATAAATTAATAAAAATTACATACAACCCAAAAATGCTATATCTAGTGTGGTTATCTACTCTTTTACATAAAAGCAATACTCCTCATATAGACATACATAGACATCTACATAGATATAAAATAGTATGTGTTTAATACGTATAATTTAACATGCAAATTTTGATTTTGAAAGTGTTTTTGATAATAATTTAGCGCCTGATGAAATGCTTTTAATTTTATATGACTATTCATGCTCTGTTTCTAAAACACAGATAGATATATAACTATTTATTAATACACTGCAATCACTCATGGCTCTAACTACTTCGAACTAAGTATGCATTCATATTTTCTAGATTAGGGTTTTTTTTAAGTCTCTCAAGCATTAATAAATGTCTTTACTCGTAGTTTTTTTATAAATATTAAATTATTAAAATAGTCGGTATTTCGTTCATTTAACATCCAGTATTATATTGATTGCATCAATAGCCTCATATCCTATAAAACTTTTACTTCCTAATGCAATTCTATTTCATTGTTAACTCTAGAAGTAGGGTATCTAATGAGAATTCTAGGTAAGTGTAGAGTTTTTAATTAATTACAAATAAAAACTGACTTTAAAAATAACTAAAGTATCTTTGTCAACAATAATGACATAGGTAGTTAAAACAAGGAGTGATTTTGTTAAGTGCACACGGCAAATGAACAAGAAAGTAAATAAAATCTGCATTGTTAGATACTTTACTAGGTCCCAATTCGACTTCTTATTTTTGTAAAATAATCAAGAAACAGAAGAGAAAATTAAAATTTAGAAAGTTAAATTCACGAATAGAAATGCATATTAAACGTTGGATAATAAAAACTTGTTAAGATTGATATTTTCTCACTGTAATTTGTGAATCGTTTCAATAGTTTCAAAGATAACAAAAAAAAAGTGACACCAAACAAGTTTGCCGTGTACACATCTAAAAAGTTTCCATCATCAGACGCATAGGCAATGATGACAATTTGAATAAACACATACCAAAGTTATACGTGGATCTGTCCCTTCTCCACGGTAAAGATTTCTCAACAGCTGTCGGCAGAATCTCCTCTGGCGTTTTAGCGTATTGCTTTACAATTCTTGCTTTCAACGGATTGAATCCGGGCAGGTTAGCCAGCTGGTTTAAGAGGGAACTACTATTTTCTTTATGCGAGGACGTCGGACTGACTTCTTTGTGTCCCGTTATAGCCAGTTGTCGAGATTATCGATTATTGCGGTGCCACATGAAGTTTGCCAGAAGGGAAGAAAACGACAATCAAACAAACGATTAGACAAGCAAAAAATTAGCCGTGGCAAGAGGAGCGAGGGTTAGCTTCAACGGTATGTGGCAGGAGACAGATTTATTGACATTGAGAACTGGTTATCACTAACTAATTGAATTTCTACGCAAGTACTTGGAATTTGATAGACACAATTTTCACAATGGTATTTTTAAAGTTTTTGGAGATCCAAATTTAGCAGACAGTGGTCCACAATTCTTTAATATCAGTTCTCAATGTGGTAAGTATAAAAATAAGCCAAAAACAACTCTCCCAAATGAAATCATAGTAAAGGGATTCCAAGAAATGTCAGAGAGAGAAGATAATGTTCATGCTACCACATACGTCCATTCCCACAGGTAGCCATACCAGTAGGTTCTTCAGCAAATTAACTCTTGTATCACAAGTAAGAACGAAGTCAGACAGAACTCAAATGAATTAATTACATTTTTATAAATCAGAAATACTCAAGTGCAAAATCAGTGAGGAATACATTGTACACAACATTAAGCGTCGTTTGGATTTGCAATTTCAAGTATTTGTTAGTGCTGATAGAATGAATTATTTATCTGAAAAATTTTGTTTAACTTAAATGGAAAGATCAGTTAAGTTATAGTGCAATTACTGTCAATTCCATCGCACTCGCTAGAGTTTTGCATCAAATGATTTTATTTATAAAATTCAACATTTTATGGCATTGCTTCATTAACTCTCTCGTTTCCGTTTGAACTCTGAATGGATCATCAAAGTTAGTATTGCAAAGAAAATTTACATCAATAGCGATAGCAGATCCAAACGTCAAGAGGTGTTCATGAGTGTCCATGCAGAATACCTACGCAGGGATTTTGCAGTGAAAGTAATACCGCCGTCGTCTCCCTCCCGCCTCGGCACCCTTTCCTCGCCATCTTCTTGGAGGACCTCGTCGATATAATCTGTGGATCATAGACTGAACTACATGATCTATAGTTTAACGATGTATTTGATTTGTGCTTCGAACGAGCGCTCTCTAATTTCATAAAAACTAACATTTATGGTGTTAAGTCCTGTTACATTAAGAACTCTTCGGACGGTAAATGAAGGACGCTTGGTGTAGTGCCTGAGTTAACGGTTTTCCGTGAAAGTGTCGGGATACAAAATGAAATTTGCGTTTGATTTGTTTTTACCTACAGCTCTTTCTAAAGGTTTTCCAAGCTTTTCCTAAATATTTAAAATTAATTCCAACTAAAGTTTCTCTTAAAATTTTGCATTTCTTGAAAGCAATTTTGAACCTTTTTGTTAAAGCAATTTTTTTAAAGTTATAATAAGGTTGCGGTTTTGTATAGCAATAGAGAACTTTGGTCCTTACAAAAAATAAGAACATGCACTAGAAAATCATGTTTGTGTCGTAATGTGGCTCAATGCGTCTCCGTTTGTACTATTTTGATGCAACTAGTGCACAAAAAAGCAATTGTTAGTGCTCTGCAAAATAAACATTACGATGAGTCGATATACAAAATCTAAAAATATATAAAACAAAACGAATACTTGGACCCACACGTGCATGCGATCGACACTCGTGATAATAATAAAGAATATATATGTACCTAATCTATAATACTTTATTTTACCGTGCGTGAACTGTTTGGCTGAACCGTTTTGCTGGAATTCGGGGAAGGTGACATGATTTTTGCCATCCTGAAACAAGAAAAAAAAGAGTTATTAACAACATCATCATCGTCATCATCAGCTCATTTTATGTTTCCACTGCTGGGGCACGAGCCTTCCCTAGGGATGGATAGGGAGAACGGGCAATAAATCACCACGCGGGATAAATTTTTGGTCACCTATCCGATGACCGGCCTTTGCGAAAGTTGCTTAACGTCAGCACTCGCAGACTGGGCGCGTTAACCATTGCGCTATCGAGCGCCTGAATTAACAATATAGAAAGTTTAAATAATTCATCATCAGCCTATCGACATCCCACTACAAAGTCAGGCCTTTCACGTAACTCCAGTGATTGCTAATGGCAGTCCCAGATTACTATGGCGATACGTGAAGAGATACACAAGATATTTTAGTGGATATGCTCTCTGCCCTCTTGCGGGGTTAGAGGAACAGCCTATAGACATAACTATATCTGCGTCTTCTTGGGCCTTCCTACACGAACAATAGCCTATGGGGAGATAGAGCCATAATAACCCAAGACGCTCGCAGCTGACTGAATACGAGTTAATGGTTTTTAACAACTGCGACAACAACCTGGTCCAACAGCGTGCTTTTAGTAATATGGAGGATCTTGAGATGTTTAAATTTGGTCACTAGTGGATATACTAGCACTATTCTGGTGTTAACTCACCTGCTTCCCACGTTTACTGCGCTTATGGTGATGTTTCCTGTCGCCCACCCGCCGCCTGATGTTCATGTGCGTCTTGTAGTTCATCTGTATGCCCAGGTCGCGTTCGTTTACAGCGTGTCTGCTGTAGCTCAGGCGTCGATGCTGCAACACAGGTTGACCAAATTCCATATAAAAAGTGCCAAAAAGTGAAAAGGCAGTTTAAATTGTAAAATTTTAAAATGTTTCATTTATATTTTAGTAAGCTAAATCTACAGTCGTCGTGTCGTCGGTCCGTAAATCTACAGGGCGGAAGAATGAGCAAGGGCATTTCTTTTATCCCTTTATTTTAGAGCGGCAAATTAAAACTGGAACTCCTTATAATAGAAGGTAATTCCATTATTACACAATATGTTATCTTTTGATAACTATGCAGACGAGAAAATGTAAAAGGACCGCGATATATCGAAGAGAAAAGATAAGTCGCATAAAATCATGCCATGACTTATCCCAAATGCAGTGATCAGAAATTAGACAAGGAAATGCATTCACTTCTTACATTCAGCAGTTCTAAATACACTAAAATTGTAAAATTGCCAGTTTAATCACGTTGTTGGTGCCACAAATATTATTTGCAAACTTTAATCATTTTTCAACCTTAGCTTTGCCTCTTACTTACACGTCTGAATGGTTTACAAAGTTCCTCGGCCAACAGGTGATGTATTTTCGCGTCTGTCAAGTCCTTTTTCGATGGATTATACTCCAGTTCCTGCATATCTATATTCCACGTTGAGGAATCTAGTTGGCTAAAGCTTGGACTGTAATAAAAACGACGTACTTGAATGGAAATAAATAGTTTGATACCAATGATAATGTAAGAACTAGTAATATACTACCTTCCATTGATGTTTGTGTTCGTATAATTTTTAAATATAGCCGACATAGATTCAGCACCAGATATGTTACCGATAGTAGAGGCATTCCTTTGCATATATTCTATAGCATCTTTCATAGCTAACTTGGAATACGTCTCCAAAATCTTTGGCTCAGCACCCTGAAATTATTTGTAAAGCTTAGTTACATTGAATGGTCCAAGAAATTAGTTATTTTAACAATTTGTTCAATCTTTACCTGATAGTTCCGTAATAAAAATGGTCTTATAAATCGGTTATCAAACCTCTTGAACTTATCCCTCATATGATGATTACCATGTTTACCTAAAATATCTTCTATGCCTGCCATTAAATGGTCCATAAACTGAAAATAAATTAAAACAGAATAATATTACAATACAATACATTAATATATAATATATAGAAGTAAATTAAACACGAAACATCTAATGTTACGTTATTTTACTATCATTTCAAACAGGATAGTTCAGTACCATATCATCCCAAACTTTTTTGATTTCCATAATAACAGTTTAGAATTACAAATGCAAGTCAAAACAATATTTTTGAGCATTACAGAATGGTCTAAAGTACCCTTTCATGTATCCTCTCGTTCATCGTCGGCTTCCTCTTTTCCGCCGTCTTCACGTTTAGTATCTTCACCAGCGGCTTAATCGTGATGCCCTGGATAAAGACAGTGAAGTATATCACCGCTATCGTCGTTGTGACGAACATCGGCTGCAGTTTTACGACCTCGGGGTCTATTAATAGCACCAATGCGAACGCTACTGCGCCTCGAAGACCTGAATTTGAATTAAGCTTAATAATTCGTTCTTTAAATAGTATAAGTTAGTTTTATACAGATGTCACAAGTGTGAGATAAAAATCTTACCTCCGTAAGACATCACAAACTTCTCAACAGTATTTAATTTGTGCAAACGGAATTTATTAGCTACTGCACTAAATATGTATACTCCTGAAACAATCGGACATAATATTTTTATTATAAATCTTGTCACAACACTTACCACAGCTACAAATAATACGTCATACCAGATTACAGACAATCTACCAATGAATTTAAGTCAGAGAAATATTAAATAATACCTCATTGACCCAATGAGAGTTGGTGGATAATATAAACTGTTATTTTGGTATATAACTGGTATTTACAACCTCCTGGTTAGTAAAAGCGGCTTAATAAGTTTTCCAAAGCACAGAGGAGCACGAAACATACGGGATAGTGAACCAGTGCATATAGCAATTGCGCACCTAAACGTGCTAGATCTTAAATTGGAATTAGAATTTTATTTTAACGTTCTTACCTATTATTCGAAATACTGAGCAGAAGACGATTGTCAACAGGACAAACCAGGTGTTCCAGTGATGGTTGTTGTTGACTGTCGCCACGCCCAGGAACATGAAGATAATGGTCTCCGAGGAGGAAGACAGCATCTTCATGGTGTACTTAATGGTGGTATGCGATTTGTGCGAAATGTTGCCTTCCACGTAATTCTTCATTGTGATGCCGCAGAATGTAATTCTGGAAATGCAGAGAGAGAACGTTTTATAACGTTTCATCATTTATTTTGACACACCACACCACAATTAAATATTAATTCTTCTTACATGACAATGTAAGTGTGTAAATTTTACAATGCCTCGGTAACGCATTTTATACGGTGGAATTTTGTTCCAGGCATGGCTTTTGCAAAACATGATCACAAATAAATGTATTTCTTTGAAACTCAAAATTCAAAATTATTTCGTTCTTCAATTTAGGCACTCATGCGTATCTACAATATCGCCATGTGCTATAACCTCTAACTGACCTACACGCACCGTAGTTACGTATTTTTAAAGTTTTGTGAGATTGCTTTTTTTCTTAGCGATCTAGTTACATTCATTCATAATTATACCACATTACAATCTACTTTTCTCTAATCTTATAATTCTGTGCCAAACCTAAATCAACATGTAAAAGCCACTATATTCCGACAGCGTCCTGACCACATTCCGTTTCTATTTCCCGTGCGCCTTGCTAGAGACTATTAGATTAGAACAAATAGGAGAGTAGTTTTAAACATATAATGTATTTTGGAGTTTAACAGGATTTCAAGTGGAATGGATATACGATCACAGAGTAAATATATCCAAATTTACTCTGTGATACGATGTCAGGAAAAGGTGTATAATGAAATCGACGCGTATGAAGAGCATTGCTATAGAATAAAGAAACACTATAATACGTTAATCACCTTTTTCTTCCTAAGTGCTAAATCTTAAAGATCCAGACTTTTATGCTCCACATATAAACATCTTTAGAATGATACTTTTGACGAATAATACCAAACTCTAGTGACTTGACAGAAAATCTTTCACAAAAATTACTTATATATATTATTATAGCTAAATGCATGCAATTTTTTCATTAAAGTCTATACATTCTTACTACTATGATTCACTTGTGAAATATTCTTCTTTGTGAAAGTCACCCAATTTTAATACAGGTAGATTGGTTGACACTTATATTGACAGAGATTCAGTGGAGCATGTTGGGTCTAATTATTTCCACCTGTATAGCGCAACAATTAGTATTCGTCCCAGTCAAATACACCGCCAAAGGGAATTGCCGATGTTCGATGCCTTGTTAAATAAGTAGTTGTGTTAATCACAAGACCAAAACTTGATTGAGCTCTAAATGAAGATCTTGCTTGTGTGCCTACATAATAAATTAACTGACGCGAGTAATACGCTCGCATTGACATTACAATGTTCAAATAAGCTATATCAAGCTTGAGTTAATCAGCTCGTTAAGTATATCTAACATTGCCTATTTACTTTATCAAGACGATGGAACTTTTCGCTTTACTTTTTTCTTAAAGGAACTCGTTCCCATGTCGGTCTGGGACGTGAAGAGAATGTATCAGCTGCCTAACGCATGCATGTCGTAATACCCAACAAGATTCCTTAAAGTGCTCACACATCATGCGATCGGCTAGCAGTACCAAACTGTCACTGATGTTATCTATTCCACCACGGAGCCCTACTTTGGTAATGCTAAATGTGGCGTTGAAGTCCCTACTGGCGTGTTTACTTTAAATTGAAGAATTCGATGAGTTTACCCTTTACGAGGAGCTCGATGGCGCAATGGTTAACGCGCCCGGTCTGCGAGTGCTGAGGTTATGCAACTTTCGCAAACGCCGGTCATCAGATGGGTGACCAAAAATGTATCATGTCGAGTTCCTCCGTGCTTCGGAAGGCACGTAAAGCCGTTGGTCCCGGCTGCAGTCGCTAACAACCACCAATCCGCACTGGGCCCGCGTGGTGGTTTATGGCCCGATCTCCCTATCCATCCATATGGAAGGCTCGTGCCCCAGCAGTGGGGACATAAAAAAAAAGAGCTGTTGATAATGATGATGATGATGACCCTTTTTTGGGAAAAGGACGTTTGTATGTTTTTTGTAAGGAACTCGTTACCCAATTCTTCCTCTCTCTACAGTGTAAGTGCAGATTACGCATATTTAGAAAGTACTTATTAACTCCAGCCTTCGAGAGGCAAAGTTATTATGATGAAGGAAAATTTAGGCGCACCGCAAGTATTACCCTAATGGATCGCACAAGGATAAGAAAAGCCAAGTTAATACGACAAAGTACGCTAAACCCGGGCTTGAATACCTACAAGACTGAGGTAAATTAGCATTTTGATTACCCGTATCTCAAGCCTGTTCATATTCGGTCTAAGCAAGTAGTTATGACCATATTGATTCGGAACTTCGACTGTAAAAAATGCTTCACACCCGCCTTCGGCGAGCTATGCAAATCCTCTGCCTTCTTTTCAAAATCCATTACTACCATTAGTTTCATTATCAATATTTCTGTTTTACTCCTTTGCTCTCCACTCCCGCCCAAGCGTTCCACAACAACCCTTATTTATTTATTCCAACTTCAAATTGTCATAATTCGACTTCCAAACATGCACCTAGACCACAGATTAGATATTTACTCATGTGCTGTGGAATTAACTGTCCGCTATCATTCGTGAGCCCAGGGGCGCGATTTTTGAATCTCACGTTAAAAGTGACATGAAATACACTATGTATGAAGTATTGAAGTATAATAATTATTACACAATTTACAATTTTCTTATTAAGATACATACCTTTTAAGTATTGTCGTAGTGACTTGAATAAGAGGAAAAAGAGCAATCGTAATTGATATTATAGCGTAACCGTAATAATTGGTCACAGGTTCAAAATTTTTTTATGTTAAAAGGAGCAAACGAGCAGGCAGGTCACCTGATGGAAAGTAATCACCGCCGCCCTTGCCGGCCTTGAGAAAGGAGTTGGATCTTGAAGAGGGAATAGGAATTAGGAGGGTGGAGGGGTGAGAGATGGGCCTCCGGTACTTTCACTCACCGGACGAATCACAACAGCAACGAGTGCCATTGTTTCACGCCGATATTCTGTGAGAGGGTGGTATTACGCTGGGCGAGCCGGCCCATTTCATGCTTCAACGCAGCGTGGCTCTACCACTCAGAAGATTAGTTTAGTATCTTATGAAACCTGTGTTTTACTATGTACCTATATACAGTAGTGGCACCAGTGCTCGACAGAACCACCGGCGATCTTTAGCAACAATTGAATACAGACCACCATGTTCCTTGCTTTCAAATTTAAAAAAAATCTTTGCAATTTTTGGCGACGCTGTGTCGAGCACTAGGTTTAAAATGTCGGACACTGCTGCTCCTACCCTACATCACAAATTTTTTTAAAGGCGTTTAGGGAACTAGTTTCGTTTAGTAGACGAAGGGAGTCAAAAATACTTATCAATATCAATATCCCACGTCATTTGTTTTCTAAAGAGATACTCACGCCAGGATTCCGCTCATGTGGAACATCTCAGCGTTCAGATAGGCCAGGTATGCCATGACGAAGATGAAGATGGGCTCGATGACACGGACCTCGTGGGTGAAGCGGGTCACCAGGCCGGTGCCGAAGCCCCACACGCAGCCTATGAAGGTGCCGCCCACCGCCACCACCAGGAACGAGGCCAAGCCAGCCAAGAAGTCGGTGTACATGAGGCGGGAGGGACCCATTTCTCTGTGAAAGTTTGGTGTTTGGTTATAATATAGGTATTTTTATACCTTTATCCTTAATATATAACCGCCTCCGTGGTCTAGTGATTAAAACCACTGGTCTTAGACCCAGAGGTCTCGGGTTTGATTTCACGTGTGGATTCTATGTTGTTTGTACTCGGTTTGGTTGATGGTAGGGCTTGTTTTTCCGCCTGGCTAGCTACCTCTACCTTATCTAAATATGTCTTATATATTATATATCAATGTTAATCGTAGGAGCATTGTTGTCTTCCGGCAGCTAGAGATACGATAGCTAGTGGCTCAGTAGCTGAGGATCCCGGGCGAAATGAGCTTCCATTTTATCATCCCGCCTTATCATCACTTAATATTTGGTGAGATGAAGGCACTGCGCTAACCATTGTTGCTGTGATTTGAAGGATTAATTTATTCATGTGTCAAAGGCCCAACAAACAATTAGTAAAAAAAATTAAGATAATTTTCAGCACTCACACCAATTTTTAGCTAGTCGGAAATTATGCATAGCCTGTATTTTAAAGAGCAGAAATACTAATAAACAATCATAGGTAATTTCCCATCGTTATATGTTTATATTACACAAGCATATTGTCTCTGCTAGGAATCCTACTTGAGGTTGTCAAGAAACCTGTGTAAGTAATTTGAGAAATCCCTATTTTGTCCTCAAAGTATGTTAAATGATTGGCAGACGTTTTTAAATTTAATACTGATTTCAACTCCTTACGTGTAAGCCTCAAACATATGGTACAGGACGACAGTCACAGCGTCGTTTAACAACGATTCGCCGAAGACCACGATATATAGGATCTCATCCACGTGTATCTCCTCGAATACTGCCAGCACGGCGACGGGGTCGACGGCCGATATCAACGCGCCGAATAACAGCATGTCCAGCAGTGGGGTAGTGCAGCCAAACATGCCTGTCTGCCCACATGCCCATAGTGATGCACCTGTAAAGATGGGCTCTATTAAACGATGTGTATATATATATATTTTTTTTTGAGAGAGTTTGCTGATTGCCTCAGACGGCATTTTCAGCTTTACTGGGCTTTTTGGGGGCGGCGAGGAACGTAAAGGGTCCCTCAAGCCGTGTGAAACGAATCACCTTTGGAGGTTTTCTAGAGGAAACGGCATCGCGCACTAGTGCGCGTCCCCGTGCCCTACTAGATTCTCCGAAGGGTTCGGATCGGATCGGGGGGCGGAACCACCCGAGGGCGCCTCTAAAGGCTCGAACCTCGGCTCGGGTAGACCGGGCCGTGGAGGAGGAGAGAAGCGCCCAGGTACATGTCTGTACCTGGTATAGAGCGCGTGTGAACCGGTTCTTCGTACCCTTGTTCTACGAGTACGGTGTCTTGGACCTAAGCTAGTGTGCATGTTTAGTGTATTCTGTAAATGTGTAGTGACATTTAGAGGATCGGGCGGGGGGGCGTTCGCAACTGTTATGGGGTCGTCGGGGTCGTCTAAGACGTGTTTAGGACGCCTAGATGAGAACCGTTTTGTTGGTGGAAGGGCACCAACGTTATAGTTGGCGGCCGCCACAACAAGCGGGTTGGGGTGGTGGGGGGCGTTATCAAAGTAACGTCTGGAAACGTCTTTGATGAAATCTTTAATAGTGGAAAGATCAAGATCACGGTGGAGATCTACATTGCGATAGTACCACGGGCAACCCGTGGCGCCACGCATGAAACGGTTTTGGAGGGTTTGTAAAGGATACAGATAGGAGGGCGCGGTATGCGCGAAAACTACGCTAGCGTAAGTCATGACCGGGCGAATGCAGGCTTTGTAAATTGTCGTCTTATGTCTAAGAGACAATTTACTTCGTCTGCCTATAAGGTGGAATAACCGGCCTAATATAAACGCGGCCCTGTTACGGACGATTTTAAGATGAGGCGCAAACGTCAATCTTCTATCGAGGGTGACACCGAGATACTTTACTTGCTTTTCCCAAGGGAGAGCACGGTCAAATAAACGGATGGGACGATGTGTATAGAAGCAACTGACGCATCCTACGGGCAGCCGTAGCTACTGGCGTCTGGCCAAAACCGTGCAATCGAGCTTCTGCCAACCCTCGCTGCCACCATTGAGATATCCTGACGGAACTATAGCTCACAAGCTGCAGGAGAAGATCGATCTCCTGGCCAAACTCTTTGCGGCTAACTCCCGAATCGATAACTGCAATGCACAGCCACCTACAATTTCTCACTGTGGTCACACAATACCCGATTTTAAAGTGTGCAGTGTGATGTCCGGGCGGAACTGCAGTCAATCTATCTATGTCTATATCTATGTCCGGAAAGCTATGACCCTGATAGCATCCCTCCATTAGTCCTAAAAATGTGTGCAGCGGAGTTGTCCCCCGTGTTAACGCGCCTTTACCGTCTCTCGCTCTCTTCAGGTTGTGTGCCGGAATCCTGGAGAGAGACTAATGTGCAACCGGTCCCCACCCCATAGCCGTAACTTCAGTTTTGTGCAAAGTAATGGAGCGCATTTTAAATAAACAACTTAGCCACTACCTAGAAGAACACTCCATAATTCGCTCGATCGACGATCGCCAATACGGGTTTCGGCCGAAACGGTCAACGGGTGATCTTCTAGCGTACGTTGCACATCTATGGGGTGAGGCTATTGATAAGCTCGGTGAGTCGGTGGCTGTTAGCCTTGACATAGACAAGGCTTTTGATCGGCTCTGGCACAAAGCTCTTCTTCCCAAGCTCCCGGCATATGGTCTGCAGAATCCGCCGTGTTCTATCTGATGGATGCGCTTCGCACCTCATGTCAGTGAACGCAACGAACTCAAGGCTCCGTTCTGTCCCCCACGCTGTTCCTTCTGCATATCAATGATATGCTTCCACTTGGAAATATTCATTACTTTGCTGATTAATTGCACGGTGCATGTGGGATATAACGGTCACCCAGCGGTAGGGCGGGTCGAAACCGAAGTGAATCGAGTGAATCTTGTCATTGAGCTCAATCGGGTATTGGACCTCATATCCTGTTGGGGTATGTCCTCCTCCTCCATCCTCCAGTAATCTGGTTGACTTCAATGCCAAGAAAACACAGGTATGTGCGTTCACTGCAAAAAAGTCACCATTCCTTCCCCTTCCAACTCTTCAGGGTACATCTCTAAGCCTGCAGAGCAGTATCAACATGCTCGGTATGGCGATTCGCTGCGATTTAAACCAAAGAGACTACATCGAAACCGTGATCAAAACAGCCTCACGAAAACTCGGTACTCTGAACAGAGTGCGGCGATTCTTTACGCCGGACCAGTTGTGCCTTTTGTACGGTCTTGCGTGGAGTAGTGCTCGCACATCTGGGGCGGTTCCGCAAAGTACCGTCTCGATGCCTTGGACAGATTGCAGCGTCGCGCTGAACGCATTATCGGCAATGCAGAAGTCGCAAATACTCTCGCATCTCAGCAATTGCGTAGAGATGTTGCGTCACTCAGCGTGTTTTACCGCTCATACTATGGCGAGTGCTCTGAAGAGCTCTTTGACCTCATCCCACCTTTTCCCTTTCTTTATAGGAGTACACGTGCTGCTCTTCAGAGTCACCGCTTCACTGCCTCAAATATTCCATCATCACAAAGAAATTTGGTGACTCGTTTCTTTGTCGCGCCTCCAAAAGATGGAATAGTCTACGTGTGGCGTGAAGAAGCACCTTGTGGGCCGGCAGAGTGAGGTTAACTGATGCTACGTTTGTTTTCACGCTGCACCAGTTATCTTCGCGTCTGGACTCCATTTCCACTTAACATCAGGTGGGATGGAGTCATTTGCCGAGCTATCTATAAAAAAAATATTCAAAGCTTGTACTCAAAATAAAATTTAAAAGCAATGAAAAATTACTAATTGCTCAGCTCCAAAGAGTTGAGGCAGTTTGTAAATTGAGATGATATATCTAAAAACATAATAATTAGTAACACTATACAAACATAGTTTACGGATTCTACATTTTTTTTTAATTTAAGAATACTAACCGATTGTTAGAGTGTTGAAGACGGTGCCGACTACGGCAAATAACAAAATAGTTCCCAAATGATCGAAGAACAGTCGGTTCGGCATGAAGTATCCCGCGTCCAAGATGATAGGTGGTAACATATACAAAAAGAAAGTGTCCGGAGTCAGAGGCTGAACGTGGACACTGTGTGTGCTGAGAAGAAGAGCTCCTATGAGCACCCCCACAAAGATCAGCAAGCACGATTCAGGAAACATCTTCGACAACTTTGGCGCCATGTGGAATCCTGCAACAAATATAAATTACATTCAACCTTTAACATGAATATAAAAAAACTGACTTTTAGTAAACGTCTAGCAGTCTGCTAATGAAATGACATATTTGTCATTAGGTAACGGTAAATCATAAAAATGGTAAAATGTAATAATATAAAATAAACTGCAAAAAAACCTTTTAAAATTTAATTTACACAGTGGAATGGTGCTGCTAGAAAGTGTTTTAGTAATATCAAAAAATCAAACGTAACGCCGAAGTCAAACTTTAGAAAAATGCGCGTGGGAAAAGATAAATTCTTACCCCGTGCAAAATCTTATACAAGTATCTACGACTTTTTCGGCTCGACACCTTTTAATAACATTTTGTACAGAAATACAAGAAAGCCAAGTAAAAATGTATGTGTGTTTAAATCGACTTGTGAAGATTCAATGAACCCGAAAATTGATCAATCTCACTCAATTTTTCGTTGTACAAGTCGATACATCACCAGTGAACAATATCACCTCTTGAATAAAGATAGCATAAAATCTGTTGCTGAATCTACAAGTACACTATACTACGACCTTGATGAAATTGCAAAAAGACACTCTTTTCACGTTTTCAATAAAGTCAGTAAGTCAAATATTAATTTATTGAAAGTATTGACGATACCCCTTAACCCAAATGAGTTTGCGCGCAAGTCCACGGTAATAGTGCAAGAATGTGCCACACAGATAACACCGAGGCTGCATCCGCGAGATAGTATGACATTAAACACGAAAAAAATCAAAAGATGTCTTCCAAATAATCCTATCTCATCGGAAATTTTCTTGCGTGATGACTTTGTCTCGGATAAGAAGAAACGGTATTATGACAAAGAGATAACTGACAGACAACAGAAATTCTGGTCCTTTGCAAAGTATCGTACAGAGTATACTAAACCAATCCCGGAAGAAAGAAAACACAAAAAGAAAGACCGTGGCAAGCGCACTGAAGATCCGTGTCCCTGTCAACTGTTCTCGTATACATGCCCGTGTACTAACAAAAAATCTCTTACTGAACTAGCTAGAAGCAGTAAATCTCTCACTGTTGCTGATCAAATTACTAGCACTGCAAATTGCTTGCTCGAGGAAAAGAAAGAAACAAAAAAAAGTAAAATTAAAAAGTCTAAAACTATCTCTACTAAAGAAAACAAACTGTTAAACACAGATAATGAAATGATGACTCAAGATGAATCAGTCCACTGTGCCGCTATGCATGATCTGGTTACTCATATAGATAAAAAAGAGACTGCTAGCAACATTAGCAAAGAGAAACATAGCAAAAAGCACAAAAAGAATATATGTTCAAAATGTAGAGAAAATGTGGAGGTCGTATTAAGCATATCAGATGAAGAAGAGTGTCTTAAATACGAAAATTCATCACTGTTCCGCCACAAAGAAGAAACATTGAAAAGCTTTCATGGCTCAAAAATGACAGCGAACAGACACAAGTCTTATATATCCGAAGATAATTATTGTAATCACGATCCGCGCTGTGAGTTAGTACCGGTTTGTCAGATACTACCTACTAACGACGTTTTCATGAGTCACAAGTGCAGTCGAAAACAGTATTCTGCCAAACCTAAAGTAATCAGGATAACTAAAGCATGCAGGCATCATCCCCCATGTACAGTGGTACCGTCATGTCAAAGAGCGAACGTATTGAACAATAACTGCGAATATATACCGCCTTGCTTACATCGCCCACGTTGTGTCAACTTGCCTTTATGTGTGCCAGCATCAAAAACCTTTAATTACGAAGAGCCAGCGAAAACTATGGATGACATAGAAACTGTTGAATGCCCACACATACCGAAATGTAAATATTATCCTGAATGTCAGTACGACCCGATGGAAAGCACTTTAGAAAACCAGGTAAATTATCAAAACTTTTCTTTGAATTATATTTTTTTTTTCCGAATTTGTTATTATAGCTTCGATTTTTATTGTCACTTCTACAGTTTTTAGTATAGGCGCTTTATAGTTTAAACTGGCCTATTCTTCTTTCGCCATCACTGATTTTGGTAACGACGTTGTAGATTACACTGCATCTACTATCATCATCTATTTTCTTAATGTCTCCCGGTAATCATCACATTTCCGAATGCAATTGAATATTAATTTCGATGTCCATTAACCTTTCGTCTGCTTCGTGCCAGATCGGTCCTTCAAACAATTAAAATTCTATTGTGTCTGTATTCACAGATTCACAGTAGACGACAGGTTAATAGCTAGATTTAACATGTACGAGTATTTATTTATTTATTTATTTAGTTATAATTTATGTACACACAAACGAATAAGAAGGGAGAACATAGTAAGAATGGACAAGTACAAGGGCGCTGCTTATTTCACATTGAAATTTCTTCCAGCAGGCCCGTAGAAGGAGTATTTTTTTTTTTATGTACGAGTATAATAATTCAAATTCAAAACAATGTATTTTATTGTTTTTTGTTTTGAATCGTAAATCAAGTTACGTATGGCACAGTAGTAATTCTCCCAATTCTAAAAAAAAATATTAATCAGTTAAAAGAGTAGTAGCTATAAAGTCTATGATCGGACGACAGCCGAAACACGAACTTTACCGAGAGACATTAAGAAAATTAAAGCTCTGTAAATGTGAAGTATATACAATGAGCTTGGTAATTGTAACAACGAACGATAAAAACAAAGTTATTTTTACCCTATACAATACATAGCTGTCCCACTCCTGGGCAAAGGCCTCCCCACACTTTTTCTACACCTTCCGGTCCCCTGCAACATCACGCCATTCCTTCATGAACCTATCAAGGTCGTCCCGCCATCGTCGTCTTGGTCTACCTGGTCGCCTTTTCGCATTTTGTGGGGCTCTCTCGCGCGGTGATATTAACGAATGTTTGAAAAATTATTGTGAAGTAATTAGCAGTGCTACAGAAAAAAAAAATTATATTAAGTTGGAACCTAAATATGTCAAAAGAAATAAAAATAATAATTTTTCACCCTCATTGTACATGGCGATGACGTAGCTCTTGTCATTGATGACGTTAAAATAAGAATCACTTTTGGCTTAGATAGTGATAGTGTGGTCCAAAATGGCACAGGTCTGATATTATGGCGAGTGCGGGTTCGAGCCCCGCTCGTTAAATTTCTGCAACACTTTCTGTATAAAATTGTGTTCTCAATGAAATTGCAAATGTTTTTATTTCGTTACAGGTAAAAATAGTTTCTCAAGTTCAAAATAATTGCGAATATCTAAACGAATACCGTCAACCGTTTCCTATTGAAGATATTAGTCCCAAGTCGACGTGCCATATTATGAGCCCAGCTCCGAACGTAGTGCCCTCGCCGGTTGTTTGCGACTGTTGTAAAAATTTGAAATTGTGTCAGATGGAATGTGCCGATTGTAAATGCACCTCGAGTTCCATTCATAAAGAAAAATCAGGAAACGAAGGAGTGATATTTATAAGGGATGTCGGTTGCCAGTTCAGAAGTAAGAAGTTCTCTCCAAAACAATCGGCTCTGTCCAAAATGAGCGCTTCGTACGAGCTGCTGAGTAACTTCTATTCCAATGTGCACACGTTAAGATACGAAGACAAATTCACAAGTCCGCAGGGCAGACGTTCTTCGGATACCAGTATTTCTATTATCTCATATGACACTCAATGTCCTGCACACGGCGACAAAGCTCTGCGAAAACGCAGCCAAAGAAATTCTGGGTTCGTTCCTAAATTGAATGTGGCGCCGTTTGTTGCATTCGCTACTCGGAGAGCAGCAACCGCTGCTTCAGTAGCTGTGAATACAAGAAGTAAACCAGATGGCAGAAGAGCCTCGAGGCTCACGCTCTTACACGGTATTGCCACTTACCCCGTGAAGTCCCGAAAGAGCTTTTTGAGAGGTAAATATAAGAAAATATTTTATGGGAAACGAAGGCGAAAACCCAACGCCAGTAGTCACAGATTTATCGGTCATTCTTCACGTGAACCGGGCTATATACCAAATGTGTAGATGCAAAAAAAATGTGCCGAATTTGATTTTGGTTTTTATATTTTACAAGTGATTGTCTGGTTTAGCAGTACACTTTGAATTGACATTAATTATTATCATTGTTTTTATAAATTTATTTTTAGTAATTTGTTTGCGTTTTATTCATTTTTATTTGTAGATATCTATAATCGTTGCTAGACCACGGGTCATCCTAACCTTAATATAACCTTAGTATGTACGTTACCCTGACAGTTGACCCGAACAAAATAATCGGTTAAGCTATAGTTAATTTATAGCGCTAACATCCCACTAATATTATAAATACAGAAGTGTGGATGATTGCCTGTTTGTTCTACAATTATGCCGAAATGACAGGATGGATTCGGATTTTTGGTACCTACACAGCGCTATTAGGTTTGTTATAAAAAAAAAACAACTAATACAAGCGTTCGCCTCAGTTTCGTGGGTGCGGGTTATTTGAAATCGTTGGGGAGTTATTCAGAAGAAGAATTTACATACACATCCAGGAGGCACTCGTGTATACGCTGCTTGGATTATTACGAGGACAAGGCTACGCAATACTACAGGTATTCTCCACTATGGAAGTCGAAGTAAAATGAGATTAAAACAACAAAATGCCGTTTAATTTACTTTGTTCTTAAGTTGGATTCAGCATTGAGTTATTCAAAGTTCTCCAATTATTTATTTACTAGCACTTTCCCCGCAACTTTGTGTACGTTTATATATCGTAATTTTTAAATCATTTTTTTGTCAAAACAAATTATTACCATATGTTACCCGCAAGAACTGTATAAATGTACCCGTGAATATATATATTTTTTAATTGGACCAGTAATTTCAGAGATTACCCACCTCAAAAAACAAGCAAACAAAGTCACAAACTTTACCTCTTTGTTATTAGTATAGAGTAAATAACATATTAATATGATTGATATGTTTATATTGAAGGTATCTGCACCTTCATTCCGATGTACGCTGTCAGGACAGTAATAAACTAGCTATCACACGCGACGGTTGTTTTATTGCATTTAAACACTACATTGGCGACGAGTACCCACTATTATAAATATAAAAGTGATAATGTCTGTGTTTATCGGAAATTTAAACATTTTTGACCATAAAAACCAAGAGTGGTCGATTTTTTACAGTCGGCTATCACAGTTTATAAAGTTAAATAAAATATCAACCGAGAACAAGTGTGCGGTATTGCTGACTCATCTTACCGACGAAACTTATCGTCTGGCGCGGAACTTGGTGCACCCGCGCGAGCTGGAGATAGTCAGCTACGAAGAGCTAGTGAGAGTGCTCGATGGGCATTTTTACTCCAAAGAGATCGACCTTTGCCGATAGGGCAAAGTTTTATGAAGCCTTAAGATTTCAAGGTGAAAGTATTGAAGATTGGGGCGCACGATTAAGGGGTCTGGCCATTTATTGTGACTTCGGTTCGGCGCTCGACATCTTACTACGAGATCGCTTCATATTGGGTCTGGGAGCAGGAGTAGTACGAGACCGTTTATTTGAACAAGACGCAGCGACTTTGACATGGGCAAGGGCGCTTGAAATCGCTCAGCAAACGGAGTGTGCGCGGCAAGCACGGGACGTGGTTGCGGGAGTACAGATTGCGACTCAAATTAAAGAGGAGCAGGTATATCGTGTGAGCGAACACCGAGTACCCGCGCGGAGTCAACATCAAGGTCGCGGGCCGGCGGCGCAAGCGCAGTGTTCAGTGTGCGGGTTAAAAAACCATAGTGCAATGAAGTGCCGTTATAAAAATTATAGGTGTCAATCGTGCGGTGAAAAGGGGCATCTAAAGAAGGTGTGCTCAGTGAAACGGTCAAGTGCTTCACGATTAAATAATATTGCAGAGGTATCTGATGACGACGACTGTAAAGAATGCCAGCTTTTTAATTTACGGTATGTGAACTACGAACCTATTAAAATCACTGTATTTGTTAACGAAAGAAAAATGTGTATGGAGTTGGACTCAGGGTCTGGCACAAGTGTAATCTCAGAAAATGTATTTTTAAATTATTTTTCCAACATCAAATTACTAAAGTGTAACTTAGTTATGTGTTTATATAATGGACATAAAATCACGCCACTAGGTTATTTTGTGGCAAGAGTATCGTACATGGACCGTATTAAAGAAATTAAATTTTATGTTGTTCAACATGGTGGACCGCCGTTACTAGGTCGTGATTTTATGGCTCAATTTAATATAAAGTTTACTTCTATAAATAACAAAATTGATATGAACTGTAATAACGTTGACATAGAGGTGTTACAATTGTTGCATCAGTTTCCAAATCTATGGAAAGACGAACTGGGATGTTTTAATAAATTTAAAGTTGAGTTACACCTAAAAGATAATACACTTCCAAAATTTTTTAAGCCACGTACTATACCATTTGCACTTAAAGAAAAAGTGGAGGATGAATTAAAAAGATTGGTTAACTTAGGAATTTTAGTGCCAGTTAATTATTCCGAATTCGCTACGCCCATAGTACCCGTTCTTAAAGAAAACGGCACAGTTAAAATAGCGGGTGATTTTTCTTGTACATTAAACAAAGTTTTAAAAATTGATAAATATCCTTTGCCGCGAATAGAAGAGGTATTTGCAAAGATAGGTGGTGGTGAGCATTACTCAAAAATTGATTTAAGTAATGCTTATAATCAATTTGTTCTAAGTGAACCTTCCCAGGACCTAACTACGATCAATACACCGAGAGGCCTGTTTAAATACACTCGCCTAGTGTATGGTTTAGCCAATGCTCCAGCTATTTTTCAGAGAGCGATGGAGACCTTACTTTCTGGTATTGAAGGGGTTTCTTGTTGGTTAGATGATGTGTGCTGCACAGGCCCAGATAGGTCCTCTCATCTATCGAGACTAAAAGAGGTACTAACTCGATTGAATGACGCAGGCTTAAGGCTGCATAAAGATAAGTGTGTTTTTTTTTCAAAACAACGTCACATATTTAGGGTATGTTATAGATAAGAATGGGCTAAAGACCAGTCCAAGTAAAGTTGAAGCCATCTTAAAATCGCCAGCACCGACTAACGTGTTAGGTGTTAAGAGATTCTTAGGCGTTGTAAACTATTATCGTAGTTTCATTCGGAATGCGTCCTCTTTGTTACAGCCGTTGCACGAATTACTTCGCGCGGATGCGAAATGGGAGTGGGGAGCGCGACAGCAGGCGGCCTTTGATCTAGTAAGGAAGGAGTTAGCGTCCGAGCGTGTGCTCGCGCACTTCGATGCGCGCGAGCCGCTGGTGCTGTCCGTCGACGCGGGGCCCGCGGGCCTGGGCGCGGTGCTCGCCCACAAGCGCTCCGACGGCACGGAAACACCTATCGCGTTCGCATCAAGGTCATTATTGACAAATGAAAAAAACTATAGCCAGATACATAAAGAAGCTACGGCTATCATATTTGGTATTAAATACTTTCATCAATATTTATATGGTAGGCAGGAACCATTCATATTAAAAACAGATCATAGGCCGCTGTTGTCAATTTTCGGAAAGAAAAATGGCATATCCGTCACGTCGGCTTCTCGATTGCAACGATACGCGCTTTTTCTATCCGCATATAATTATACAGTGCAATACATTAACAGTAACAGTAACTTAGTAGCAGATTATTTTTCTCGCGCACCCCTGCCTAATATGAGTAATAGTAAAACAGACGATCAGGGCGACAGCAGCTTAAAGTTTTTAGATAGTAACATAAAACCGGTTACGCTCACTGACATAAGTGAAGCGATTCGTAAAGATAAGATATTAACAACCGTATTGAAGTATATGACTCACGGTTGGCCACGTAAACTGAAATGTAAAAATATATTGCCGTATTTTTACTGTAAATCGGATCTAGAAGAGAATGATGGTTGTCTGTTCCGGGGTCACAGGGTTATAATTCCACAAGTATTTCGAGAACGTATGTTACAAGAATTGCATTCAGCACATTTCGGAATTGTCAAAACGAAAAGTGCAGCTCGTAGTAAAATGTGGTGGCCCGGCATCGACAACGATATTGAACGGTGGATAGGCGCTTGTGACACTTGCGCCAGGGCGCGCAGCGACCCGCCGCGCGCGCCGCCCGCGCCCTGGCCTAGTGCGCGTGCGCCGTGGCAAAGGATTCATATTGATTACATGACAATATCAGGCAATATGTACTTAATTGTAATAGATGCGTATAGTAAGTGGCTTGAATGTATTTATATGAATGGTGGCACCTCCACAAAGGCTCTTATTGCAAAACTAAAATATTTGTTTTCGAGATATGGAATTCCACACATAATAGTATCTGACAATGATGTCAAAATAGCCTCAATAGAATTTCATTCGTTTTGTAATAATAATGGCATAAAATATTTAACATCACCTGTATATCACCCTTCTAGCAACGGCCAGGCCGAAAACTCAGTAAAAACGTGTAAAAAAATGATAAAATGCATTATTGACAATGGAACCTTGTCACAATCTCTTTTAAATGAAAAGTTATTGGGATTTCTTTTTGAATATCGCAATACTGTTCATTGTTCGACAGGGGACACCCCTGCAAAATTAATGTTAGGTCGGAATTTAAGGTCTAAATTAGATTTAATTACGATTCCAAGCAATAAAAATTTTGATACAGAATTAGTTTCAAAAACATTAAAAAAATCACGTTGTTTTGTAAGGGGTGAAGTTGTCTGGGCAAAATGGTTCATCGCTAGAAGGGCAGTATGGAAAGTAGGCAAGATTGTTAATATATTGGTTAACCGCATGTTTACAGTTCATTTTGAGAATGATCACGTTGTTCAAAACCGCCATGTTGATCAGATTATGAAATTTAAAGGCCTCTTGGGTTCCTCGCCTTCAACAACACCCTCACGTCATTATGTTAGTGAACTGCCGCCGGCGCTGGCGCTGCCTCCGTCGGAGGGCACAGTCGAGGACGCGAGTGTGCAATCTGTCGCAATAAGTGACGCACCAACCGATAATGTTTGTCCCACTACAACGGCGAATGATGGTGATGGTGATGGGGAGGAGAGAATTGTAGATAATATAGAAAACCAATCAGAATGTATCGCACTCGAGCAGCCTGCGGGCAGCTCTGATAATTTATCAGAGAATAAACGCGAAGCAACTTTAAATGCCGAAAATAGGCCTCTCGAGCGTTGTCGGCGCGCGAGTGGCGTTCGGCCGCTCTCGGCAACACGACGGCGTAGCGGCGGGCGGTGGGAACAGGTTCGGACCCATGGCCCGCCGCACACCGCCGCACTTGGCTTCGCGACCGCCTAGGCACCGGCCGATTTTACTTTGTACGGACACACGAGTTAATTGTTATAAATAATATTATAAACCTTGAAATACAGTCCGCTTTTTACTCCAAGATCCCTTGAGATCAACATAATGGTCCTTTTAAATTAAATCTCGCCGAGTACGTCCAGTTTCGCAAATTAATTCGTCTTCACGTCTGAGAAGCGCGGTTAAGCGCGTGGACTTTGACCGTGCCAACGTGGGATCGCCGCCACCGCCTGCAACGTCGTGGAAGCTGATGTCACCTTATCATACGGGAGTACATATGGTTTAACAGTGAGTTCGTTCCAATTAATTGCTTCCCAAACCTATATTGACCCCACTTTTGCCGATTGATAAAATCATATTTTCATTATCATCTTATTTTTTCTAAATTTGGCCCTTAAAATCTATTCATTAAAGTTTCTTATAGCTATATTTAAAAATCGTATCACGATATTAATTCTTTCTTGCTAACAACGCGCACGCGGTGAACACATTTCGTCAGTGCGTAGGCCATCGTTATCGAGCGCATCGGCCAGCGAACAAAAGATTTTTACCTGCTTGCACGCCTCGCTATTGAGTGACCCTTTTTTATGCGCATTCCTTAACTCATTAGTCATTAGTGAATTTTGCTACTCATTTCATTCATTTGCACAGTGATAATTTTATTATCATAATGGCTGAACTTAAAACCTTAGTTAAAAGGCGCAGTTCAATGAAATCCAAGCTTACAATATTTAGCAACTATCTTAAGATAATAAACGACGACGTTCAAAGCCTTTCACAGTTGCAACGTTTAGACTTAGCGGAACGATTTAAAAAATTTGAAACTTTATATGAGGAATTTGATACATTACAGACCGACATCGAAGTATTATCAGAGGAGTCGGATGCCGTGTTTGCTGAGCGAGAGGAGTTCGAGTCCCAGTACTACGAGCTAGTGGCACTCGCGCGCAGCATGCTCGGGGCTACTTCCAAGGACGCAGGTTCCGTATCGAGCTTCGAAAACAGTAACTCAGGTGCACAACATAAAAATAATTTCGTTCGTTTGCCCAAAATTAATTTACCTACTTTTGATGGTAGCTATCAATACTGGCTGGAGTTTCGTGATACATTTATTTCTTTGATTCACGATAACAGTTGCATAGACGAAATAAATAAATTTCATTATTTAAGAGCTTCACTCCAGGGGTCAGCTGCTTTAATTATTAAAAATATTGATTTTAAGGGGGATAATTACAAAATTGCATGGGACTTATTATGTGAGCGCTTTAACAACAATCGTCTTTTAATTAATAACCATATTCAGGCACTTTTTGATGTTCAACCCATATCAAAGGAATCTAGTGTTTCTCTTCGTAGCCTTGTTGACATCACAAATAAAAATATAAGGGCGCTTACAACTTTGAATCAGCCTACCAAACATTGGGATACTCTTCATATATTTATAATGGCCAAGAGGTTAGACATCGTTACCAGTCGTCACTGGGAAGAGTATCGCAATGGATTGTCTGAGGATCCCACTTTGTCACAATTTTGCACATTTATAAGCAGGAAAGCCGATTTATTGGAATCAATCGAAACAAATTTTAATATGTCTAATACTACAATAGTGGCCTTAAATAATAGTCATTATTCGTCAAATAAAACACCTTTTAATAATAAAAACATAAATAATAAATCTTATAATCGTAATCATAATGAACAAAATTTAATCACTTGTCCACTTTGCTCCCAACCTCATTCTTTATTTACATGTGAATCCTTTAGAAAATTGACAATTCAAAATCGTATAAAAAAGGCTAAGGATCTTAACGTTTGTCTTAACTGCTTGCGACTGGGTCACGGTGTCAAACAATGCAGGTTGACACATTGTAAATATTGCAAATATAAACATAACACGCTATTGCATTTAGAATCAAACGACCCCGAGCCTATTGCAAACCCTTTGCCTTCTACATCCGATACTATCGCTTTATCTGCCAATTCCATGCAGCTTGCTACTTCTGCGAATATTTTACTGTCCACAGCACTGGTGAAAGTGGTGAGCGCGGCGGGTAAGAAGTACACAGCTCGGTTACTGCTGGACAACGGTAGTACGGCCAACTTTGTTACTTTGAGTTTGTGTGACAAGCTGGGTTTGTCACGACGCGGTACGAGCACCAAGGTCACAGGTATCAATAATCACATATCTAATAGTACACAGTCTTGCAATCTTACAATTCAGTCTTTATGCTGTGCGTACGTAAAAGATATCGAGTGTCATATCTTGCCTGAGATAACTAAGGTCTTACCGTCTTCTTTCATAAACATCAACCACGTTCCTATCCCATCAGGTCTTAAGTTAGCTGACCCGAATTTTAATATTCCGTCGGTCATTGACATCTTGGTAGGGGCCGAAGTATTTTGGAACGTCTTGGGTACCAACACTATAGACTTAGGTAAAAATCTACCAAAATTATGCGAAACCAAACTTGGCTGGCTAGTGTCAGGTACTGTTTCTCGTCATAACGATTTTACCTCTTCGCATTTCTGTAACTTTAGCAATTCGTTTCCCGACCTTACTCAATTTTGGGAACTTGATAACGTTTCAGTTCATCATTCCATGTCTTTAGAGGAACGAACTTGCGAGCAACACTTTATTCAAAATACCAGTCGTAAAGACGATGGTCGTTTTGTGGTCACTATGCCTCTTAAAAAGGATCCCAGTATCCTAGGGCATTCTTATAGTGCCGCTAAAAGTAGATTTTTATCCCTGGAACGTCGATTCCAACGAGAACCTCTTTTTAAAAATAAATACTATGAATTTATGCGCGAGTACGAACAATTAGGCCATATGACAAAAGATATTGAGCGTATTTCTTCATCCGATGATTCCCAAATACAATATTTTATTCCACATCATGGGGTCATTCGTGAATCTAGTACTACCACTAAACTTCGGGTGGTGTTCGACGCTTCGGCCCCCACCACTTCAGGCAAGTCACTGAACGATCTTCAAATGGTAGGACCTGTTGTTCAGAATGATCTTTTATCAATTTTAATTCGTTTTCGTCAACACAGGTATGTCGTTTCAGCCGACATAGAAAAATTTTACAGGGCTATCGACCTTTCCATTGAACAACGACCTCTTCAAAAAATTGTTTTTCGTTTCGACCCTCAAAACCCTATTAGTACCTATACCCTCAATACTGTTACGTACGGTACAGCTTCCGCTCCATACTTAGCAACTAAATGCTTAAGTACCTTAGCCAATGAGTCACAAGATGAGCGCGTAAAGTCTGCTATTTTACGTGACTTTTACTGTGACGACTTTTTGAATGGCGGGGGCACGATAGAGGAAGTCGTAGAAGTATCCCAGCAGGTACAAAAAATTCTTTGTTCTGCAAATTTTAATTTGCGCAAATGGCGCTCTAATAACTTAAAAATACTGCCTCAATTAGATAATAATTTTTTAAACGAGTCAAATAATAATTTAGTTTTTTCCGAGCAGGGTCAAGGCACTTCGTTATCCAAAACATTAGGTTTAAATTGGATCTGTGACTCTGACTCACTAACATACACAATTAATATAGTCAAATATACAAAAAATATTACAAAACGTCGTATCTTATCAGTCTTAAGTCAAATATTTGATCCTCTTGGTCTCGTTGGTCCATGCATCGTAGAGGCAAAGCTTATTATGCAACGCCTATGGATCGAAAAGTACGATTGGGATCAAACAGTCTCAACAGAAATTCAAAGTCTTTGGTCAACATTTGAAAACACATTAGTATGTCTAAATTCATTATGTATTCCTCGGTGGGTCTTTTGTCAAAGCTCTACTACTCATGAAATTCATGTTTTCACAGATGCTTCCGAAAGAGCGTACGGAGCATGCCTATACGTACGATCGAGCAGCAGCTCGGGTTCAGTGCGCGTGCGGCTGCTGACGTCTAGGAACCGTGTGGCACCGATTAAGCCAACAACAATGCCACGGCTCGAGCTCTGCGGAGCCTTGTTAGGAGCAAGACTGTGTACTAAGGTTTTGGAATCTTTTAGTTTGCGCATTAACACATGTAGGTTCTGGTGTGACTCGACCATCGTCTTAGGATGGCTAGCTACTCCAACTGCCCAATTGCAACCTTTTGTGCGCAATAGAATTCACGAAATTCAAGACAGTACCTGTGGTCATACCTGGAGCTACGTACCGTCGAAAGACAACCCAGCTGATCTCGTTTCACGTGGTCTTAGGGCTGATGTCATTGGCCATACCCCATTGTGGTGGTCTGGACCATCATTTTTATTACGCAATGAAAATGATTGGCCTAAAATGCCCAACAACGTGAAGCAGGATCAATCTGAAGTAGTTGCGCATTTAATAAATAACAACAGTGCTTGTAGCAATAGTAGATGCTTTCCGCTTAATAACCATTCCGTAGTGCAAAATATATTAGAAAAGTACTCTAGTTTTACAAAATTAAAAATAGTAGTTGCTTACATAAAAAGATATTTATTTAACCTAAAAAACAAAAACAATAAATTGTGTGGCAATCTCTCAACAACCGAGTTACAAAATTCACTTAATTACATTTTACATTGCGCTCAACTTCAAATGTTCCCTCAAGAATATGAAATACTTAAAACAAAAAAGACATTGTCGCGCAAAAATAGATTGATTTCCTTGACACCCTTTTTAGACGATAATGACCTCATTCGTGTGGGCGGGAGGCTTGATAATTCCCCTTATAACTTTAATATAAAACACCCCATTTTAATTTGTAGTAAGCATTATATAACAAAACTTATATTTGAAATGCAGCATAAAACTCTTTTACATGCCGGTCCCCAGCTTCTTTTGGCTAGCATACGCCAAACTTATTGGCCTCTTAAAGGCAGAAACCTGTCTAAGGTCGTAGTCAATAAATGTCTCATCTGTTTCAGGCATAAAGCTCAAATCGTGCAGCCCATTATGGGCCACCTACCTAGTTCAAGGACATATCTTGATTATCCATTTCAACATTGCTACGTCGACTATGCAGGGCCAGTACTGATAGCTGATCGTAAGGGGCGCGGGTGTAAGCTCATTAAATCATATTTGTGCATCTTTGTTTGCTCCGCAGTGAAAGCGGTTCATTTGGAGCTCGTTACGGACCTCACGTCAGACTCTTACTTGGCCGCACTCAATCGATTCGTGGCGCGTCGGGGCAAGCCTCGAAGCATCACGTCCGATAATGGGACAAACTTTGTTGGCGCATCAAATGAAATGCGTAGGTTCTTGCGTTCGTCAAACGTTGCAGCTGCGATTGCGCAGGAGGGCATTGAATTTATTTTCACCCCTGCCTATTCTCCACACTTTAATTCTTTGGCTGAGGCAGCTGTTAAATCCTGTAAGCACCATCTTAAAAGACTTCTTCATCTCACTCATCTTACATACGAGGAGATGATTACTTGTTTAAATCAAATAGAGGCAGTACTTAACTCTCGCCCTCTCACTCCTCTTTCTTCAGATCCCAATGATTTTTCGGCTCTCACTCCCGCTCACTTCTTAATTGGACGATCACTTTTATCCGTACCAAACCCGCAGGTGACCAACGCCAACATCTCCCGCCTGGACAGATGGAGAAGAACGCAGTACATCGCGCAGCACTTCTGGAGACGATTTACTAACGAGTACATTTCTCTGCTGCAGAACAAGTCAAAATGGTACTCATCCACAGGCGAGCTCAAAGCAGGGTCACTCGTCCTCGTCAAAGATCGGACTACGCCACCGCTGCTGTGGTGCTTGGGGCGAGTGACGAAGACGTATCCTGGTGTGGACGGCGTCACGCGGGTGGCTGAGGTCAAGACAAAGAAGGGGACAATTCGGCGAGCCTTCAACTGCTTCTGCCCACTTCCATCACTTTGAAGTCTTCTCTTCGCTTCCCACTTCAACCCGGGGAGCATGTCGGCGCGCGAGTGGCGTTCGGCCGCTCTCGGCAACACGACGGCGTAGCGGCGGGCGGTGGGAACAGGTTCGGACCCATGGCCCGCCGCACACCGCCGCACTTGGCTTCGCGACCGCCTAGGCACCGGCCGATTTTACTTTGTACGGACACACGAGTTAATTGTTATAAATAATATTATAAACCTTGAAATACAGTCCGCTTTTTACTCCAAGATCCCTTGAGATCAACAAGCGTTATTCGAAAAGAATACGTAAAAAAGTAGAACGATATTTTTAGAAAAAATTAAAATAATTAAAATCAAATTAAATGTATCATAACCTTAGGATAATAGTAGCTGTAAGGTACCTACTTGATTGTATAGTAAACATTAAATGTTTTAATTATTGTTTTTGTTGTTCTCAGGGTTTCTAATTAGCGTTGGAGGAATGATATGTTTATATTGAAGGTATCTGCACCTTCATTCCGATGTACGCTGTCAGGACAGTAATAAACTAGCTATCACACGCGACGGTTGTTTTATTGCATTTAAACACTACAATGATACGTGAGGAACTCATGCCAATTTAAATAGCTCTCATGTTAGGTAACAGTTGCCGGGGGCTGCGAGTCAGATGACCTCCACGTGGTGCATCCCGGGCAACGAATGGTTCCAACGGTCTCCGCTGGAGAAAGTTGGACCCAGTCGGCTAACATCTGGCAAGGCAGGTGCCCCTCTTTGGGGCCCTGTTTCTCCTTGTGCATGCCTACTCTGGGCCGCGCGACTTGCTGCTCCTTCCGAGCAGCTTTCAGAGGAGTCTCGGCGGCGCTCCTTCCGAGCGCCGTCCTTTGTGGAGTTTTGAGTGTCGTTGTCGGCCGGGCCTCGAGTCCCCGAGCTGTTCATTGGCGAGGGAACTGAGGCGTCGGCCTAAGCCCTCGGGGTCGCCGTTGGGACGGCCTCACCGGCTGACTAGTAGGGTTTGGACTCCCCGAAAGCAGTACGGTCGTGGCCGGGCGGTGACCGCCGTTGGCTCCTCGGCGTCAGAACTCGCCGGACAGCCTCTCGGGGATGTTGAGAGCTCTTTTTGCCGACGATGACACTTTTGTGTGTGTGCTAAGACCTCGATGACCTCCGTTGTCAATGCGCCGAGTGTCGGGGGGGGGCCGAGCCCGAGTCCCGGCGTGGTAACCGAGTGGACGAGTACCGTGCACTAGTACTGGTAGACGAGTACCGGACGGGGGACCGGGAAAATCACCGGGAACGGCCGGGAAAGCTGCCGGGGAAACGCTGGTGATTGCAGGGGAATCCCTCCCTCCGAGTGTCGGCGTCAACTTCGCGTCCCGAGTCTCGAGGGTTGGGAGTAAAGTTGTTGTGGGAGTCGGAGTCCGAGTCGGACGCAGATTTGTGGTCGGAGTCGGTGTCTGGGTCGGGGTCCGGGTCACCAAAGAAGGGCAGGCGGGCTGGAGGAAGGCCGCGCGTTTTGTGTTATGTGTTATCTGTAGGGAGTGCGGAGACTTGTCTCTTGCCGGACCGCAAAGTGGGACGCTTGCTGACGCAAGTGGCGTGTGAAGTAGGGCTTTGGCATGGGTATCTGACCATACCCCCTCAAATGCCCTAGGGTCGGAGGACCATTGTTTGTCGTGTGTTGTCATGTTTTGTTTTGTCTGTCTTTTGCAGGATTGCGTGCCCATTAGAGGGTGGGCACGCTGTTTGTGTTGTGCCGTGCATACATACATACACTCGAAAAACATAACCCTCCTTCTGACGCAGTCGGGTAAAAACAATGATATGTTGTAGTAAATAAGTTTATGCAACTACCACTAAAAGGAGTGTCTATAATGACTCATCGTCATATATATACAGCTTCAATGTTATTATGATGCGTAGGTGTTTTGTGCGGCCTCAGGTGAGAATACACCGGATTTTTCACAAAGATTTTCTTGGGTGCGTTACAAAAAATTAAGCACTCGTCAATCACATTTCTTTTATATTCCCCGTAACCCTAATCTACATTTAGATACAAGATATAAACTTGTACGAGTAATGATGTACAGTTACAGGCATATATAAACCATTGTAACTCTTAATACAATGGAATAAGAGTCAAGTATACGACGTGAAAGCGTATCCGATCTAGTTCTTGTATGCAGGGTTACTAAGACATAATTATTAACTTTAATTTGTTATGAAATTTTTTATTAAAAATAATAATATCTAATGTGACGTCACATCAAAATAAACAATTCACAGCCCTAGTAGTTTAGTAACCTATGTGTACTTACATTTAAGATCACTACTGCTTGTTTATGCACGCCTGACGTGCATGACTTCACCAATATATATTTATTTTACAATTGCATGACAAATTAAAGTTAATAATTAATTAATCTGGATTCCATATTCACTTAACCTCAGGTGAAATGGAGTCATATGCCGTGCTACTTATAAAAAAAAATGTCTCGTTAACGACACATACAAGGTCTAGATCGGCACACTGGATATTTTCATTTTGACCACACCTTTCTGTTACACGTTGCATTGTATACATATCGGTGCTCGTGTAGTGTGCAATGTAGACGAGTGGCAAACCGCTCGGACTCATATGGGGGGTCCTTGGGTTCTATTGCCGTGTCGAAAAAAATGTGTGTTATTACGATAGTATAGCTCGAGTTTGTGATCACAAACCCGCATTTACAAGCGTGGCAATTAAGCCAATACCCATCAGTTGTAGCGATGACTTCATTTCAATGATTAAGGCCATTAAAATGAAGTCAAAGAAACAGTAGGCTTATTACTTAATTTTTACTTTTATTGTGTACTATTACATTTTAATTTTTTTATTAATATTTAGGGAGCTCGATGGCGCAGTGGTTAACGCGCCCGGTCTGCGAGTGCTGAGGTTAAGCAACTTTCGCAAAGGCCGGTCATCGGATGGGTGACCAAAAATGTATCATCTCGAGCTCCTCCGTGCTTCGGAAGGCACGTTAAGCCGTCGGTCCCGGCTGCATTAGCAGTCGTTAACTACCACCAATCCGCACTGGGCCCGCGTGGTGGTTTATGGCCCGTTCTCCCTATCCATCCATAGGGAAGGCTCGTGCCACAGCAGTGGGGACATAAATGAGCTGATGATGATGATTAATATTTAATGAGTACTCTGTCGATGTAAGTCTTTATTTAAAGAAATTAATTGTGTGTAACCTTAAATTGACAGCATGGACCAAGAACAATTAATACGCTTAGACAATGATTTAGACTTTAAATTTCTTATTTACACAATCAAAGATAGGAAGTCTCCTAACGACCTTCATAGGTAAATTGTAACCGACCAAATTAAATATGAATTAATATTACACAATATAAAAGTATAATTTCAACTGTTTCATTAAGTTTCAGAAACGTTTAAAACAAGTTTTAACGTATAATTTAAAACTCTATCTACCTCTGTTTGAATCCTATAGATAAGAGTTTTGATAAATAATTTAGCAAAGAAAAGAACAATAGTTTTACTTTTAACAAAGTGTCAGCAGCAGTAACGGAGCTATGCTAATAACTAGATATCGTACCCTCTGATCAAAGTTGTAACAACATTCAGTAACAAGTTTGGAAAATAGCTGAGCGTGGTTCGTTGGGCAAATTGTGTTGCTGGAGTGAGTGAATTTGCTGGAATTGAGTGCACAGGTCACAGATCAATGGCCAATGAAAAAGTTTATATATCGCCCAATGGGATAGCTGGAATTGGATGGGATTTTGTACAAAAGATCTCGATTGGTCGAAGTCCTACTGGGAGGTAGGCCCCACTAAGAATGGGTTAGCTGATCTTAGTGCCTTTCAAAACCTGTTAAATTGATTTACTTCTGTTGCTTTTATCAAAACATTTATATCAGTTGTGTAGTGATTAACAAAGAAATTTAGGATTAACAAACAAGCAAACTAATACTAGTAAAAGGTTTCATAAATTCTTTATACCCGACGTTTCGACCGAGTTACAACGGCCGTGGTCACGGGCTGACTGCTGTCGCGATGTTGCGCCTCCGTTTGCGCGGCAGAGTCTTCGTCCACCGTCACATTATTTTCCCAACTACCGCCACACACAACACCAACGGTGTCCCTATTACGTATACAAGCCTTATTCTGGTTGTTTACCGACTGCGAAGAAAAACTAAGTTGTTTTTTTGTAAACACTGGATTCCACTGGATAGTTTGTGGCCGTCTTCCCGATTGAAATCATTAGGGTGCTTCTTTATTTCAATCGCTTCACGCACTACTCTTTAATAAAAGTGGCGATCTGTGGAGAGGACTTGCGTACGGTAAAATTCAATCCAGTGATTTGTGCCTCGTTCAAGCAGATGTTCTGCAAGCGCTAATTTATTACAATGCCTGTTCTTTGAGCCGCTCATGTATAGTCCGCTTTGTTTGGTCTATGTACTACCACAGCTGAAGTCTATCTTGTATACGCCTGGTGTTTGAAGTGGCAAGACATTAGGATGCCCACGATGTTGTTCAACTTTATGCCAGGAGTAAATATTGTCGGTATGGAGTATTCACGTAATATATGGCCGATCTTGTCTGTCACTCCTTTGACATAAGGTAAGGCATGGTAGGCTCGTTGCCTGCTAACTACGGGATGCTTCCAACTCTTTGTGGGCTGTTTCCGTTTTCCATTGACTCGATATCCGTTTTTCTTGAGTACCTCCTGAACATGATCCAGCTCACGCTCCAAATGTTCAGGGTCACAGAGGTCAAAAGCTCTGTTCTTTAGTGACGTCATCACGGACTGCAACTATCGAGGGTGGTGATGTGAGGTAGCGTTTAAGTATCTGTCCGTGTGTGTGGGCTTACGGTAGACACAGTAGAATTAGTTTGTTTTAATCCCAATTTAAATATCTTTGTTAACTATGGAAAGCGAAAGTTTAAAAGTGTATATAAGTCGTAGTGATTCTGTGTAAGTCTATGTGCCAGTACTATATTTAAGACCAGTTGTTAAGACCACCGGCTTAGACCCAGAGGTCCTGGGTTCGATTCCAGCAGGGGGTACATATTTCGTCGGCGTAAAGCGAAATAGGTCTAAAGCGTGTTTGAATTATGACGGTTTTAAATTTTATAAAACAAAAAAAATCATAAGTTTTAGTATGAAATAATTCTAATTTTAAGGTTTCATATCTTATAGAACAGATAAGCACATAAGGTAATATTATACCTTTTACGTTACTGAGATAATGATAAAAACAAAGTTAGTTATTTTTTAACCCTCAAATCTTATACTTACCGATATTTTTAGTTAATGCATTATAGAAGAGAGTTAGCAACTTTTCACTCAATTTTGGATGAAGTATGGATCCAGTCCTAATAATGATTTAATGTGTAAAAATAACCAACCCGACTTAGCTACAGATTTGCAATGATACCTCGTAAAGAAAAAGTATTTAACGAAATTGATTAGTTTTCGACTGCCAATGAGTAGCGCAAATGTAAAGTTAATGTGTTTTTGCAGTATGTAAAGTAAAAACTATGACACGTATAGAAACAAGGTTGAAATTGTGCAGAAAATTTTGGAGAATTTGATTAAGTTTTTAACTCAATTTTGGTCAAATGTCGACTTAGTGACTTTTCACTCGACGGCGACGATTTGTGTACTATTTTGGTTGGTGGTAGGACTTGTTTTTCCATCTGGCTAGGTACCACCGTCTTATCTAAATATGTCGCTATAACATTAACGTTTGTAGCATTGCTGTGTTCCGGCAGCTAGTGATAAGAAAGTCAGTAAAATGAAGATTCCTTCCAGAAGTGCGTTTCCACCATTGGCCTTATCATCACTTAACATCAGGTGAGTTGAAGGCACTGTGCTTAACCGTAAAATATTTTTAAAAAACTATTAATCCACAAAATTTTCATGAGATTTTTATTTTTGAATATTCTTTCTACGAATGCAATCCACTCGTTCCTGATTTATTGAAACTGACTGAGGTACTCGTCTAAGGTTATATATAATAGCGCCTTAATAGCGCTAAATTACAAGTTAATGGTAGGTATGGATCAATCAAGGCCGAACCTTGACCTGACCTATCCGATATTGGTGACGTAATTGCCTGACCGATTGTCTTGGATGAAGGTGAATTTTTCTGCTTTTGTGCATTTTTCGTTTCGCCTAGTGTTTTCATTTAAATAGGTTCTGTAAATTAATCCGTAAAGAAAAACGGAAAGGTATAATGTTAGGTATGCTGGGCATAGGCCCCCATCATGGAAATCAAGATAGGTAGGTACTGTAGAGCTTTAAGGGCTCTACTTATAAATAAAAGGCAGGAAAGCCTTCAGATATCTATTATTATAGAGACAGAATTACAATATTCTACTATACGTTTCGGCTGGCTGATGTCGAATCAAACTTCATTTGTTTCCTTCCTTATGCTTCTTGTAGCTCCTTAAACTCAGGCCACGTCGTGTACCATAGAGCGGCCCGAGCAAGGAGACCCGATCACCACAGTACCTAGACTAAAATCAGTTGTATATATATATATATATATATATATATATATATATATATATATGGGAGCCCCCTCAAATATTTATTTTATTCTGTTTTTTAGTTATAGCGGCAACAGAAATTCATCATCTGTGAAAATTTCAACTGTCTAAACTGTCTAACTATCACGGTTCATGAGATACAGCCTGGTGACAGACGGACAGACAGACAGACAGACAGACAGACAGACAGACAGACAGACAGACAGACAGACAGACAGACAGACAGACAGACAGACAGACAGACAGACAGACAGACAGACAGACAGACAGACAGACAGACAGACAGACAGACAGACAGACAGACAGACAGACAGACAGACAGACAGACAGACAGACAGACAGACAGACAGACAGACAGACAGACAGACAGACAGACGGACAGATAGACAGACAGACGGACGGACGGACGGACGGCGGAGTCTTAGTAATAGGGTCCCGTTTTACCCTTTGGGTACGGAACCCTAAAAAAGCCATCATGGGTTCCTGGCGAACACTGGTGGTGCCACTACCCTATATACAAAAAATATATATTCAGCTTCATTATAATATAATGTTCCTGCTTTTATGAAAATCAGAAACAACGCAAACAACGAATTTCTTACTCCAACGGTGAAAGTTTATGAAGATACTAGAATAATGAACATTTCATAAACATAAAGCTTGTACTCGCAATTTGATATTGGAAAATATGAAGAGAAAACACTTATTTATTCAAACCCGCACCCCATGACATACCGGGGCAATTACACCACCAACTTTGCTGGCGTGGCTCATTGGTGGGATAATTAAATTCAAATAGACGAAGGCAAATACTTGAAGAAGGAGCTCCGAGAGATACTAGCGCAGGATAATTAATTAATGTTTGACCATTTTAACTGATGTTAGTTTTGTTGGAGTTGGATTGGGCCACGATAGCATAGTTGGTAGTGCACCTGACCCGGCATATCATGAGGTGCGGATTCGAATCCCGCTCGTGGAATATTTACAACACTTTGTCTTTTTTCAAAATTAATAAACGTTGTGAATGCTTTTTCTTGTACCAAATCAATTCTACTTCGGTAAAGTAATAATTGAGTAAACAACTTTCGCAAAGGCCGGTCATCGGATATCATCTCGAGCTCCTCCGTGCTTCAGAAGGCACGTAAAGCATACCAGATCCCGGCCGCATTAGCAGTCGTTAACAATCACTAATCCGCACTGGGCCCGCGTGGTGGTTTATGGCCCGTTCTCCCTATCCATCCATAGGGAAGGCTCGTGCCCCAGCAGTGGGCACATAAAATGGTGATGGCTGGTGATAATGTGGAAAGTAATCATTAAATTTATACTTTTTTATATCTAAAAAGACGGCAAAAATTAAGTTGAGTCCACTTTACAATATATAATCTGGTTTATGAACCCATAGTTACATTTTTATTCAATTTTATAACTACATACAACCATCACTATAGGTTTGATTTTCATTCAGTTTGTTCTGTGAATTACTGTAAAAAAGTAGGTTTAATTATATTGTCGTATCAAATTATCTTAAGTTAAATAAGTCACGTAATAAATTTGTGCGCTGTTAGGGCTATTATATATCCTGTAAAGCTCATGAATAAATAAATATCCCTGATGCCCTTGTAACATTTCCCCCATTTCTTGTAAGCTTTGATACCGTTTTTTGTTACTGAGCCGACAAATGAGTATACGGCCCTGCCATACAGAAACCGCTCGTCGACCCTGAAGCACAAAACAAGAAGACTACAGAAAGTAAGCTTCATACAGGACGCGCTCGAGCAACGCTCACATAGACCCTCTCACCACAAAATAAGGAGGACCCAGAAGGTAGATTCTTTCTGAGTGGTAGAGCCACGCTGCGTTGCGTTGCAGCACGAAATGGGCCGGCTCGCCCGGCGTAATACCACCCTCTCACAGAATATCGGCGTGCTGTTGTGTTTCGTCTGGTGAGTGAAAGTACTGGAGGCCCATCTCTCACCTCTCCCCCCTCCCAATTCCTACTTCCTCCTCAAGATCCAACTCTTTCCACAAGGCCGGCAACGCATCTGCGACTACTTTGGTTTTGCAGGTGTCCATGATGGGCGGCGGCGATTACTTTCCATCAGGTGACCCGCCTGCTCGTTTGCCTACTTTTAATATAAAAAATGTAGGCTTTATACAAACCACTCTCGAGCAACTCACACATAGACCCCTTGCACCCCATGCCCAATTTCCGTAGGCCCAAACACGCTTTATCGGATCCTCCAAATCAGTTATCACGTGTCCTGGCTACTTGTGGCACATGGCACTTCGTCGCCTAGTTAAGTCAGCCGACATAGGCAGCATCACTGCAGATTGAGCGCGGCCCGCTAGGGGGCGCGCCGTCTTCACCACGGCGTGCACTCTGATTGAGTAACGCCAACGTCGCCTCCCATCCACGGGAGGCGACGTTGGCGTTTAGTCAGTAAGAGTCTGACACTAGCTAGCTCAACGGCTTGAGGTACCGCTAGTCTTAAACCCCTTGCACGTACACGGATCTCGGAACAATCCGAGCGCATACAATCGAACAATCTTTAAGTTTCTCGCCGTCCCCAAAAATCCTGGTAAAGCTGGAAATGCCGGCTGAAGCAATCAGCAACTCTCTCAAAAAAACTCAAGATGAGGCCTTAGGCAGTGTGACATCTTTTCTATAATTAGACAAACAAATGAGAGGCTTCCATTAGGAGCATGTAAAACAAAACCTTCCACAAAACGTATCAGAAGACAAAGAGCTTTGGTCGAACAGTAGCCGTTCTAGACAATTCATGTACTCCTAACCTTTCTCCTCACACTCGAGCTAAGAATAGTATAGCCAAGCTACACAGCTCGCCGCCCTCGCCTTTATCAAGACTAATATGAGTACATTCATTAGCCCTCTTCATGTTAGCTGCGCGTTATTTCTCGCCCTCGTAAGGTTCTACGTTGTTGGGAGATGTTATCCCGACATTGTAAACAGCGGTTGCACATTTTAATATGCTTTTAAAATGTAATCATTTTAGCTGCTGTAGCTTGGCTTGTGTAACTACTGTCTTAGAAAGCAAAAGACTTTTTCCTTTCAAATGGTTTTTCTTTATTTTTTCTACGACAGTTTACGACTAATTTTATATTCTTTCGTCTGTCATGCCTTTTCTCTTTATTTATTAAAAACCATAAACAGAATGACGTAATTAATACGTTAAGCATATTTTAAAGGTAACTCTTTCTCGTAGCGTAGCAAAATTCGTAGCACGTAGACGTGACTACGAACATCTCTGATCTATGATTTTGATAAATCGTTAGCAAAAATTCACATCGCCTGTACTGTACCTATTCTCTTCCTAGGCTTGTGGCTCAACGAGTCATGGAATTATTGCTATTGTGAAGCAACTATTGCATTGGCAGATTTCCGGATTACCAACGGGTAGATTAGATTACCAGCTTACGGTTTACCAAAGACACAATTATACAGATTCGAACCTAATTTTTGTCCACACTGATAGTATCTCTATCAATCTACATAGAATCGAATCGCATGATAATATCAACGAATCAAAAGTTCTACAAAATGAGGTAACAAACATTAAAAAAAAACATACAACCGAATTGATAACCTCTTCCTTTTTTTGAAGTCGGTTAAAAACAACAAAATCAACGAGTTTACTCGCGTATAATTTTATATATAAAATCTATCTATCTATCTACATAGTTAGAGATACTATCAGAGTGAACAAAAATTATGTTCTCTCTCTCTTCTGTAATTATGCTCTCCTATCACACGGTAGATAGACAAAATTTTCTAAACTACACATTGCAAGTAAAATCAACGAATTTATCGAGTTAGATTTTATATGTATATAAAATCATACGCGAGTAAAACTCGTTGATTTTGTTGTTTTATGTTGATTTTTTGATTCGTTGATATTATCATTCGAAACGTCACCATAAAATAATTTGTGTTTTATTAAGTTCAATAAATGTTAATGGTAAAAACGAACCTTTTAATAACTTCTTTTTTTAAGAAATTATAAGAAAGCTACACTATGCCCAAGTAATACACTATAAGCTTCTATGTATAATGATGAAGATAATAATTAGTTGTTAAACCACCCTCGTAGTCAAGATATAAATATGGACATGCAGACGGAGTCGCAACTACATAATAATATATTATAAATAAATATATAGTGATCTCCACTCCACTTACCAATCTTTGCGAGGCTAGCGAAAA
Source organism: Eudonia mercurella (assembly GCA_963082485.1). Lineage (NCBI taxonomy): Eukaryota > Metazoa > Arthropoda > Insecta > Lepidoptera > Crambidae > Eudonia > Eudonia mercurella. The sequence continues at coordinate 6,682,751 of OY720035.1, forward strand.
AGATCCACAAGCCTATCAGGAAGGGTGTCTCCACTCGGTGGAACTCGAAGGCAGCGATGACGAACGTCCTCTCCTTCTTGGTTTTCTCGGTGGTAGGCAGGTCGGTGGTAGATTCCTGGTTTTGACGGAGCTGGGTTCCGATTGGCTCGCCCGGGAGTGGGGCCACCGGGCCCATCGGCCCGAAACCCAGGCCAGGGTATGTGGAACTCCCATCGATTGTTATGGACGGACTCTGTTTCGTGGTGCTCTGTGGAAAAGAGGGAGATGGTTGTAACGTTATCTTCGGTTGTTTGGTTGCACATTCGGTTTGCGATAAAGTGTAGTGACTGTCGTTTAAGCTTAATTTAGGTAATTGCTCAATGCTATATACCAGTAGTGGTCAACCGGTCGACCGGTCGACTGGTCGATCGCGACTAATAGTCCAGTCGATCGTGGCAAGGCAAAAAATATTATCAAATTCAAACAGCGTCTATGATAGTTGACATCGAAAAGAAAAAAAATCAACAATTTGTAAACATCAAGGATCATGGAAAAACATACTACCACCTACAATTTCATTCCTGACAAGTACACAGCAGAAATTAAGGCAGTTGTATCAGACTTCAAATATCGCTTTAAAGATTTCAAAAAAATTGAGAAGTTGGTGGAATTTATAAGTACTAGTTACTAAGAATAATTTTCAGTTTTATATTTTCCCTCTTAATAAAATAAAAATATTTTCATTTAAGATTAATAGTTTTATTTAAGATTTCAAGAAGTATGTATTGGTAGATCGCACAGGGTGTCGTCAGTGAACAGTAGATCTTGGGTCTAACCAAGTTGGCCACCCCTGTTGTATACTACTAATTCGTATGTGGTAACGCCCGGGAAATTCCTTTGACTTTGACATTGAACTGAATAGAAATTTGTGATTTTGTATTATGTTCACGTACTGGTTATATTTTTTTATTCAGAAAATTCGGTTAACGGCAACTTTTACAATGTTGCGTTTCCGGGTAGGTAACCAATTAAAATTGTCTCAAGCTCCTCCGTTCTTATCAGGGACTCGATGTTGCTTTTGTTAAACAGAGACATTTGGAGTACGTATGGACAAAAGGTCGTAACCATGCCACTGAGATACCAGGCTCAAAAACTTTTTCAAGCCATTTGGTCCCGGCTAGTTTCATTACGTTTAGGTTAAAATGTTTATAAAATGCAGTGAAAAAATTAAATGCCTACCTACTGACCCAGCCAGGAATCGCACCTGGTTCTTCCGCAATCCGGGCGGCTGCACTCACCATTATGCTACCGGGAAGGCTGACGTAAGTATCTAATTTTTTCACTGTATTTTATAATTTAAATTCAACTTCAGTGCAGCAAAAAAAAAAGAAAAAAAATACTTTAATATTTTACTTGAACATAAAAAGTAAAATTTTCTTCTAGGTTATTACTGCACTCTTAATTTTTTTTCTATATCTGTTTATTTACTGTATATTTTACAAATAAGAAATGGAACTTAAACTATTATTTCTAAAGAAGTTTATTATAGCTTTTGCATTAATTCACGGTCCTACCAAGTTGACAGTTTAGCGGTAAAAGATTCCAGTCACGAGAGAAGGAAGACAAAAAGGCTTTCACTGAATGCAAATTTTGTTTTTAATAAGAAACCAAGAAGTATTTCTAATATAACTTTTGGAGTTCCGCAACGAAAATATTAAAATAAGTTGCCTCTACTATATCCTATGTAATAAAGTGTTGATTGTGGAACCACGATAGCATTAAGGTAGTGCACCTGACCCGTTATGGGTTGCGGATTCAAAAACCTTCCGTGGAAATTTTTGAAACACTTTTATCAAATTGTAATTTTTACGGAACAAAATTTGCGTAAAATTATAATCATGTTCTTAATAAAGACAAGACAAGACAATACATTTTTGCCTTTGAGTAGGGGAAAGTATCTGGATTAGTTAGGTGTTCACTTATGTGGTCAAGTGGTTAAACCACTGGTGAAAAATCACCACCCGGGACCACTCCCGGGTTCAATTCTGAGGGTTGTACTTTGTTTGGTGATCTAACTTTGTCGAACAATCGCACATAAGAAGCATTATTGTGCTAACAGTTGGAAATAAGATCAAGCCAGTTCAGTTCAGCTCAAAGGTTCCGGGTGAAGTGCGCGTCCATCTTAAACCTTATCGTCACTTTTTATAAGGTCCATCCACAGATTTGTAAAAAACAATAATCCTCATATGTTTTTATATGATTTTTTCAGTATTCTGTAAACATACATACAGCACTTGATTTAATCAAAGATATCTGAAGACACACTAGATATTGAAAATTTTGTGAGGCTCTTATTAATTCAGAAGCAGTTGTGAAGGCCGAGGCTTCGTCGCCTTCGGCCAGACAAAGCCTCGCCGCTCAAGGTCGAGTATTGGCGCAAGCTCAGACTGTTTTTATGATCTGCGGGCGAAACCGACACAATTTGACCGTGATTCTAACGGATCACATCAAAAACAAATAAATAGTGCCCTTTCGCCTATCGCCTAAAATCAATGGTCCCAATTTTGGCTTAATCTTTTACGCACAATTTTTGTTTTTCGCCTAACCGATGTTTTCGTACTACCTTTGGCCTAAAAATGAAAAACCCGAATTTAAAACTCTTGCTTTGCTTGCAACTCTAGCTCTAACTACATGCCTCAGACCAAATAAAAAGTTAAAACGGAACTCTGCGAACAGCAAAGTGAGGCCAGTTCCACTTTCTTTAATTGCTTTGCATCCTTGACTTCATGTCAGGTCCATTTTTTCAATTTGCTATTATACCGAACCAATTTGATAACGAATATGGAATAAGACCCACCCTTAAGATAACAATTTATTTAACGAAAAAATATATATACTTAATCAGTTCACCAACGGCGAAGATATCGCGTCGCGTATTCATAAACATTAACATAATTAACATAACATTAAACATAAAACACTAACATAAAACTAACATAAAACATTAACATAACATTACAGTTGAATTGAGTACCTACCTCCTAGTTTTTGAAAGTCGGTAAAAATTTACTGATAAGTATTACAAGGAACAAGTAACGTTACGTTGCGTGTCACAGACGACACAGTACCCAATAATGGGGCAAACAAAAACACTTCATAATGGCAACACGTGTGTTTCAAGCAATAACGTCAAAATTTTATTTTGATTTATTGAAAAATATTGGTTTCCAAATTACTTACGAGTGAAATCCCGCTTTTTATCTTTTGAAGATAGATGCTTACACCTTTTCACAATAAAATTCGGCATATTCACAGGTAAATTTATGATTTTTCAAAACGACCTACACTGACAAGTTAAGGCGTTGTTTCGTTGTACGTGTGTGCGTGTAATTGTGTATGTACACGGCGCGGCGTAGTTTGACCCGGCATCACTTCGCTGTTCGCAGAGTTCTGTCTTAACTTTTTATTTGGTCTGAGCTACATGCTGGTTTGCGTACCTACTTACTTGCAGGCTGGCATGCATGTTTGCTTTTGTCTACTTATTCGTTCATTAACTTTAACCTATTATTTTGTGACCTAAACATGAATTTCTGTAACCTAAACAGTAATTAATAAATACTCAATTGACGTAACGAAATAGTGACGTCATAGTTCCCATTCCTATACAATTTATATTTTTTAAAAACGTTTTGACAGTTGCTAAGGACTTCTTGGCCGGAAAATGAAGAGTCATGTCTGCGGTTTTGTTTTATTTTCTAAAATTTGTGTTATGTCGAATATTAATGTGAAATAATGGTGGATTATTAACCGTTAAGTGTTCGTGAGTGTGCAAAACAAAACAGTGCAACGTCACTTTTCTAATTCTCTCAAGACGTCCGCCCGAAGACTTAGTAAAACCCCCCATTTTTACTGAGATATTCGAGGGGTTGTGGGGTATATCATTTCTCACTTTTCATTTCTATTGTCATTTATCGTCATCTTAAAGGAACGAAATATTGTTTATTTAAGTATTACTTGTAAGAAAAATTACTTTGACACTGGCTAAATGTGCTAATCGCACGAAGCCATCAACTAAAGGAAAAAAAAACAGTTGCTAAAAAGTTGTTCTATTGACTTACATGTAGCTTTAGTTATTATTCTGAGCAAGTAACCTACCCAATGAGAGTTGGCAGAGACCACTTATACAAGTTGACACAATGAATTATCTGTTTCTAATATAATCTTAGCAAATAATGATTCATTATATATAAGGTCACATTTTATCAACTGCAAATATTTAGACAAAACATCTAATTACAAAACATTAAAAAAAAAAACTCAGGCTTTTTTTTTTACTTTTCCTGAAACAAAAATTGTAATATTTTTAAGAGCGGCCTCTCTGTCGCCTCAGTTGAATGAAACTAGGGGCACGTGTAAGCGGTGAAGGCAATGCGGCCTCTCTGATTCGGCTCCTTTGAATTGAAACTACCGAAAGCGCTTTATTTTTCTTTTTAATCGAAATGTCTTTTGGCGTTTTTCTTGAAAACTAGCGTATAAAAATTTAAGGTATTTTCATAAAAATAGTTTTTATATGTTGTCGAATTTATCGTCAACATACTTGCAGTTGATAAAATGTACTACATAATATCATTGCTCAACGGGGAAACAACCTTTAACTCTAATGGTAAGATAAGACAATATATTATGGACGAAAATGTAAGCACACTTCACCCGGAATCCTAAGCCAATAAGATTCTGGCTGCTACATCTCATTGTTTGAACACATCAAAGTTTCCAACATTGTTACTATGGCGTCTGTCAGTACAGATAAAATAACGAAATGATGGTTACTAGCCAGCAGATTTAGAATAATCTAATACCGACCAAAATTGTGTATAGGGAGCCCAACGTCAACTTTATCATCTCTAGGTTGAAGATCAGTGGTCAAACCACTACACCACAGAGGTGGCTATAATATAAAGATTCAATAACGATAAAGGTTAAGTGGGTCATGTGAACAGTCATGGAACGCAATGGACTCCTCCATTTCGTTCCACAGCCAGAAGACAAAGCACGCACACTTGGGAAAATCCCACCACCGGAAGGACGTAGATATCAAAGACCTGTTCGAACAGCAAGATCCCATCCATCTGAAAGAGGCTGAGGCATCATCTTGAGACGGAGGCCAAGATCCACTTCAGGTCGCTGAGCCAGTAGTGGAGTATAAGTAGGTAACTCCAATTAAATCTTTGGTGCTTGGAGCTCATGACGCAATAGCTTGCTCGTTCAGGTTTCATTCTTGAAAGCTACTTAACTTAATCTCCTCCGTGCTTCAAAAAGCACGTTAAGACATAAGTCCCAGTTGTTGTTGCAAGATGGCATTCGTTAAGACCCACTAACCCGCATTAGACGAGTCTATTAGGTCATGGCCCTATCTCCCAATGTGCTATTTTCATGTGGGAAGTCCTGAGAACAAGACACCCTTTATGACGTCGAAAATACTCATTTCGCTTTTCTTACTTTCTGTCTATGATTATAAAGTCCTTCCTTCATTAAATACATCTCCTACTCCTACGCAATGAAAGCCGCTTGCATAATCTATACTAATAATTAAAGAGGAAAGCTTTGAATTTTTGTATGTATGTTTGCAACGAATAAACTCAAAACTACTGGACCGATTTAAAAAATTATTTCACCGTTAGAATGCTACATTAGCGCTGAGTAACATAGGATATATAAAAAAAAGAAATAAAAAAAAGAAATGTTTAAAAATAAAAGTACACCCGCGCGAAGCCGGGGCGGGCCACTAGTTAACTAATAAAAGATGAAATGAATAAAACATTGATTTAGTTCCCACGAGGCTGTCACCAGGCTGCATATTAGATTACTGCTTATATCGCGAGACGGTGACGCCACGTCCTACATCGCACACTATCTCGTGATGTCACCACATACATTTTATGATTGAATTTCTCCACTCAATTATGTTTAATAAATACGCCTACGTGATCCTCTTTCTCTGAAAGATCCATTAAGCTCACTAATATTAAAGTGGATGGATTATTAAAATTGGCATTGAAAAACTATCTGAGCAATTTGTCTCTGGGATACAATTTTGTATCATGATGAGTCATCGGTGATTTTAAAATTAAAAGTAATAAAAAATACATCATAAAATACGTATAATATTTTTGCATAATATTATTTAATATAATTTGTTTAAAGACTTACTTACCGTTCCAGAATTTCCAATGTCAAAATTGTTACCGGTGACTTACAATAAGAAAGAATTTAAAACAAAGGAGCACTCGTTATTGACATCATTATTTCTATTCTACCTAAGACAATCGTACCCTGCTTTGGTGAGACTCGCACCCACGTATCGATCCAGTTGACTAATTTTGCAATTGAGCTCAATAGCGTTTTCAATTGAAGGAAATCAATCCGAATTGCAGCCGTATTGAGAAAATAGCGTGGGCTCGAGACCTACCCACCTGACGCATTCAGGCTATTTGTACAAATAATTTTTCATTTCGAATATGAATCAAGCATTGCTTATGTAAAACAATAATGGATAACAGAGATATTTGTAGAGACTTTTGTTTACTATCCGTATCATTTGATAACGTTTACGAAAACGAAAAATTTTATGGCAAAATTTAACTCTTCTCGTATGTCGCCAAGATGCGCTTCTTCAATGCCATACTAATTTTCGTTTTCGTTAACGTGATCGAGTGGCGAATGAAACTCGCACTAGGCACCCTGTGTCAGACGATCAATGTAAAAGCAGAAAATACCAAAAATGGGCATAAGTAATTTCATAGATAACACACTCACAAAGTCAAACGATATAATGTAAACAGAAAATGTTACGACGACACAGATAAAATCAATTACAATTACAAGATAAAATTATAGAAATAAACAACCAGCCTCAGGAAACTTGAGTGGGAATCGAACCACCTTCGGATAACCTATCCAAAGGTTGGTTATCCAAAACCAACCTATCTTGTAACTATACAGGTCGACTTTTTATCACTATCCAAACCTTCCGAGATGACTCCCGTGATACAAACGAACAACTCTTTCTATTGGCCCAACTCAGTGTATGTATGGAACAGCTGATTTTTTTTTCGAGTTAGGAAGTTGGTCCAATAGTAAAAGTTGTTCGTTTGTATCACGGGAGTCATCGCAGAAAGTTTGGATGGTGATAAAAAAGTCGACCTGTATACTATAGAATTGTAAATGCAAAATTTTAAATAATATAAATATCCGCATACAAATTATCAAATAAACTTCAACACATTATGCTATTTTACATCACCACAATAGTCTACACAGAAAACGATAATATTTTTCTAAAAATAATTTTTCGCACTCAGTCCAAAATAGGATGTTAGGCACAAGAAGACGCGGGCAGCGCACTACGTCAGAATTCTCAATGTCCAAAAGGCGCCCTGAAACCAAATGGGGGGTTCTGGGCGCGTTCTGGTTATTGCGGATCCTCAGAGGCTGTATCCAGAAAATCCGTCTCTCCTGTCTCAGCAGTTGTCCAATGACGATGATCATGACACAAAACCACAAAAGATATAACGTGCAGTGTCACTTCTGCACTTCATATCCCTTCTGGTTCTGTGTCTTTCTCGTTCTTCTTTCTTCTTGTTGTGTCGCTGGTAATATTATGTATAATGTAGGTACAGTCTCCAAAATGTATTATTTTATTATTATTATTTACTGCGGAGCGGAAATTGGGTTATCCATACAAAAATTCATTAGTTCGACATTAACTAGTTCAGTTTTTTTATTGACTAATCTTGAATATTTTTTTTTCTGCGATTTTACTATGATTATTATTTCGCTGCGTATAAATAAATCACCTTCGTATATCTTGTGTTCAGATACAATCTCTAACTATGTCACGAAAGTCAAAAAATTGGGCGACTTTAACTAATTAAAAGTTAAACATTACTTTAAATATCTCAATCATTTGTAAAGGTTGCGATAACTTAATCTTATTTGAACAAAAATCATAAACTAAAGTCACCTCGAAAACCAAGCAGGTTATTTTCTATTTTTAGTTTACTTTAAGTATCTTCATATACGTACAATAAAATATTGAACTTGGCATTGCTTCAATGCCTGACTTTATTGCGTTTTGTTGTTACGTAACTTAATCTAGGACATTAACTCCTAGAAATGTAGTGGAAATGAGGTCAGCCATTTTTATTTCTTTATTAAAATCACTTAAGCATATAATTAACGATTTAGTTCACCTCAAAGTAATGTTCACGGTGCTTATATCAAATGTTTGTATAGTGAGATACCATACAAACAGCCCACCTGGTAGAAAGTATATACCACAGCCTGCCATGTCTTGTAATTTCACTGGATCTATATCTTTTAAACTGGAACACAACAAGGCAAACCGATGCTCCATAAATAAGTATCCGGGTGCTTGCCATCCAGTCAGATTCTGCCAGAATCTTACCACAATACAGTTTGATAGAAAATAATTATATCTAATACTTACTTCAATAGGATTAGCTTGTGCGACTGAGAGGGCTAAGACGACCACGAGGGCTCGCCTGCACGCCCTCCGACTCAAATTGACTCCATGCTTGAGTGACGTCATGGTGTATTCTTCACATCTACTATCACTCACTTCATAAACACAAACACGAACTATTGCATTGCATATTTCTGAGTCTTTCCACTGCAACACGCGATAAAGGAGAAATGAGATTTGTCGGAATGCCTAACCTTTTCCAACCGCCCATTCGAGATGCTGATAACTTTGATTTTGTTCGTGTTCACATTGGTTACGGTTATTATGTTTATTTTGATTGTAGTTATGATTCATTTCTGTAGTATTTTTTTATTAGCTTCTATAATGTAGACGCGCTTGTCTTTGATTAGCTAATGAGAAGTAACGATTAAGTCGATTATAGAATTATTAAAAATAGAATCAACTACCGAGGAAATTGCTATTTTACCTCTAACAATCTGAAAACCGAAACCACAGAAATTCTGCTATCTGTTAAGAAAAGCGAAATAATTAAATAAACAAATTTTGTTCCTAGTATCTGGCGGTAGTCAGACTAGGCATCCTTAGTACACGCTCAACCACTGCTGACAGAGTGCAATGTAGTTCTAAATAAGTATTATATCCCTAGGCCCTAAGGGAGTCAATAAAAGCTTTTACACTACGGGAACCCTGTTGTATGACTTCATTTTAAGAATAAGACTTCGCAGGACTTATGTAGACGTATTGTTATACTTTTCAGTGACTTAACATGTTGTTTTTGTATACCAAAGAAAATAAGTTTGTGGCAACCCTGGTGTATAACTTCATTTCAAGGATGTAGACTCCGCAGGACTCGTGTAAACGTATTGTTATTAGCCGGGCGTTATGGACCGATGTTGGCAGCGGTCCTAATGCCCAAGGATATTGTGTTACGAATTATATAAAGAGTTTATGACGAAACGTCTGTATTACGCCGATCTACATTTACCTCATATTCTAGACCTTCTAAGATCTCAAGCAGGTCACTGCTGTATAAACAAGTTGATGTCTTTTTTGTTTTTAGCGCTTCTTCACGTTTTAGTTTATTTTACAACATTATTTCTTGACTTGAACTTTATAATAAAATCCCAAACACCATTAAAGAATGCAATATAAACATGTTTAAAAATAGATTAAAATCCTTGTTAATTTCCAAGTGTTATTATAACGTCAATGATTTTATCTGTGACAGTAGTTTGGTTCTATAATTTTTAAGTTTTTTTCGTATATTTTTTTTTTTTCTATCTTTTGAATTTTAAAGTTTATTATTGTATTGTATTGTATTATAATTACTAATATTATGCATCCGGGTGTTTCTAATAAATTGTAATTGTATTGTCAGTTTTATTTTCGTTTATGTTAAACTACTAATTAATTTTAGAGTTTATATGTAGTTTATTGATTTTGAACTTATTAATTAGCAAGTAATAATTTTGTATCTGGACATGTGTAATTTATATCTCATCAATTTTTAATTCATTTATTAGTATTAATTTTATAATTGGATGAGTGTAATTTATATTTTATCAATTTTTAACTCATTTATTAGTATTAATTTTATATTTGGATGTGTGTAATTTATATTTTATCAATTTGGAATTTGTTTATTTAAATATTTTTTTGTAACTTTTAGATATTTGTATACCTTGACGAAGGTGGAAGCGTAGTGAAACTAAATAATAAGTTTAACACCTATGGACACTGTACCTAACCTGCACTTCACAAATAAATATTATTCTATTCTATTCTATTCTATTCTTGGCTTCACAATTTTGGTACATTTGGTATATTGAACCTACTTTAAAGCGAATGGTATTATTCTAATATATGTAAAAGCAGCAATTTGCAAATAACATTTTAGTTTGTGTTACAAAAGTAACCATTGATTGATCGCAACACTAGGTAAGTAATACTTTTTCCAGTAAAATTATTCCTGAAATCAGATATATTGTAAGTCAAGAAAATTACAGTAATTATGGTAATCATTTCAACTTTCTTTTATTCATCTCATTCATCATTGATTTTGCGATTCATAGGATCTCTCCTAGGAGTATGAATAAGTTTAGCATAGTACCTAAAGCCTTCAAGGTTGGACGTTGCCTGTAAATAATATTGAACCTCATCGTCATTTTACTAATTTCTTATTCAGCCATAAATATCTTCAATTGATTGAAATAACAGCCTATACATATAAATTTATATAAGTTGGTAACATTCTACTCAATTACATTTTATTGTGTGTTTTCACTGATAAATCAAGAAAAATCCAACTTATCTTTAGGATATGATAAAGATTTTTTGTTGATTACAGCAGCAGCTCATCTGAAGGACATTTTATATTATAACATACTGACTATATAACATACTAGCTACATGACTATATCATGTAGTTAGTATGTTAGTTCGTATTTGTCAAAAGCTGAGACGGCAACACTTTTTGGCAAACAAAAGAATATCATTTGTTTTGTAACATCTATTTTTAATATTAGTTAGTTTTTATTAAGTATTACATAGATACCTGAATGTTTTAGATACGTACTATCGACTTAATAATATCAATTGGAATCAAATTTGGTGGGCCACAAAACAATCACATTTTCTTTTTACGTTTTTAGAATTTTGGTTTATAACAATCAATTACTCAATGTTTTATTCCTTTGAATAATAATCTTTATATATATAAATTTTCTGTGCGTGTGTATGTTATTGAACTCCTTCTAAACTGCTGGACCTATTTGGATGAAATTTTCTGTGTGTGTTCAAGTGAATTCGAGAATGGTTTAGATTTACAATTGGACCCGGTAGGTGGTGTTGCTACCTATAGCACCCTTATACCGAAATGTGAAGAAGCTCTTAAGAAATAAATTTTAAAAAAACTTTTTTTTTTGTCAATGCTTAGTAAAAACCATGGCCTAATAATGTAAAAACTATGTCGCATTAATCAGTGTAGACCTTCTTAGAAAGTGTCATTAGACATGTGGTTTTGCTTTCGCTTTGGCGGCAATAAACAAATACAAATCAACAAACATTGAAGGGTGCCAATATCCCAGCCGATATGGTCTCCCTACGACGTAAACGTGTTTTCCTCCAATAACATTTCAAAAATGAAAGTGCATGTCCAACGTCAATGAGCCCGTCACACCCGTATCCCATGAAGGACCCCTAGGACCATCATGGGATACGGGTGTTCTTAAGCGGATGAATGATTTGTTTGTTTTGTTGTCATGGAAACTGTCAAAGCGGTAGGTACCAAGTCCGCCGGTCAGCTAGTAGTTCTATAATATTCACACTCTACAATATTTTGTCTATTTGTATCAGTCGCGTCACAATCACTTTGATCATCATCATCAGCTCATTTAATGTCCCCACTGCTGGGGCACGAGCCTTCCCTATGGATGGATAGGGAGAACGGGCCATAAACCACCACGCGGGCCCAGTGCGGATTGGTGATTGTTAACGACTGCTAATGCAGCCGGGACCAACGGCTTTACGTGCCTTCCGAAGCACGGAGGAGCTCGAGGTGATAAATTTTTGGTCACCCATCCGATGACCGGCCTTTGCGAAAGTTGCTTAACCTCAGCACTCGCAGACCGGGCGCGTTAACCACTGCGCCATCGAGCTCCGCTTTGATGATGAACTTTGTTTAGTTCATTTCAAAAGCATATTGCCAATTGCATCAAATTAAAAACACATCGCTTCGAGGGACGACTGCTCGATCTACCTACTCGTACAATTATTGTACCCAGGTGGATAAACTTCCATCCAAATGGACTTCTTAATTGCTTTCACTTGTATTGGAAATTAAACTGAAATGAACGCTTAACTTTTGTCACATTCATTTGATGCTCAGGGCCTCGATTCTGTTATTTTAAAACGTCAAAAATAACGTGTCGGTGATCTTTTTTTTAAATTTTCGGATAGCTCTAATGTGAACATCAATATAGTTATTGTAATATCAGACTTAAGACCCTGTAATAGTACCAAACAAAACCAGTTGTACGGAACTACTCCGATAGACGTGACCTTAATACTACACGAACATAAGGGTTCCGTATGTGCATCAGTTGTACCGAACATTAAACAATGGTATTCCATCTGCAAGCCTCATTATCACTCATTGCTAGAGTGACTTAGCTTTCATGACCATAACCTAAACATGCTAGTGGCTACAACTTTTCATACAAAATGTATTTACGACATTCAGTTTCACGGTTTGTAAGTTGCTGAAAACTGCTTACTTAATTAAAATTACCTATTCGTGGAGATTTTTAAATGGCATTGGTTTACTCGAATTGTTTAGTTATAGTAAATATTTGACTGTAAATCTTCCAACAAGCATATTAAAAAATAAATACGCTCAAAGTTCGATTGCATCGGAATGAAGTTTGAAGCTTTAGAGAAAGCAATAACTCCAGTAGCCAGTACCTTGACCGAGTTACCAGTAGTACCGACGCCTGCAAATAAACCTAGCCAAAACTGACAAATTTCTTCAATACATATTCAACCATATGGCATATACATAAAGTTTAAAGTTTATTGAGGAAATTTTACAGTTACTGGTAGTCTAATGTGCAGACGTGTGCATGGGCGTGTGTATACTCTGTGATAGTACAACCACAGAATACATAACAGTGGTATAACGCACAAATAGAACGAGTAGTCACCAATTCGATGCAGTGGCTGCATATCAACAGTTCACCACGGCGGCGGGCGATTTTGTTACGCTAATAAAACATGTTTATTGTATAGTAATAAAGTATGTTTTTCCATGGAATGGTTGGAAAAAATATTAATTTTTGTTACTTGCTGGAACAGTAGTATCATCTAGTTAGAGGACATCTTTTATTTATAGCTAGGTTTTTTCTTAAATCTTTTTGGGGTTTAAATATTATGTAGAAATTAAGAATTATGTAATTATTTTTAATTTAATTTGAAAAACTTTATCGATGATTTTTAATTCCCTTATCTTATCTTATTCCGAGCAGTACGCGATCCATGGAAAAAATACAGTTTATATTGAAATAACGAATTCTGTAAACGGTCAGAATAAAACGCGGTTAAATTCGGAAAAGATGTTTCATTTCAGAACACTTTCTACGAATCTACTCATGTTAAATCCTGAATGACGTTTTGAACGCTTTGCAGAGTTCATGATCACAAGTAGACTGAGGTAGACTGTTAATCGTCTCAAAATTATTTTTTCTAACATGCTAGGCAAGCCTTTCTGAATCACACGAACCTTCACAATCAACATAGAGGATCGACCGAAAGCAATCTCACCTAAGGATGCGCGAGAGAGGGAAAGAGTAGTAGCTTGCTTGAGTACCTAATATATTCTGTCTCTTGTTGTTTTATTAAACAATAACAATACAGTATGTCGTATCGTATCCACATTCCATTGATCGGAAGCGATCTCGTCTAAGGATGCACGAGAGAGGGAGAAAGAAGTAGCGTGCTTGAGTACCTACCTAATATAGTATATCTGTCTCTTGTTGTTATATTGAACAATAACAGTAACAATATAGTTTTTCGTTTCGTATCCACAATCCACATACAAGATTGACCGAAAGTGATCTCATCTAAGGATGCGCGAGAGAGGGAGAGAGTAAGCTTGCTTGAGTACCTAATATATATCTGTCCCTTGTTGTTATATTGAACAATAACAGTAACAATACAGTTTGTCGTTTCGTATCTACTAAAGCTTCGTTTTAAATGCCGATATCGCATCAAATTTTCCGCTCCCCTTACCAGCTGTGTGATTGTTTTCAAATCGCCATGCCCCAGTTTCCTGGCTGTAATCTTGTGCTGAATAAGTCATGACTGTCATGTCTGTTGCGTAACATTATTGTACCAAAGCCTACATGTCATTTAATAAATCCGAATTTGTATTCATATCTTTTTCGTTCTCTATTATTAATGGTAACGAATACCTATCCAATCACAATCCTTCGGAGAATCTAGGGAACGGGGAAACGCGTGAGTAAGTGATGCCATTGCCTCTAATAAAATTTCCTAGTGGCTATCAGCAAACTCTCTCAAAAACAAGGGTACGACATAGCCAAAATAGCATAGTTGGTAGTGCACCTGACCCGGCATGTCGATAGGGATGTTGACAACATAAATAATGAATTCCAGAACATTAAACGTAAGTATAACTGCTACGTGATTTAATTTATGAATGATTTATAAATTAACCGCTGAGCATGAATTTGTGTTACCTAAAAAAGTTTATAATAAACACTCAATTGACGGAACAAAATAGTGACGTCATATTCTCCATTCATATACAATTTCTATTGAAAAAGAAATGTTCTGACAGATACTAAAAAGTTTCTCTACTAACCAGTCAACTGGACTTCTTGGCGGAAAAAGTGAAGAGTCATGTCTGCGGTTTTGTTTTATTTTCTAAAATTTGTGATATGTCGAATATTAATTTGAAATAATGGTGGATTATTAACAGTTAAGTGTTCGTGAGTGTACATGAGTGTTGGCAAATGAAACAAAACAGTGCAACGTCACTTTTCAAATTCTCTCAAGAGGTCCGCCCGTGGACTTAGTAAAACCCCACATCTTTACTGAGATACTCGAGGGCAACCCCTCTAGGGTATATCATTTCTCACTTCTCATTTCTATTATCATTCATCATCATCATACAGGAAGGATATAGTTTATTTATGTATTACGAAAAATTACTTTGACACTGGCTAAATGTACTAATCGCACAAAGCCATCAACTAAAGAAAACAAAACCAGTCAACTAGGTACCCAAAGGTTCGAATTTTAAAATCTCTTAATTCTTTTTTCAAAAAAATAAGTCTACCTTGGTCTAACTTGCTAGGTATCTAAATTTGTTTTTCACTCGTCTACTTGTTCCGTGGACCTTCGTGCGGCCCGCCCGGTGCAGTCGCATCGACTCGACACACGTGCCACAGTTCAAGGCCACTGCAGCGATCGGCGCTCGCTGCCCACTTTTTTCCACTTCAGGTATGCCGAGTTGACAACCTGACTACGTAAGGTTTTTTCACGTTATTAATGTAATGAGGGTGTTGGATAAGAGTTTTATTCACCATATACAACGATATAGATAATGTTTATATGTCAATATACTAGTAACACATTTTTAAAGTAAAAATTAGGCAAACGAGACGTCGAACTACCTGATTTGGCAGAGTCGAGTCGAGGTTAAGCAACTTTCGCTAATGGGATGACAGCTAGGAAGCGGGTGTTCTGTTTTTAATTGTTGCAAAAAATTTTAAAAAAGCAAAAATACCCCGTATGCGTAAAAAATAAAACATAACTAAATAGAAAATCAACTGAAAAGGCCTGAACAAGATAAAAATTAAATTCATGCAACATCATACATAACACACAGTCGGAGGCACGCACAAAGTGAGAATGATTTGACTTATCATTAAATTTTATGCCTTAGACTGCATTTTTTGTTTTTTTTTTGTCTTTTTAGTTAGACAAATTTCATGATATACCTTTTTGAAATTCTTGTGTTGAGCCCTCTAATTAAATACCCATAATGAAGTATTCAAAAAAAATATATGTTTTTCACCAACTCCAATGGCGTCGCACAGCCACCATGTTTGTTTTTTTTAACGTCACCTATCTAAGAACACTTGGGCAGCTAAGACGAATCTAACGATACCTCAATTATGAAAATCCGTTCAGCGGTTCTGAAGATATGAGGTAATAATAAGAATATTACATACAAGATAGGCGCGAAAAACATAACCCTGTGACATAACCCTTCCTTTGCAGACGGGTAAAAAATGAAAATCAGTTGTTGACCATCATTATTAAATATTTTAAAAAAACATCGATCACTGGTTCCCATTGAACACTGGTGATACTATCCTAGGTATCAACTTATCACATCATCCTGTCAAATTTCCTCAATAGACTTTAAGCTTTATAACTAAGTAATATGGTTGGCAGGCCCGAATAACCATCGGTGCCTTGACAGGGCACTATGCCGCAACAAATGCTCCACAGAATGCATCTATCAACAAATAGCTTGTGTAGGGCATGTGGAGAGGAAACGGAGTCAAAGCAGCACCTACTGTGCGACTGCGACTCTCTGGCTAGGAAAAGAATGGGACTCCTGGGGTCGGCTTATCCGAAACCGGAGGCTTCAGGCTCTTCGCTCTTTAAGACGTTGCCAAACTTATGGCATCTATCTTTACAGAGGAAGAAGAGTGAAAGGATGGGGTTGCACAAAAGATCCCGATGGGTCGAAGTGTTGCTGCGAGAGGGAAACCTCATCAGGCCCCACTAAGATAGGAGAAGATAAGATAAGTAATTGATAGCATTTGACTACTATCTCACCTAATGGTAAGTGATGATGTAGCCTACGATGTAACATGCTTGTCCCGAATTCGCTCGTGATTTGAAGATTCCAATATTATTCTGACAGATCATGCAACAAAATAATCATCTTTCTTTGGGACCTAGGTATGTAATTATAAATCACGAAGTAATGGCTCCATAAGAGAGTAATAACATAAAACCCCTTTAAACGTTTGCAGATAACACAATCTGTATGGTATTTACGTTCCATTTTCCGAGTCGTTAACTAAATTTACTTGCACTTGGACTCGTACGGAGTTTAGCTCAAGGGCGCTGCTCGGCCGCGCTACGTCGCCACAGAATGTCCGGACAACTTTTGTACTAGATCTATAATAATAATACCTGGTAGTGGTAACAGGACCCAATAATCGACATTTTGTCCCTTAACCATCAAAATTAGAGGTCAACAACTAATTTTAGTGTTTACTTTAGCAACAATTACATACCGACCACCTGCTTCTTAGCTGTTATGTCGTAAAATTTCAATGACGTACAATGTTATTTTTTGGCGATGAAAAATGTGTTAAACACTATTGTTAAAGTGTCGGACACAGCCCCTCAATTCTGCTATTTATTTTGATCTGAAACGAATCTGAAACGCTATGGTTTCAACGTTTTCGCTATTCTGCTAACTACGAAATCAACTCTATAGTTTCGTAGTTAGCAGATAAACGTTGAAACTATAGCGTTCCAGATTCGTTTCAGATCAAAATAAATAGCAGAATTGGGGTGCTGGTGCCACTACCCTACATAAAGTACATAGGTACACGATTTACATAAGGCAACATCTATACTAATCTATACTAATATTATAAAAAGGAAACCTTTGTATTTTTGTATGTATGTATATGTATGTTTGCAACGAATAAACTCAAAAACTACTGGACCGATTTAAAATATTCTTTCACCATTAGAATGCTACATTAGCGCTGAGTAACATAGGCTATATTAAATAAAATACTAAAAACGACAATTTAATTTTCCAATACAAAATGATTTGTTTGTTTTGTTGTCAAAGAAATTATTGATATATATTTAACTCAATGATGGAAACTATTGGAACTACTGGATTGGAAGAATTGCACCACCGAATGTCGTCGAATTTTCACATTAATATTCGACATAACAAACATTTTAGAAAATAAAACAAAAACCGCAGACATGACTCTTCACTTTCCCGCCAACAAGTCCTTGCGTACTCTTAAGAATATAAAAGCCATTATAGTGTTTTTATTTTTTACATTTCTTTTGTTTCGCGTTTCTGGTTTAGTCATTTTCTTTACTCTGTGGCAAAGAATATAATTACACTACCGCGGTGGTCCATATGAAAGAAGTTGACAAACAATAATTAATTCTAAATGCCAACGTAACAATTCTTTTAAATATTTACCTATTTTTTATTTAACCTAAGCATACATTTTTGTAACCTAAAAGTAATTTAACCTAAAAAGTTTTGAATAAATAAGAAACACAATAGTGACGTCATACTTTACTATCCTATACAATTTTTATTTAAAAAAATCTTTTTGACAGCTGTTTGTGCAGCAAAAAGTGTCTCTATTGACTAACCTGTCAACTTCCCAATTGTTTTGCAGAAGTACCTACAGGAGATTGCCAACCGAACTAGCAATTTGCCTTTATCGACAGTAGAAAGTACAGAATTATTTTGTAATTTAAATTATAAACAAGTAACGCTGCCTAAGTTAATTAACGTTACGCGCCAAGGGCCGCAGCTTTGATTGCCGCATTAGGAGATAAATGTTTTTAATTAAACGTATTTAAATTTGTCTAATTGCCGCACTTAGAGACGTCATTTATCATTAATTAATGATTTGTAATTTTTCACGGAAAGGGTCTTTAGACAAGACTTCTTTTTAATAAAACCATGTTAGGTACATACTAATAATCATTACTTTAATTGTCATTTTTTCTCTTTATATAAAAAGTGTTTGATTTTAGAAAGTTTTAATATACTAGCACTTCACTCGCGACTTCGTCCGCGTGGATTTGAGATTTTAAAAATAAACCTTTTTTTAATAACATATAGCCATATAGCATGTTACCCGCAAGGAATGTAGTATTCTATCAGTGAAAGAATTATTGGAATTGAACCAGTAGTTTCAGAGATTACCGCAAACAAACACACAAACAAAGTCACAAACTTTACCTCTTTATTAATAGTATACTCGTAGATAATATAATATAATATATAATGTGTAATGTATGTTTGTGTGATATAAATGTTGTGGTACCGTCGTTGTTTCTGATTTCCATAAAACGAGTGCTTTAACTACTCACCTTGGGATCAGAACATTGTATGTGATGTTGTCTAGTATTTATCTATACTAATATTATAAAGAGGAAACCTTTGTATTTTTGTATGTTTGTATGTATGTTTGCAACGAATAAACTCAAAAACTACTGGACCAATTTAAAAAAAATCTTTCACCATTAGAATGCTACATTAGCGCTGAGTAACATAGGCTATTTAAAAAAAATATTTAAAGAATACTAAAAACGACAATTTAATTTTCCAATACAAAATGATTTGTTTGTTTTGTTGTCATGGAAACCATTGATATATATTTAACTCAATGATGGAAACTGTCAAAGCGGTACGAAGTCCGCCGGGTCAGCTAGTATTTAATATGTCTTCGTTAATATGAGAAGCAAGATGAAATCTTTCTACATTCATAAATAACCTTCGCATCAAACATAATTGCAAAATTTTATTGCCAACTTCCTGAAGAATAGGGCTCCTTTGGCTTATAAAGTAAAAATAGATAGTGTTGATTAATTTCGGCGAGTTGCATTGAGCCACGATAGCATAGTTGGCAGTGCACGTGAACCGGCATGTCATGGGGTGCGGGTTCGAATCCCGCTCGTGCAATTTTTTAACACTTTGTCTTTTTACAAATTTCTGAATAAATTAAATATCATTATCAGTGTCAGCGAGCAACGCAAAAAGACTATCGCGTGGTAAAGCGTATTTATTATATATGCGAGTATAGAGATGCCAATTTGCCCGCCCATTGGAGCGTCCAGATTTTCCTTTCACTCCCGCCAATACCTACCTATTATATCCGTTCACCAGAAGAAATGAAATCTTACGAGTAAGCACTTGGCCTCAACTACTGAGGCGCTGACTGTCTTATCTCTAGCTGCCGGAACACAACAATGCTACAAACATTGATGTTATGGCGACATATTTAGATAAGACGGTGGTAGCTAGCCAGGCGGACAAACAAACCCTACCACCAACCAAACCGAGTGCACAAACATGTAAGTACCCCTGCGGGGAATCAAACCTGGGACCTCCGCAGCTAAAACGTTGGTCTTAAGTACTAGACCCTGTGGACCCGCCTCTGTAGGCGGTTCAAAAAATCTGTATACTGAATATCAAGTCCTGGTTTCAATTCCTAGGTGCGGAAAAGCTGTTTCTGATTTTTGATGCATAGTCCTACGCATTCGGCAAGCATGATGACTGAAGCCGGTTCCCTATATTCTATCTATCTGTTGTTTTGCTTACTATAGATAAAAAATTGACATAAGCTCCATACAAATTATGTCAAATTTCTAAGGGCTGATTTTTCAATTGTCAGTTAATGTTTAATTCATTGAATAGTTTTGACATAATGACAGATTCTCTTTAGATAATATGTCATAATGACAATATTATTCGTTGGATAAAATTTATCTGAGGATTGAAAAATCGGGCCTAGCTCCAGTAAGCAAAACAACAGACAGATAGAATATAAGGGATCCGGCATGAGCCAATACCCATCAATTGTAGCGATGACTTGATTTTAATGATGGCCTTCGCCCAGCTGTGGTTCAGTATACAGACTATTTGTGACTAACTTACTGCACATTTAATCACATATTTAGTTTAATGTCATTAAATGATCAGTATGTTGAGGATTATAGCTTTATTATAGCTACTGCTATAATCCTCAAATACTGGCTATCTTGTCTGCTACTGACGGAAACCAACAATGCTATTAATATTGTAATTATAGCGACAGACCTACAGCTAGACCTAAGAGCTAGACAGATAAACAAATATATTATTATTAACGGGACTATTAACATGTTTATAGTTGTGTGTAAGTATTCCGTATGGTTATTATCTAATTAATAATAATCATTCTAATATAAGTGACCATGATAGTTTAAAAAGTTATAAACAAATAAACTCCGAAAAAATAAAATAAAATGGCAAAGTATTAGCTAAAATTATTGGCTACATAAACCTCCACACAAAATACGTGATTGTAATTAAAGTTGGCATGAAATGAAATTATTACAAAGCATACAGTCATTCAAATGTATAACTATAGAGTGGACAAGCAGAAATGTGTGAATTTGGTATCGAATGCAAATCCATTAACTGCACTCAATAAACAGTGCGGTAAACAAGGGGTATATACACTGCTCTGTTTTCTAAAAATACACACATCGGCATTTTCCATTCGGTCGGCAGCTGGACTATGAACTATTGTGGCGACCATTCTATTCCATTTAACAATGATTCTGAACAGAAATAGCCTGTGTTTCACTATTTGCAGACTCCTAAGGTTATAATTGGAAACGAGAAAATATTTCTATTCTAAGGGAATGGAAACGAACGCCCACTTTACTTTCAATCCTTTGACAAATAAATGAGAACCTATTTCGATATTAGTTTCACTTTCTTGCTTTTATTTCTAAAACGTAGAACTATTCATTCAACATTTGTGATTTTAGG
This sequence comes from Eudonia mercurella, assembly GCA_963082485.1. Taxonomy (NCBI): domain Eukaryota; kingdom Metazoa; phylum Arthropoda; class Insecta; order Lepidoptera; family Crambidae; genus Eudonia; species Eudonia mercurella. Next base: position 6,704,374 of record OY720035.1, read on the forward strand.
AAATATTAGTACCTAAATGGTAGTTATAAAAAAACAACTATACTTACTTATAACAATAACAAATAGGTACCAATAAAAAAAAAAGATTTTTATTTTCTATTAAGCTTTCAAAGTAAAAAGTGTTGATTAATTTCGGCGGGCTGATTAGAACCACGATAGCTCAATTGGAAGTGCACTTGACCCGGTATGTCAGAAGGGTGCAGGTTCAAATCCTGCTCGTGGAAATTTTTTCAACATTTGTGCTTTTGTAATTTGTTCGCAACAAAATTTGCGTTAAAAATTATTTGAACATAGTTACCTATAGTTACTTCTCTAACAAGCAATATATGAAATTTTCCAATGCTACAGAACCTTATTTCTGCTTCATAATTTTTTCTATTGACTTGACTCTCTTAAAGAAGACATTCTTATTCCGGTTTAATAAAATGTTATGGCTATAGTCTTCAATTACTTATTTGCATCCTTACTTGCGTTTATACCGGTAAACTTTTTTATCACCGTCCAAAACTTTTGAGATGACTCCCGTAATACAAACGAACAACTCTTACTACTGGACCAACTCCCTAACTCGAAAATAAAATTTAGCTGTTCCATACATTTTGGTCGAATGAATATTGATGTTTTGTATGGAACAGCTGAATATTATTTTTGAGTTAGGGAGTTGGTTCAATAGTAATAGTTGTTCGTTTGTATCACGGGAGTTATCTCAGAAGTTTTGGACGGTGATAAAAAAGTGACCCTGTATAATACCACGAGATGCGCATTAGCTTTGACACTGTTATACTAAAACGCTACAACTCCATTAAAGGCACTTGTCCCACCGCACCGCTAACGATGAACGGGGAGCGAGTAAAGCTAGAAACTTAAATCGAGTTGGGGAACAGCGAGAAGCGAGTATGTAGTCACAAAATAAGGAGACTGCAGAAGGTAAGCTTCAAACAAACAAAATTTCTGAGTGGTAGAGCCACGCTGCGTTGCAGCACGAATTGGGCCGGCTCGCCCGGCGTAACACAACCCTCTCACAGAATATCGGCGTGAAACATTAGCACTCGTTGCTGCTGTGTTTCGTCCGGTGAGTGAAAGTACCTGAGGCCCATCTCTCACCCCTCCCCTCTCCCAAATCCTACTCCCTCCTCAAGATCCAACTCCTTCCTCAAGGCCGGCAATGCATCTGCGATTACTTTGGTTTTGCATGTGTCCATGGGCGGCGGTGATTGCTTTCCATCAGGTGACCCGACCGCTCGTTTGCCTCATTTTAACATTAAAAAAACGGGCTCATAGACAATCTCTAATGGACACGGAATCTCGCAACAGCTGCTTGCGGTCGGACTGTTCCGAGCTTTTCCAAATCCGCGTTTTTATGAAGCTTAACCGCTGGCGTCTCCTTATTTTGTGGTGTATTTCAGAGTGCCTAGCGTGAGTTTTGTTTACTATCCGTATTCATTCGAATACGTTTAAAACTTGTATGGCAAAATTTTAACTCTTCTCATTTATCGCCAGGAGGCGCTGCTTCAATGCCATACTAATTTTCGTTTAGCTCTTGTCGCTGCGACAAACAAGTGAAGAGAGAGTACTCGCCGGCCAGCAGTGTGAATAGTCAGTAATCAACTATAAATATATGCATCTCTTTTATTGACGCAGGTTCTACATCTATTGGTACGTTACATGAGCGAGAAAATAGTTGTTAGATAGTCGCTTCCTTGTCGGCGGTGGGACAACTGCCAGAGTCTCTGTAACTCTGTTCATACTCGCGACGCCCCGGCGGCCTATGTCGACTAATAGCCGAATAGGTTCATTAATTTATACAATCTTAACCTCACATTGTCCGTGGCCTAAATCACTTAAGCCTCCTTAACTAGACGTTGGAGGTTTTCAGGCCCAAATTATTTGATTATGTAAACATTATATGGGGTAATTGTACGTGTAACATGCGAGCTTCACGTGTTTACGTATAAAATGTTTAACGGATTAATCGCAAACTGCATATCTACTACTCTAGCTAGCATTATCCTAGGCATTCGGTGTACCGACCGGGACACGAGTTGAGTTAGCCCGTGACCACGGACAGCAATTTTGTACTTAGCCACAGTAAACATTATTTTTATTTATAACTGAACGTGAAAAGTATTATCCCATCAAAAACATAAATGTGAAATGAGAATGATTTTATAACAACTTAAATTATTATTTCTTCTTATAGCTTAAGATATTAATATTGAAGCCTAAGGTCTGACTTGGCTAGTTCAATATATGAGCCAAATTTGACATGTTTATGTGAAATAGTTTTTGAGTTATGAGCGGGTCAAAAGTGGCTCCAAATAATATAACACACAGTGCTGCTCGCCAGTTCAGCCCCCCAACCACCTAACTCTCTCGCTTTCGATCGCTTTGAAGGCGAAGCCCTCGCCTCGCTTTCTAATATAATATCAAAATATAATATCGAATAATATCGAAAGCTATAGCCTATAGTTTTCGATATTGCTTTCATATTCCTTTCGAAATGACAAGATGACGCCTCCTTCTCGCCTCGCCTTCAAAGCGATCGAAAGCGAGAGAGTTAGGCGGTCAGCCCCCTGGCTATAAAACTAACGAAAAACACTGTTATAAACGCAAGTTGATATCGTGTTTCGTGTGTATATCGTTGATCGTGGTTAATATAACCTTTTTTTATATAAGAGTAAAGCGACTAGAAAAACATTATCACTCTGACAAAAGACGTTCGTATCTTCAAGTCTTTTGGGTTCATTTGGCATTACTAGGACGATAAATTGTCAGTAATGTTCAGTGAATGGACATTAAGCGCTATGGGTGGTAGACATCTTGTCTGGCTCGTCGGACTGTCAAACCGGCAACTACGAGATGCATTCGCTTTACATTTTAATCGATATCACTTGACGGTTGAAGTTCCCATTTTGTTATTTTGCATAAAATCCGAATTGATAAAAATATATTTCTCTGTGATATAATTTACATTTTCTTTGTAATTGATGCACTATATTATGTCTAATCAGACCGACCGTGCGTTTACAATCATAGGTAAATTGCTTTTATTTTTTCACAATATCGCTAGCGCCACGCTAGGGTTTGCCTCTGCCACGCAAGGACAAGCGTGCAAGGGCAGGGTGCTTTGTCGTGCTAAAAACTACGTAAATGAGTACTGGCCACGCCAGCTAGCCGTGCTAGGGCAAACTGTAGAGCTGAAGCCACTAGACCTTTATCAACTGTCCACGCCAAGTTGCCGTGCTAGGTCAAATTGTAGAGCTGTGGTAACTAGACCTCTATTAACTGTCCACGCCAACTTGCCGTGCTAGGGCAAACTGTAGAGCTGTAGCAACTAGACCTCCAACTGTCCACGCTAGCTAGCCGTGCTAGGGCTAACTGTAGAGCTGTAGCCACTAGACCTTTATCAACTGTCCACGCCAACTTGCCGTGCTAGGGCAAACTGTAGAGCTGTAGCAACTAGACCTTTATCAACTGTCCACGCCAACTTGCCGTGCTAGGGCAAACTGTAGAGCTGTAGCAACTAGACCTTTATCAACTGTCCACGCCAACTTGCCGTGCTAGGGCAAACTGTAGAGCTGTAGCAACTAGACCTTTATCAACTGTCCACGCCAACTTGCCGTGCTAGGGCAAACTGTAGAGCTGTAGCAACTAGACCTCTATCAACTGTCCACGCCAGCTAGCCGTGCTAGGGCAAACTGTAGAGCTGTAGCAACTAGACCTCTATCAACTGTCCACGCCAGCTAGCCGTGCTAGGGCAAACTGTAGAGCTGTAGCAACTAGACCTTTATCAACTGTCCACGCCAACTTGCCGTGCTAGGGCAAACTGTAGAGCTGTAGCAACTAGACCTTTATCAACTGTCCACGCCAACTTGCCGTGCTAGGGCAAACTGTAGAGCTGTAGCAACTAGACCTTTATCAACTGTCCACGCCAACTTGCCGTGCTAGGGCAAACTGTAGAGCTGTAGCAACTAGACCTTTATCAACTGTCCACGCCAACTTGCCGTGCTAGGGCAAACTGTAGAGCTGTAGCAACTAGACCTCTATCAACTGTCCACGCCAGCTAGCCGTGCTAGGGCAAACTGTAGAGCTGTAGCAACTAGACCTCTATCAACTGTCCACGCCAGCTAGCCGTGCTAGGGCAAACTGTAGAGCTGTAGCCACTAGACCTTTATCAACTGTCCACGCCAACTTGCCGTGCTAGGGCAAACTGTCGAGCTGTAGCAACTAGACCTCTATATCAACAGTTGCAACAATGTAGCTAGCTATCAAAGCCCTGACAGGGCCACGCCCTACGCGATAGTGCTCACGCTAACAAACCGCCCGCTGTCTAATAGAGCCTTTATTAATAAAAATACGTGGCTGACATCTAAACAACAATGATAAGGCATATTGCGCGTTAAGCATTCAAGACGAAACTGAATAAAAATAAACAAAATGAATTTTCAAATTATATCCTTTAGAATTTCGTTGTAGAATGCACAGCATAGCTACTAAGCTCAGCTATAATGAAAATGTTTGCCTCTTGAAGGGATTCTGCAAGCAATTTCAGCAACAGAAATATGATGTGGCTTATTATAAATAAGCTACACGTGTAGCTTATTATATTTATGTTCCATTATTACAAACCACAAGTTATTTCAGAACGCCTACATGCAACTGGCTGTATGTTATTTCTGAACCTATTCTACTAGTTGAAGTTTTTCCCACACTGTCTTGAAACAAAATATACGAGTTAACAAGCTGTGATTCTTTAACTGAAAACCTTAAGATTCTAGCTTTATCCTGAAAAAGTTATGAGCTTCTAAATACTGTCAAACTTGATACTTTGATTGTTTTTGAGTGAGTACTCAAAAACAATCAAATTGTACAAGATATTTCACTGTTGAGCTAGAGCCTTGCAATTTGACATAGCAATGTCTACGTATTGTAATACAAGTACCTACGTAACGTTACCTATCTTACTTAGATTATCTATATACATACAAGGACTGGTCTTGACTGATTCATTATCGCCGACCGAAACCGCTGAAGCTAATTAGATGAAATTTGGACTGTAGGTTAATTGAGTGTCGTAACCAGCCACTAAGAAAGGATTTTACGGAAATCATATCTTAAGGGGGTCAAATAGGGGGTGGAAGCTTGTACGAAAGTCTGTCAGTTTTGAAGTAAAATACATGAAAATTGGAATTTGGCTTTTTGAAGAGAAATAAAGAATGACATGTCTCAGGAATTTTGCTTATTTTCCTTTAAATGAGTAAAAAAGGGAAGAAGATTTTTTTTTGGGGAAATCGTAAATTTTAAAGTAATAATTATAAAAATGAATAATTTAATTGATCTATAGACGTTTCATTAAAAATAAAGAATGACGTGTTTTTACTTTTTTCGAAAAACCTCGCCTAGAGGGGTGAAAAAAGTGTGGAAAGTTTGTATGAAAATCTGCCATTCTTTAAATTTTGCTATTTGAAGTGTTTTAGGATTTTTGGAAAATGATCCCTTAAGTCAAACAAATCATTTTGTATTGGAAAATTAAATTGTCGTTTTTAGTTGTTTATATTATTTTTTTTATAAAAAGTATCCTATATCCTTCCCAATACCTTTGAGAATATGTGTACAAAGTTTCATGATGATCGGTTGAGTAGTTTCTGCGTGAAAGCGTAACAAACAAACTCACATTCACATTTAAATTAGTCTGAACCCGACTTAGGATACCTTGTTTAAGTGTTTTTTGAAAGAGTTTGCTGTTAGCCGCAGCTGGACTTTTAGAGCGTCACCGGACATTTTGGGAGTAAATGTCAAAGTCAAAACTTCGTCAAGAAACTTAAAGGGTTCAACTCATGTGATCGAATCACCGTCAGAGGATTTCTAGAGGGAATAGCATCGCGCAAGCGTGTACCCGTTCCCTACTTGTTTCTCCAAGGGGTTCGGATTTAAGTGCTCGGGCCTCTAAGTATACTAAATATAACCCGTTAAACATTTCTACGAAAAAATACTATGTGGGTTATCACTTCGCAAACAATGAATAGGCAAATTTTCATTTCGCAGATTGTTTACTTGCCCGAAACGTAAACACGCATAATTATATTAGACGTATTTTTTAATTCCCGTAAAGCCCGTAGGAGCTCGATGGCGCAGTGGTCCACGCGCCCGATCTGCGATTGCTGTGGTTAAGCAACTTTCACAAAGGCCGGTCATCGGATGGGCAGTCGTTAACAACCACCAATTCGCACTGGGCCCGCGTGGTGGTTTATGGCCCGTTCTCCCTCCCTATCCGTCCATAGGGAAGACTCGTGACCCAGCAGTGGGGACATTAAATGAACTGATGATGATGATGATGATGATGATGAAGCCCGTAAGGTCCGTTCTCTCTTCGTTCTCACACAATGTTTTTATTACGGGAGTTGTTGGTTTTTTTAAACTGCTAACGCGCATATTTTTACATTACTCTACACGTTACACAACAGTTTTACTCCGTCATTGTTTTGTATGTAATATCTCTCTGTCTGTGTTAGGAACACCCCGGTTACTAATCACTGTTAAACTGGGTTGTGAGTAACAAAACAAGTACCTATTCGACTGAAACAAAATTCGGGAATTTTTTTTTCGCAATCTATTACGATTCGGTGAAAGGAAATTAGGAAAACTTTTGTCTTGGGCAAACAATAGTTCGGCAAACAAAAGGCATCCTAGATAACAGCGGTAGATATTAGCTCTCTCCATCCGACTGGTTGTCTGGAAGAAATCGCTTTAAAGCGATAAGACCGCCAAATTGTAACTTTGTAAGTTATTTATATTTGTGTTCATGTTTATGTTTCATAGTGTTGCAATAAAAGTATTGTAAGTAGACAAAACCGGTCGTTGTGGAGATCCTTGGGGGAGGCCTTTGTCCAGCAGTGGATGTCTTTTGGCTGAGATGATAATGATGATGATGATTATTTACATATAATAGTATTAGAGAGTAGTAATATCTATCTATGAAGAGTATTATCTATCTATCTATCTATATAGTAAGTACTAATACGCAAAAAAAACTGTTTTCTTTATTATGCGGTAAAAAACTGAAAATACCGGGTTTTTTCCCTATGCGTTATTTGTTATCTTAATATCTTTCATCATACAAATATTCAGTCTGTTTATGTGGCAGTCAATTATTCTGCAACATAGAACGCTGTCTGAGAATAATATGCGATAGGTATGTTAGTCGTCTAAACAAAAAATCAGCGGAACGTTATTAATAAACTCAGTGAAAAATGAACGGTCAAAAGACGGTTCACCCATTATCGAACGCATTAAATGTTTGCTTACCAGTTTTCTTTTAGGTAGAAATTTTAAATAAGCTTGGTTACTGAAAAACAAAATCGTTATGTTTATTTTATGTTATGAAATGTGAAAAATAATATAGTAGTAATCGTAGATATAAGCCTATATGATGTCCCACTGCTGGGCAGAAACAAGAAGAAAAAAGAAAGAAGAAGAAGTAGAGCCTCTTGGTGACAAAGAGTTGAGTTGCAATTTTGATATACCTACATCATCATCATCATCATCAGCTCATTTATGTCCCCACTGCTGGGGCACGAGCCTTCCCTATAGATGGATAGGGAGAACCGGACATAAACCACCACGCGGGCCCAGTGCGGATTGGTGGTTGTTAACGACTGCTAATGCAGCCGGGACCAACGGCTTAACGTGCCTTCCGAAACACGGCCTTTGCGAAAGTTGCTTAACCTCAGCACTCGCAGACTGGGCGAGTTAACCACTGCGCCATCGAGCTCCTCAACATATAATCCTCCTCCTACATATAATTCTCGTTTTTGTTACCGTGAATAATAGTCAATGAAACTTGCTTTCAGCACTCTGTATGCACTTGTATTAACGCAACATGGTCTCCATCTATTTTGTTAGTAAATTTGTATCTCAAAATAACTTCCCATGCACGTGCCATGTATTGCAAGCCATTATTGTAACAAATCTCAAACATAAACACGAAAGCTCTTGTTGCTTGGAAGTGTTTTCCTATGGAGTTTTAGAATAATTTCATTTTGTTGCAGATTCTAATAAAAGGGGCATGCAGAGCTAATATTTGAAATACAAAATGATAAAAGTTATGGTAGATACATATAAGTATGTTTTTTGTTATAGATAGTTATATATTAAGCAGATGCAGAGTCTAGATGCGAGAACAGCTAGAGCAGGATAATACCTCGATTGATTGTACGAGTACGAGGATTGATCCGCCTTCACTATGCCGACCCGTAAATTGCTTATTCCCACCTTAAAATGACTTTAAATATATTATGTATTTTTATTTAAAATGTTTTTTGTTCCTGATTCTAATATATAGGTTTTTGTTTTTTGCTTCTTGACACCTCGTTCAAAGGATGCATGTAGTAAAAAGGAGGGCTACGTATACCGGGAAAGTATCCTCTCTCTTACTCTTTTTTGGAAATGAGTCACCGAATTTTAAGCAAAAATAGATATAAAATGTACATGTTAGAACTTGTTTCCCAAAATGATTAGATATTTTTATACCACGATGGTGTTACGATCACTTTGGTGCCACCTACACCACGGCCATTGAACAATCGGCTGACCCACATCTAGCCACAGTAACAATGTCCTGAACAGAAATCCCTTTGCGTTTGACGGCTCGTTAACGGGCGTTCATATAAAACAATTAAACTGACTGACGCTGTTGAAAACTGATTTCTGAGCAGTATTAATAACGATAGTAATTATTTACGTTCGTATTGGTATAGGCATGTGATGAAAAGGGATGAAACGCATGTTTCTAAAATATTGATGGGTGGAGGGGGAGAGGGAGACCAAAGAAAAGAGGGTGGATTGTGTGAGGGATGAATGAATGAAAAGGAATAGATACATACATAGATAAATTCTTTATTGCTCACACACAATTGGATAAAAAATGAAAACAACAGTTACACAAAAACTTAAAGCTAGTATATGAGCAAAGGAGGTCTTATCGCTGACTAGGGAGTGACTCTGGTAACGGCTTATAGAGGAAAGGAGATTGGAAGAAGTCCTAGTTCAGTAACATCTCAATAGTGTATTGAGGACAGTGAGAGATAGCCAGTTCCTCGGTAGTTGAGGATTACGGGTGAAAAGCGTTTCCATCTCGGCCTTTCATCACTAAAAATCAAGTGAGAAGAAGGTCAAGTGCGTGCTTACCCGTATCATCATCATCAGCTCATTTTTATGTCCCCACTGCTGGGGCACGAGCCTTCCCTATGGATGGATAGGGAGAACGGGCCATAAACCACCACGCGGGCCCAGTGTGGATTGGTGGTTATTAACGACTGCTAATGCAGCCGGGACCAACGGTTTTACGTGCCTTCCGAAGCACTGAGGAGCTCGAGATGATACATTTTTGGTCACCCATCCGATGACCGGCCTTTGCGAAAGTTGCTTAACCTCAGCACTCACAGACCGGGCGCGTTAACCACTGCGCCATCGAGCTCCTCGTACCCGTATATAATTTTTTTAAAGTACTATTGATTGATAGGATAGGACACGACTGTGGACGTTTTGAAATAGCAGAATAGAGGAACTGTGCCATTGTTACATCGGCGCAAAAAAGTTTTCTTCCACTCTCCTTTGTAAGACTTCACCTGAACAGTTAACTGTTTAGGGATTTTGCAATGTTTTTTGTTTACTTTTATACTTCCGCATCCCATTATAAACCGTGGGTACCGGTCACGTGGCGCGGCCACGGGTTGTGCAAATCGGTTGGGACATCCGGCATGCGTAGGGTACTTTAAGAAAGAATAAATTTTATTAACACAAAAACACAAATGTTGAAAAATTTCCACGAGCAGGATTTGAACCTACACCCTTCTGACATTCCGGGTCAGGTGCTCTTCCAATTGAGTCAACTCTTCCAAGTGTTTTTGTAATTTGTTCGCTACAAAATTTGCGTTAAAAATTATTTGAACATTTATAAATAGCTTGCTTACTTCTTAACTGATCTTTAATATTTGTAAAAATATTATGATCGGATGTTAGTGACAGTAGTTGTTGACATTGAGTGGGCGCCTTGGGCTTTCAAAGTAAAAAGTGTTGAATAATTTCGGCGGGCTGGTTAGAACCACGATAGCTCAATTGGAAGAGCACCTGACCCGGAATGTCAGAAGGGTGCAGGTTCAAATCCTGCTCGTGGAAATTTTTTAACATTTGTGTTTTTGTAATTTGTTCGCAACAAAATTTGCGTTAAAAATTATTTGAATTTTTTTTCACAGACAAGTAAAATACATGAAATTAACAGAATACAAAACAAATGAAAATGTCCCACGGCTGCTTCAAAACCTTACAATGCCAGTTGTTTGGTTGTTATTATTTTGGGTATCCGATATCGAATTGTAAACGTACCAATTTGTATTTTGTCAAACAATATGAGGGAACGCGCGAATATGTTTATTTACACCTTCGTGAGAACGCCTAGCTTTTATTTCAGCTGGATTTTAAACGTCACCAGTGTGTCACCATTAAAAAAACCGGCCAAGTGCGTGTCGGGCCACGCGCAGTGTAGGGTTCCGTAGCCCATCTCAATAATGCGGACTCTGAGAAGAGGGCTTTTATGAACATTTATTTAACGATGACTCATATAATTAAATGTAAATACTACCGGTTTCACACACCTGACAACGTTATTTAAGTAGTTCCCAATGAGGAATTTGTACTGCGCCAAATACATTTTCATCCCACCATCTCGGAAAGAGTATTTTTGCTCTTCGATATCTGAGTGCAAAAGCCGATTTTATCCCCTAGAGGATAAAGTAAATTGAATTTAGAACATCGTGTGCACTAAATTTGTGAATTCAAAACATCATTAAACCTATTTGCTTCTCTCCTCCTTGGTGCCCAATTTATCAGTACTGTAGCAACCGAGACTCCTTGCTCGGGCATACTTACTGGCATCCACCGTGGCCTGCATTAAAATATAGTAGAAGAGAAAAAAGAAGAACATCGCGGACTCGGTGACGGGTCGCGACGACGAATTGATTGTTATTATTTCATGTTGAAAGTAATATAAATATTTAAAGCTATAAAGCATTATTATTCGATACAACCCCCCGTTCTTTAAGTAACGACCCAGCGGGGTGTTACAGTACACAAGTTACTAACACCAACATTACAGTACCTAACAAAAATATTACACTTAGTAACTGTAGCAACGTTACTTTCAATTTTTCTTAATTATACCTTAGTATTGTTTGTTATAATTTAAAGATTATTCTGTAATACTTACCTTTCATAATGTAGTAGTTAATACCTAAACTGAAATAAAAGTATTTTGTGATTGTAAATGTTTTTTTTGCATTTAGTCATTTCCTCGCTGAGGTGGGATGAAAAGTTAGGTGTTGCACTCGAGTGCAAAGATTTTTCACCTGGTGCTCTTTTGATTCCCTCGCTAACGCTCAGGATTCTAATTTCTGAATCACGAGCGCAGCGAGTGATTCAATTTTAGAATCCTTCGCTTGCTCGGTCATCAAAATTGAGCACGCGGTTAAAAAACAACTTTGCACTCTTGTATAACAAATAACTATTATTCACGTATCCAAAAACAACCATTTGGCTGGCAGGGATTATAGTTCACAAACGGATGCCCAATCCAAAAACTGTTTCCACAAACCCGCAATATTTTTGAAATTGCTATGCAATGACATCCCACACTACGGGTAGACAAGAAAAAAAAATTACATCCCCACTTCACGTGTAAGGGGTAACCTAAAAAAAATATTTTTCAAATTTTACTTCATCAGTTTGTCGGCGTGATTAATATGTATATCCATGCCAAATTACAGCTTTCTAGTACTAAGAGTCTATGAGCTACGCTGGGGACGAACAGACAGACAGACAGACATGGCGAAACTATAAGGGTTCCTTGTTGACTACGGAACCCTAATAAAAACCATTATTGCATTATTTACGATTTGTCCATTTAGGTTTATACCGTTCGTTCCAGTGTTAAAAAAACCGGTGACTTAGAATACGAGGGAGGGAGCCATAATTGATATCATAGTGAACATTATTGAAAGATAACATAGAAAGAATTATTACTATCAGTTTGAAAGTGGCCCCTTCATGTAAAGTTACGAAAAGGGTGTTGGATGCTGCCAACATAAATAATATAATTGAGTTATATTTGTCACCCATTGTAATGGCAACTTTCGCTCTCTCTGTCGGCGTTCATAGAAGAATTAAAACGTATTATTCAGCAGCCCTGGTATTTATTTTTACTACTATCAGAACCCAGCAATCCAACAACCTATCAGCCAAACACAAACGCTGCTACAAAGGGTGACACTCCGTTGAAGCTGAGCAGTGTCTTACTTTTTTTATTATATTGACACGTCATAGTGACCACATCCTGCCTGATGGTAAGCAGCCGATGCAGTCCAAAATAATGAGAGCGCTCCTCACCGTGGAACACGCACGTTAACAAGCGCACCCATTCATGACGGCCTGCATAAATGCCGTTTCACGCCCCGCTTAAAAGACCCGGGACTATAGGAGCTGGGAAACTTCTGTGGCTGAGCTGAGCCGAGCTAAGCTGAGCTGTGTGGAAATCAACCAATAGTCTCTTTATTGTAACGGCTTATCTCAGCTCTGCTCCAGTATTGGTTAATTTCTACATACCTCCGCTCCGCTCAGCTCAGGCCAGCTGCAATAGTGTCACCCTAAGACCGGAGACGGAAGCGCACTTCACCTAGAACCATCAACTAATGTGGAACGTCTCCCCTTACAAATAAACGAGAGTTCATGTAAACTTAATTTCAAGTTAGAGTAAAAGAGACAATACACAGAATAACTGAGGAGGTACTTTTCAAAACTTGAGTAGTCCACTGTTTTTTTTGTTTTGTAACATTGAAATTTACACTCCGCGATAGATATTTTTTGAATCCTGTACAAAACAATGACTATTGTTTTCGTCTATAATAATGTATCAAAAATTCGGGTTAAAAACATAGCTGCATACAAAATTATTTTCTCAAATTGTGCAAAATCACAAATAGTGGAATAGTCAAGTTTTGAAAAGAACGTCCTCAACTATTCGAAGCTTATTCTCTGTTTATTTGTAAGGCCATTAATGTTGGAACACAACAATGTACTGACATTGTTGTTATGACGAAAGGATGATGATTATGGTGGTCGGTGGTAGTTATTAAAGAGTTGTAGAACAATACCATACCACCAAGTTCAGAACCAAAACTCAGTTCAAAATGTTGGTACACTCACTTCCTCTGGGCTGGGATCTTGCACAACCCAGTAAGGTGGCCAAATCATAGATGGTTAAAAAGTAAGATCTCTAAACACTGTGTGTGTGTGTGTATACAGGGTTATTCTATTGAAAAATTACTAAATTACTAATAAGTCTGGTAAACCAGAGACAGGAACGACAATTGTGCAGAGTACAAAAAGTTCTGATGGTCCAATACAAAAAAGGCAAAATAACGAAAAATAAACAGAGAAACATCCGATTGAAACTTTTACATTAGACATCATTTGTTTTAAGGAAATTAATGGAAAGACAAACAATTGGGCGAGAACAAATTTGATAAAGTGAGCTCTTTATCGAATCGTCCTGATTCAATTTTAAAGTTCGAGAGATGTAAAGAGGCACTGAAGTTGTCATTGGTGACAAAGAAAGGAAAAACATTTTTTGGCATTTCCTAATATTGTGATTTAAACTTATGTTTATAGATTCTCGTCTCTATCTCTCTGCTAGCTATTATTTGCCACGTGGAAACGTTGGTATGGAAATCATAAATAATACTATAAAAAAACATCCAAATCGGTGCATAGATGACGGAGATAATAATATGCGCGAACATACATAAAAAGAAAACAAATATACAACCGAATTGATAACCTCCTCCTCTTTGAAGTCGATTAAAAACTGAAATGCTACTGTAGGTTTTCCAAAATGAAAACAATTATCGAAGCCCAATTTTTTAGACGCAAAGAGGAAAACTAAATGAATCTCTCTTCTCTGCGTTACGACATCAAATTCTTCATAACCCCCGGGAATTAAAGTAGCACGCTTACCCTCCAAAGGTCTAGTGCAAAGAATCGCGTCGATTTTGCCCAGGACTGACAAACAAACCTCTTTCGCACTTCTAATACTATTCAGGAGATTTTGCTTTAAAATAGTGTTGGTTTTAGAGAAAACAGTTTCTTTTTGTCCCTTTTTCGAGATACACCTAAGAAAATGTAAAAGGTCTAGCAGAAAATTTTAAAGATAGTAAAAGCGTCTTTGAAAAAAATACCTACCTACTTTGCACGCTTCAATTATATAGTAAGTTACATTGTCTGGGGTACCTACATAAAAAAGTTTTTATGACTCAGCTGTCTGCTTTGTGAATATTTTATGTAGAGTACTTATCATGGAAACATTGTTTGCTGTAAGTAAGCTAGCCCCGGTGCCTACTTTTCCCTAGACAAACATTTGTATTGCTATTCCGAGCGAGCAAATTCACACTTGGCCCTACCTTACGTCACAACAAGGATAGCGTTATATAATAACATTGATTCCTTGGCAGATTTTGTTTAAATAGACCATTTCTATTATATGACTTTCGGTGCTTTTTTCGGTCATACATTATATAAGATTAAAATAATCATTAACTTAATTAAGATCGCCATTGGCTAGCGTAGGTTTACCGGGTCTCTACTATTTGAAAACGTAAGTGTATTCAATTAGAATCGTCAATTAAATAGCTCGATTCTACAACATTTAATAACTTATCGATCAACCGTCCGCGTGGCATTTACGTAATGTAAAAAAGGTACACAAACATAATATACAAACTGTATGATGCCATAAACACTGATGCGATCTGCGTACGTTGAAAATAGCTGGTGCGGTTCGCGGCGCGATCATGTGTTTTACTGGTGGCCATATTTCATGGTGTTGACAATCAGCATCTCGAATGGTGCGTTCGAAGTTTAAATTAACTTACAAAAACGTTGCGTGGAACGTGGTATAGTTTTTGTGGAAATGTGACTGGCTGTTTTATTTTTCTTAATTTGTTTAGGTTTTTGGTTATTATCGATCGCGAGACGCGGCGGGGCGCATCGTTCGCGCGGGCGGCAGGTTTCGCCGCGACTGGGCGGGCGCGCTGCTTGGGCGGCTGCGCGCTGCGAACCCCATTTTAACCCGCAACCGTTGCCGAGGGGACTGGCGAGGCATCGCCACGTGAACGCCGATAAACTTGTGTATCGAGCTCGTTTTTGACGATGTGTGATTGCGTATACTGCCCGCTTTAAATAGTATTTTTGAATAGGAACCTATAGTTACGTCATTTCGATATGTACGGTACAAGTCGAATGTCATTGAAGGTTACAGAGGTTTTGTTTATTTATGCAAATTAGAATTTAGTATACTTACTCGTAGTTCGGTTTATATTTTTATTGACACCTTTTATATCCTTTCAAATATTAACTATGAATATTTTTAGAAAGGTCCAACCTCTTCAAGCCCAGCCGTTAATAACTGAAGAGATTCTCAACAACATTATTATCTAATATCGACGCTATTTATAAGTAGTTTGTTTTCTGGCTAGCTCTGAAAATCTCACTTCAGTTTCAATAATTCTAATAAAATATGTATGTCCAAATGAGGAGCTCGATGGCGCAGTGGTTAACGCGCCCGGTCTGTGAGTGCTGAGGTTAAGCAACTTTCGCAAAGGCCGGTCATCGGATGGGTGACCAAAAGCTTTACATCTTGAGCTCCTCCGTGCTTCGGAAGGCACGTAAAGCCGTTGGTCCCGCCTGCATTAGCAGTCGTTAACAACCACGAATCCGCACTGGGCCCGCGTGGTGGTTTATGACCCGTTCTCCCTATCCATCCATAGGGAAGGCTCTTGCCCAAGCAGTGGGGACATAAAATGAGCTGATGATGATGATGATGTATAGGGCTACTGCTGTTTACTGCTGTCTGTGTTTTGCTGTTTAGGTCTAAGCCTACTGCTTAGCTCATGCCTTATTATTTGAGATTGGGTCAAACCCTACCACGTGTATTAACCCTACCACGTAGCCCATTGCGGGTTGGTGGGTTCTTATGATAACAACGTTTCAACATTCTTTTCAAAGCACAGATGAGCCCGAGATATTTTATTTTGGAGGTGATTTTGTACTGATTGATTGATAATAGCGTTTTAAGGCTAGCCTCCATTATCTTACCTAAGTCTGCCGCTGTACAAAGAAATCATATTATCCAATTATCAAGGGTTAGGGATGAAGGCCAAGCTCGTCTTTGACGTAATAATATTTTCTTTTAAATAATTAGCACGGCAAATAACTCCATTCCACCTGATGTTTAGTAGCAATGGAGTCCAGACACGATGACATAGAAAAATCATACTCTTAGCATATCTCCGTTTAGTTTGGTCACTTATCCGGAGGCCCAACTTTGCGAAAGATGCCAGGTAAACAGTATTGAGCGAAAAGTTCCTTGTAAAGTAAGTAAATAGTCTGTGTACTGTCCCACTGCTGGGCAAAGGCCTCCATCATTGAAATCAAGTCATCGCTACAATTGATGGGTATTGGCTAAATCACCACGCTTTCCAAATGCGGGTTGGTGATCGATCACAAACCCTATGAATCGAAAAATCCGAAACACACTTTGCCCTACCTGGGATATGAACCCAAGACTTTCGGGCAAAGCGCTATGCCACTCCAGCACCTAGGCGTTGTATTAGATATTTACGTGCAAAACACAAAACAAAACACTCAATCCGTCGTCTGCTGTAGTTAATACAAACACAATAGAATTTAAATTTTTTGGCGATGTTGATCAGCGTTCGCGCATGTCAAAGATCACATTATAAGATCGCTTGTATTCCTTAATCTATACTATTCAAATCAAAATCAAAAATATTTATTTACGTTCAAATATAATTTTATAACAGCAGGAGGGCAGAGTCTCCTTTTGAGCATAATAATACTTGTTTCAGAAGGCTCTGCTCTTCATATAACATAATTTGTAATATTTGACTGTGAATTTATCTTAAATAAATGTATTAAACTTTACAAATATAACTTTTACTGGTTTAACATAAGTTGTTATTAAAGATTAACAAAAACTTAAAGTAATGTGTAGTATGTGTGTGTAAGTGTGTGTGTGTGAGGGTGTGTGTGTGTGTGTTTTATTCAATAGTTGTTTAAAACCACTTAGAATCTCCATTTATTTCAGGATTAGTTCAGATTCTTCATAATTAAGGGTTTGAATCCAAGTAATTAATCTAGATTTACATTCATGATATGATTTATAACTACTATAGGTAACGATTGTGACTTTGTTTGTTTGTTTGTTTGTATGTCGCTGCTAGACCACAATAAAGACCACAGTACACAGGATTTACACAAATCAGTTAATGTCCACATCTTTTTCCAAATACGACCTCATTTGAGCACCTACTTTTTAAAACAATACATTGGTAACATTTCTATATTTCGCCAAGCCCTTACCAAACGGCGGATGGCGATTGTTTGTAATTATCCGCATCGTTGTTATAGTTACATTTCGGGTACCACCCGCCATGACTGTGCGGCAGTTCGTGGCTAGACAAGCGGCGCGAGCGCATGTCTACTACACTATAATAGTCGCGGTCAAAACAAACAACACTCGATACACAAACATTGAATAAAAATGGTGGGTGTGCTTTTCATAGTAACCGTTCCTCAAAAGGAATACGAAAAAGAGTTGCGTCTAAATGAGAAATCATCGAATGTTGTTATGGAAAAAGAAAAGTACGAGAGAGCAACCAAACTGATGCACGAAATGAAAAAGAATAAAAGGTTTGGCAGCATCAAGTCGTCCATCGAATCTTATGCCAACGACGACGACTGTAGTGTCGTCATATCGAAATGCTTGTCCACCGACTGTCTTCATAACACCGAAAACGAAGGTTTACATAAATCAAAGAGCGAGAACACGTTGGTTGAGCTAACGCACGAAGGAGGTTTGAAGTCCTCATGGGAGGAGGTGAAGCAAGTTATCAAACCGAATAAAAATAAATTGAATATCACAAGGGCACCGCGCGGGGTTGACATTCTGGGAGCATTTCAATGGAACACGCCGCTAGAAACTGTAAGTAGACAAATAAATGTAATCGATAGAATCAGATACGTCCCAAGGGTCCGACTAGTGAGAACTGCGGAGATCAACTGCCTGTGTCTTCGATGAATACCAAATTCGCTTTTAGGGAGAAATACTAACTAAAGTTATCTTCTCAATACTGCAAATTTGTGCCTTAGAACTTTATTTGAAAGCCTTCCTTATCTTATCTTTCATCATTATCTTTAATTAAATAAAATTAACTAATTAGTAGGTGTCGCTGGCCGATTGACAAATAACGCTCGGTCATTAATCCAGAGAACCTGGCTTCAATTCCCAGTTTGGATATTCTTTTTAGCCCGGATTTGTAAACATTTGTCATGCGTGGAAACCATCTATTTTAACGATGGAAGCAAATGGATGGACAAAGGCCCAGAAGTGGGGCAGTAAAAAAGGCCGCATTGATTGCACTGTTAAACCGTCTGGGTGTATGGTAAGCTCTTCAGCCTCCTTTAACGTGACGTGATAGCATTTTACCTAAGTAAAAAAAGGTTGCATTACACTGTCTGGTGCCGTCTGGGTGGATGCCAAACTCTTCGAGGTACTACCTCCTTGGCGTGCAAGCATTTTACCTAAAAAAGGTTGCATTGCACTTTCTCTTGCAGTCTGAGGGGATGCCAAACTCTTCTGGCCTTGACATGATTAAACACAGGTATAAGTAGGCGGTTTGGTAGGTGTGTAATCGTAGGCAGGAGCTGTCCGCGTCGCGTCATGCCGATTACGGCGCGTCGGAGCGTGCAAGGGTTAAGTGGGTAGGTAGGTAGGTCTTTTCGACTGTTACGAGTAAGGGAAAGAGGGACGGGGGAGAGTCCTACATAGTATTAGGTCCTTACCTATGAAATTGACGTAATGTTATGACGAGATTTTTTCTAAAATTATATTTTTCATACTAACGTTTTTTTAATTTTCATAGCATCTATTTATGTTAACACTATAAAAATTATAGAGTAGTGTGTTTGTTTTACTAGCTAAATGTAGCAGACATTAAAAAGAAAAAAAAAGCAAGTCCCTTTAAAGCAACAATAAAACAAAAGGTCAATTCCGCGAACAAAAAAGAAGTCAAATTGGGCGATAAAGACACAAAATGAATAATCATTGTTATTTAAATGAAACAACTTTTACGTGTAAATACGTACGATTACGTGTAATTTGTAAAATAAACTCACGTTTACAGTACATCCGTAAAAGTATGTGTAGTGTTCGTGTAAACTTTAGAAAACCATATCATTGTTATTACTGAAGCCTAAGTAACATAGTCCTCATTAAAGGTCTTTAATAATATTAACAACCGGTATTGACTTTTAGAAGTAATACTTATTATTAATAAGTGAGAAAAAAACGTCAATTTCATAGGTAAGGACCCAAAATTATGGTGTGGCATCAGTGTCCGGCAGGAACCCGTGATAGACATTTTTTCCTTTAATCAGTAAATACTGGAGTGAGTCACTGATTTTTAACTTTCGCAAACTTGATAACAAACCACTTGCCCTGGTGCAACTACCTCACAAACGTAATAAAGGTACTAGCGCCCCGAAGATTATTCGAACAAAAGATATAAATTGTATCCGGCGTCAGCCGCTCTTGAATCGTTACAAAATCTCGTTTTTAGAGTTCCGCAGTCAAAAAGGAACCCTTATAGTTTCGCCATGGTCTGTCTGTCTGTCTGTCTGTCCGACCCCAGCCTAGCTTATAGACTCTTAGTACTAGAAAGCTGTAATTTGGCATAGATATACATATTAATCACGCCGACAAACTGATGAAGTAATATTTGAAAAATATTTTTTTTAGGTTACCCCATTACACGTGAAGTGGGGATGTATTTTTTTTTCTTGTCTACCCCATAGTGTGGGGTGTCGTTGGATAGCAATTTCAAAAACATTGCGGGTTGGTGGAAACAGTTTTTTCGTTGAGGCAGCCGTTTGTGAACTATTAAGCTTGAAAGTGCAAAATTCCCCTGCCAGCCAAATGGTTGTTTTTGGATAAGTGAAAAAACTCACGGTAGTTGTATATATGACGAAGTAGGCTATCACAGCTAAGTAGGCTTTACAAGATTACGAGTATCAGTCGACCAACAATGTACTTGGCGCAGTACAAATTCCTCATTGGGAATTACTTAAATAACGTTATCAGGTGTGTGAAACCGGTAGTATCTACATTTAAGTATATGAGCCATCCTTAAATAAATGTTCATGAAAGCCCTCTTCTCAGAGTCCGCATTATTGAAATCGGAACCCTACACTGCGCGTGGCCCGACACGCACTTGGCCGGTTTTTTGGATTTAGTTGTAACGTTTACGAAATCGAAAATTATGGCATTTTAGCTGCTTATTACTTTAATGACGCTATTCCTTTAGCATTATTTTACAATATATCGAAATATTATTTTTATTGAAAATGTATACTTATAAAAAAAAATGTGCAGCCGCTGCGCTGCATTCTAAATTCAAAGGAAAATTATCGAACCATTTTTTGCGGTTGTTTTGTACCTAACGTTCCCCGTGTGGTGCCGGGGATAAAGAATTGCACCACCCCATTTCTTCCCGTGGGTGTCGTAGAAGGCGACTATGGGACCATTCCAGAGTATGGGCAGCAGCGTCTCTCTGTGATTATTCTCACCTTACTGCGATCGCCAACCCGCCTGCCAAGCGTGGCGATTATGGCAAATTCCCCTCAAAATTATTTATCCTTGATTGAGGCCTTTGTCCAGCAGTGGACGTCTTTTTGGCTGAGATGATGATGTACATAACGTATCTACCTTTATAATGTCACTGGCTACGGCTCATTGTTTCAAAATCTCAACCGCTTCGACCCCTAGTTCGTCTAGTTACTATAATAGATTAATTACATTCCACAGTTCTACACAATGCTTCAGTTAAATCAAAACAAGTACAATATAATTCTAATGATGTTTGTAATGATTGTTTCTAAATAGATAATCCAACAATGGGGCCAAAGGAAGTTGCCTAGTTTATTGTTTCAATTGCAAACTTTTATACTTAGTAGACTTGCCGGTACAACACTACAAAATATTAAGACTGCAGAAGGTAAGCTTCATCCAAACACATAGACAACCTCTCACGTACACGGAATCTCGCAACAGCTGCGCTCGGACTGTTCAGGGTACAGACACCGGCACATCGACCTATCCAAAACTGTCAAATTTCTTCAATACACTTTCAACCATATACTTAAGACATAAAGTTCAAAGTCTATTGAAGAAATTTGACAGTTTGTGGTAGTTTGATGTGCAGGCGTGTGTACAAAGTGCGAGTTTCATTCGCAATTCGATTACGTTAACGAAAACAAGAATTGGCATGACAAAAACACAAATGTTGAAAAAATTTCCACGAGCACGATTTGAACCTGCACCCTTCTGACATACCGGGTCAGGTGCTCTCCCAATTGAGCTATCGTGGTCTAACCAGCCCGTCGAAATTATTCATATTCATATACCTTTTGCTTGCGCAAGGATGTCTGACACCTACATGACCTAACAGTTGGTGGGGGGTGTCAGTATAAACTTTAAAGTCGTGTGTAGCGGGGATGTTGCTGAAGACTAAATCAGACAACCCCTATTTTTGTTATTTAAAAGAAAAAAATCGATAACTGGTTCTTGTCGAACACTGATGACACTACCCTAAGTATGATCTATCTATATGTATATTTAAAAAAGAGTTTCGTATTGAAATATCTTATTTACCACATTACAGTAAAACTAAAACCAGTACGTAAATAAAAGCATAAGAGACCACTCTAAGATTTTCCAGATAGATATGGTTCATTTCCTTGTATTTACGACGATGCACATTGTCTTCGCGAATGAGATATAAAGATATGACTGTAATGCATGTGAACAATAATTACGCTTATTAGTGCCCCTGGTCACAGATTAGTTAATAGTTGCTGGTGTTTAAGGTAGTCATACTGATACACAGTGGCAACACTATTGCTATTTGCTAATGTAAATTACCTTAGTCTGAAACATGAAGTTTTCCGTGTTGAAAATGCGAAATTAATTGACCTGTTTCCATACAATTATGGTGACAACCACGTCATATCGAACAGTAGATATGTGGTGAATAGTAAACGAGATTCAACCATTTATGAAAATTGTGTTGTGATCTATTTTGATTTTATATCAATACTAGTTTTTGTTCGCGGCTTTCCTCACGTGGGCTTCACGACTTGTGTTTATTCGTGACAAAAGCCAAACTTATTAAAGGTAATAATCATAAGATAAGTAATAAGAGTTAGACAACTAAACATGTCACGACATTTCAACATTAAAATTTTAATTTTTTATTATTAAAAAGCCCATCCATGCGAGCTAGAATTAGTAAGAATCTAATAAAACAACGTAATAAAGATCACTCTGTATAAGTAATTTTGGTCCGTGTTGTCATCCCCTACTTAAGGGATCATTTTCTAAAAATCCTGAAACACTTCATAATTTCTAACCAGCGCAAATACCGAAATTTAAGGAATGACAGATTACCATACAAATTTTCTACCCTTATTTCACCCCTCTAGAGAAATTTTACGAAAAATGCAAAAACACGTCGTTCTTTATTTTTATCGAAAAATCTATAAATCAATTAAATTATTCATAATAACAATTTACCCAAAAAACCTTTCCCTTTTTACTCCTCTGAAGAAAATTCCTGAATCACGTCATTCTTTTTTCATGTATTTTACTTCAAAACTGACGGACTTTCATACCAACTTTCACCCCCTATTTGACCCTCTTAATCATACATACCCATTTCCGTAAAATCCTTTCTTAGTGGCTGTTTACGTCACTCAATAATAATTAACCTACTGTCCAAATTTCATCTAATAAGCTTCAGCGGTTTCGGCTCGCGCGATGATGAATCAGTCAGGACAAGTCATTATAATATGTATCTATATGACAAATATCGAGCAAAAAAGTTTTAAATAAATTATAAAATTGATAAGAGTGGTGTGAGTCTGCTGTTTTACATGGAACATCCGGTCATATCAATGGTTAATTGACAAAAACAAAATAATATACTGATCTGATTTTCGAAAACACTATTTAAAAAGTTAGTTTAGTAGGTACTTAGCTCTACCTATTTTATTATCAAATGATGCCAACTCTTTTTTGTATGTTTATGTGTTGTACCAGCCTGATCCATTCCGAACTGTCTTCGAATATAATTGATTATTGAGTGTTCCTTGTCCGTGTTACTCTTTTTATTTTAGTATGCTTGAAATAAATTTCGTGAATTTCACTTTCAGATATTATCGGAAATATTGACACGTCTCGACATTAACAGCGCGTCATGGAATGCTACCAGAGACAACAAATTTTGGAAGGTAACTTGTCGTCGTTTTATTATTTAGAATATTAACATTTTCTACGTTACCTTAATAACGAAAAAAATAGAGTGAAAGAAACATACGATTTTTTATAGAAATCGTATGGGAATGGAAACTATGACGTCACTAAAAAAAAACACAAATGTTGAAAAAATTTCCACGAGCAGGATTTAAACCTGCACCCTGCACCGGAATGTCAGAAGGGTGCACGTTCAAATCCTGCTCGTGGAAATTTTTTCAAACTTTGTGCTTTTGTAATTTATTTAATTATTTATTTATTTATTCAACAATGTTTCAACAGCATTTAACTAAACACAGGGTTCAGATGATGTTACTTAAACATAAGCCAATTATAGAAACATATTATGCTACTAGAAAATGTTGACATAATTAATGAACGCAGGTAGGTAGTCTAAAAATAAAAATAGGTAAGTAGATGAAATTTTGTCGAATGATAACTTACAGAATAGGTGTAAAATTTGTTCGCAACAAAATTGCGTTAAAAATTATTTTGAACATTTTATTTTATTTTTATTTATTTATTTATTTATTTTAATATAAAGTCTTGTAAGCTTACAGAACAATCCAAAGCGCTTACAAGCTATAGAGTACACATGCCAACAGATATTAACTTAAACAATATTATTATTACATAATAATAAAAAATTTAAATAGGTATGTCAAGATAGACTGTCAGATTCAAAATGTCAGTGAATTGGATTAAAATTATATAAATACACTTAAAATTACTCACAAAATTAGATACATGTCAAATTAATTAAAACTATAATATTATAATGAATGGAAACTAAACTATGTCACAGTAAATTGTCAGATTAGTATAAATACTGAACAAAAATAATAAGATTTATTTATTTATTTATTTATTTAGTTTAAATTTCTTGTAGCTTACAGATTTACATACAAAACGCTTACAAGATCAGATTTCACATAAATTTAATACAACAATAAAATTTACTCATGCAATTAAAATTCATATAATAATAATAATATTTATAATAAAAATAATAGTTTAACATGCAAAAATACTTAGTTAATTCTTTATTGGCAGATACGATACAATGTCAATATAAATGGTATCAAATAATATAACTTAGAATAAAAGCTGAAGTAACAGAAATTATATTCGTCGAGAAATCCAAATTTTCTCTTAATATTGCGATCTATATCCTTATTACTAGGTACTATTCAATTCATGAATCAAATTATTTATCCATCCATCCATCCATAATACCCTGAAAACGTGTCAGGAGATGTCTCAAACAATGTGAAAATATATCAATGTTATCGTGCTGCGTGAGAACGTCCCCTATCTGTTTCAACGCGCGATTCGTGGGCGCGTGAGCTACCCGTTCGGTGCGTGTAACAGGCCGGACCAGGAGGCGGTGCTTTCGACGCGAGGTCACCGTTCCCGCCTCATCCCGCGGCAGACACCTGGGTACTCTAAATCCAATCTTAGCTAACACTGATGGGCTGTCGAGCTTATGATGCAATACGGATAAATAATGCCTTATCACTGCCATAATTCGCCTGAGTTTAAGGGTTTCCAAATCTACCATACCCGAGACAAACATGGAAGGATACAAGTATGGGTAGTAACCATAACTTTTCTTGTAAAGCCATCGAGCGAATTTACGCTGGACCCTTTCTATCATAACAGCATATTTTTCTTGGTACGGATGCCAGACAACCGCAGCGTATTCCAACCTACTACGAACGTATGCATTGTATAACGTTTTTGCCACCCTTACATCTTCAAAATCCAAAGCAGTTCTAATAACAAAGCCTAATGTCTTACTAGCAAGTTTACAGATTGATATCATATGTTGATGAAAGTCTAATTTAGTATCTAAAATTAATCCTAGGTCACGTATGTTATTTACTCTATCCAATGGGGCGTCGCATAAATTATAAATTACATTAATTGGGCTACGTTTTAGCGAGAATGTGATAATTTTACATTTACTCTCATTAAAAGGAAGGCGGTTAACCTTACTCCAATTCGATACAACATCAATATCACGTTGCAGAGCCTGAGCATCGCCTTCATTACCGACCCCCAAACTTAATTTTAGGTCATCCGCAAACAGAAGACATTCCGCAGATTTTACATTGTCTGGTAAATCGTTTATAAATATCAAGAATAGCGTCGGCCCGAGAGTGCTACCCTGACTTACTCCAGACCTTGTGTTATAGTCATTTGACTCAAAGCCATCCAATCTTACAAATTGACGTCGGTTACGTAAATAGTCTGAGAAAAACTGGAGAAGTTTTGGAGTGAAACCGAGAATTGCTAATTTCTGTAAAAGAATGTCGTTATCCACCAGATCGAAAGCCTTCCTAAAATCGAAATAGGCGGCATCCACTTGTCGTCCAGCGTCAATTTCTGCAAGGACATAATCTACGTGTTTTACAAGATTTGTATTGGTTGAACGACCTTCCCGAAATCCATGTTGACTATTATGCAGCCTATTGCTAATTTGCCGACTGATATGGAGATTAAGTATCGCTTCGAAAAGTTTCGCTATTACCGAAAGCACCGCGATAGGTCTAAAAGCCGAAACATCCCTACCCTTTTCTCCCTTCGGAATGGGTGTCACCCTAGACACTTTCCAACTATCAGGATATTTGGCTTGCTTAAGGCACAAATTAAACAAAAATAAAAGGGGTGTCTGAAGTGCCGATACACAATCTTTGACCAGAAACCCCGGAATACCATCAGGACCACCGACTGATCTTGGCCTAAGACGCCTTACTGCTGACTTCAAGTCTACCTCGTCAACTTCTACTAAAGATATAAAAGTAGCATCTTTAAATGCATTAGCTGCCTGTGCGGCCTCCACAGCATCTAGTCGGGGCTCTTCATCATGAAATACCGAACCAAAATATTCAGCAAATGCATTAGCTGCAGCCTGACCGGTCACTTCACTACCACGATACGTATATGCGTCAACATGCCGTCTCTCCTTCTTTTTATCCTTAATATATTCCCAGAATCTAACCGGATCGGAAATTATATTTTTTTGTGTTAGTTGGAGGTGCTGGCGATACGCAATATCTATTAATATTTTTACTCTCCATCTGTAATACCGAAATAACTCCTTATTAAACTCTTTACCCTCTAATTTAAACCTTTTTAGATGGAAATATTTGTTTTTAATATTAGTTATAATCTCGGCTGTGTACCATTTTGGGTAATTATATTGCTTATTATGTGTAACGCGCTTTCTTTTTGGAACAAACTGGCTAATGACATTATTCAGCTTAACATAGAAAAGCTCTACGGATGAATTTATATCCGTAGTATTTATTAAATCAGACCAATCTAAATCCACCAGCGATGCGTACAGTCCTTGAAAGTCAGCCTTATGCCAATTCCAGCCAGGGCCAGTCTCCACGCACCGAACGGGAGGAGGCGAGGGCTGAGGTAAACTCGCTCCGCACGGTAATTTTATTGACACCTCAAGCGACGGATGGTAATCGTCCTCCGCTACAAGAGGGTCCAATCCCATCGAAACTACTACCTGATCAAGCTCGTAGTCACACAGCACTAAATCCAACATACCACCGTACTTATTAACTACATTATTGTTTTGCTGTAAATTACAGAAGTCACAAAAGGAATCAAACTGCGTTCTTACATTTACACTGCAAGAGTTTAAATTGAAATCCCCAAGAATTAATACATTCATATTAGAATACACACAAACAGCATTCTCGATACATGTCAAAACATTCAAGTATTGTTCATCATTATAGCTAGGGGGTAGGTACACAACACAGCATAAGATCTTTATATTTTTCCAGCTCACGACCGCAAATAATAGTTCTTTATCTGGTGTCAGGCCATCTATATCCGCGATACCCCGAACAGTATAGCAATCCTTCACCGCTAGTAAAACTCCGCCCCAGCCAGCATCGCACATACGGTCCTTACGAATAACAGTAAAGCTCGAAGGAAAGAGTTCGCTGTCGTACACCGAACTAGTCAAGAATGTCTCTGTCAAAGCGATAATGTCAAATTCCGTGCTAATCACATTATTATTAAATAAAGTCGTTTTCGAACGCAAACCACGCACGTTTTGGTAATATATGGACAAATTCTTAAACCGTTGACGTTGATTGTGTGATCCTTTCCTTACGAAAATTCTGGCGCCAAGGTTTAACACATATGCCCTCTGACCAGTTAGCCGGGGACATGACATTTTCCGCGTTTTTAGCCGGCACTCCTAGCTTGAATGACGAGTAATGACCCCGAGAATTTAACGCTTCCACAGAACAGATATCACTCCCACAAAGTGAATTAAGATGAGCCCTCACCTGCTCCACAGTAGTACCCTCCATTACGTAGTACAGATGCAGATATCTCCATTTTTCCGCAGCCCGTAGCGTTGTAGACCCCGGCGCCGCAGTTCCTCGGAGAACTCCGGGTTGTGAGGTTCGTCCCTTCCTCCTTATAAAATAGCTTGCTTATTTCTTAACTGATCTTTAATATTTGTAAAAATATTATGATCGGATGTTAATGACGGTAGTTGTTGACATTGAATGGGCGCCTTTGGCTTACAAAGTAAAAAGTGTTGAATAATTTCGACGGGCGCTCAATTTGAAGAGCACCTGACCCGGAATGTCAGAAGGGTGCAGGTTCAAATCCTGCTTGTGGAAATTTTTTCAACATATGTGTTTTTGTAATTTGTTCGCAACAAAATTGCGTTAAAAATTATTTTGAACATTTTTTAACATAGCTAAATGAGTCACTTTTTAAGTTAAGGTCAATGTTGGGAAGTCCGGCATACTTTTCTAAACTTTAAGTTTAACAGAACTTATTGATTCGAGATACGCTATTTAAAGTGACTTGTGTCGTCGGAAATTATAGGTAATATATTTATTTACTTATATTGGTCTAAAAATAATATGAATTGCAATTAGTTTTAGATTTATATGATATTTTTTAAAACTCGGCGTGTAGACGGACTTCCCTTGCAGTATAAGGTAAGTCCGTCTAGTAGCAATATAACCTAAACTTGTGACGCAATATGCATGAAAACAGTTTCTAGCCGTGATGTAAAACTAGCATTGAAATGTGTGTTTTATGAATTTGTCCATTAGGTTTAAATTTCAAAGATAATTTACTATATTTTATTTTAAGGCAAGTCCGGCATATCTTTGGTGCCAGTGGTTGCAAACGTTTT
Organism: Eudonia mercurella; assembly: GCA_963082485.1. Taxonomy (NCBI): domain Eukaryota; kingdom Metazoa; phylum Arthropoda; class Insecta; order Lepidoptera; family Crambidae; genus Eudonia; species Eudonia mercurella. The sequence goes on from OY720035.1 coordinate 6,733,059, forward strand.
TAAATAAATTGTAACGAATTTCCTTTTTTGTGAAATAAAATACTAAGTAAAAACATAAATCTTTATTTCTTATTAAACATTATAAGTAGTGACTGCAAAATTAACAATTACCTTCCCTCATTATAATTTATGGGTTCAGAAATTTTTCAACCCTATTTTTTTACACATGTCAACTTTCTTTAGTTTTTTTTAATAAATCAACCTTTTTAAGTATCATATCAGTTAAATATCCCATGTACGCCGCCGTTTTGAGCTAATAAACAAAGAAGTTTGACAGGTATGCCGAAAGATTCGAACCCGTATTAGAGAAGACTTTAGCTTAGATAAAGATTAGAAGATTAGCTTAAAACTAGCAAATAAATATAAAAAAAGAAATCAGTCTAATAAGTTTGCATTTAGTCTTTGAGTTATTAGTTTAAAATCAAGTTGTTTCTGGCTGGTACATTTCTAAATCTAAATTAAAGTTAGGGTGCTTCTACACGCTGCAAGTAGCTTGCGCATGTTGAGGCACTTGCGCGGGTTATATGCATAGTAAATGTACCGTAACGGTGATTACACGAAGCATGTAACCCGCGCAAGTGCCTCAACATGCGTAATTGACGTATTTACTGTTTAAATCTATGTTACATTTTTTATTTCGTATTTACTTTTATAAAATCTCATCCAAAAATTACCGATACCTAAGTATACTTTATCTTCTTAAAACTGCCTAAAAATAGTGTAATTTTTCCTTAATCGTATGTATTTTATTAACTTACTAAAATAAAAAGAGACTCTTATTTCCGGCGTAACAAATGCAAAAATATTTATACAATAAAGCACTTAATTTATGTTTTTTTTTAATAATTACTTAGTAACAATAGCAACAATGAACTTTTGGACTTTGGTTTAATCTAAAGACATAATCATTAAATTTGCATTCTAAATGCATTTTTTAAAAATTAGTATTCATTATCAAATAGCCACAATGAACTTTAGGACATTGGCTTAATCTAATGATATAATCATTTATGTATTATATGCATTTTTTAAAATAAGTCGTATTTAATATCAAATAGCAACAATGAACTTAGCACATTGGCTTAATCTAATGATATAATCAATTATGCATATATTATATATATTTTTTAAAAGAAGTAACTATAGCGTTATAATGAAGTTGAAGACAATGGCTTAATTAATATAACATCACATGAAAAAAAATTGCTTAATCACTACTGAGATTTGTTACTCTTTAGCGTTGTAAATATCACCCGTAGTCTCCCCAAAGTCTAATAATAAAATCAGTCGTAAGTACTAGCTAAATATCACATAATTAACATCAACATTATTTTTATCAAGACACAAAAAAAACAGTATAAAAATAACCTTAACCGACCAAACAATCAACTGCGGCTAAGGCACTAGTCATGTCCACATTAAATAAGCATTTATAAAAAATAGATAGCGTCGTCATCGTTAGACAATATAAATTCTTTGGGATTCTCTGGATTCCGACACAAACTAATTTTTTTTACAATAGGTAGGCTCGGGACATTGTCATAGTCCTTTTTTTTTGTTAATATAAACTTTAGTGGTTTTTTTACAGTCTTATAAAATGTTGTTGAATAATATATTTCGTCGTCAACAGGTTTGACTTCTTCTACATAGCCTACGTAGTATGTCCATTTTTTCCGAGTTAAGTATCGTACGAGTATAATGTAATTAATGCCATAATCCAGTATTAGTTTATCTTCTTCTGAAATAACTTTATTTGAATCACCTTCATTCTCATAATCATAATTTTCTGTTTCGAACTTACAGTTTTCTTCAACGTCTTTACTTTCTTCAACTAGTTTGCAGCAAACTTTCTCAGGTATCTCTTTTACTGGTAGTGATTTAGTCTTGTCATTTTTCAATATTTTCATCTCTTCTGTTGCATCTTCTTCAAAACTTTGTTCACTGTCGCAAATGTCGGAATCATTGTATTCACTTATGCAATCCGATACACTTGTAGAGTCGTCTGAACGTCGTTTTTTCTTTTTAGATTTTTTTACTAATTTCTTTTGTTTCTGATCGACACAACTCTTTTTACCAACACCTTTTCCCTTTTTCGATTTAATTGTTTGTTGTTGTCGTTCTCTACTAGCAAGCTTCTTTATCGAACTTGATGGACCGGGTTCCATTAATATATTTTTTTTTTGTGTTTTTATCTCAATTGTCTTTGGTTCTTTCTTAATATTTTTAATTTTTTCTTCCATTTTACGCCTCAAAACATCGTCATGAGTTATGACTTCCGCTCCGGGTCCCATTCTTTGTCGCTTAAGTTTTGTGCTGTGTCCAACTTTAACTTTCATCAAGAGGAGTTCTTCAAAAGAGATAATTCTGTCTTCTAATACGTGGATCTTTTTACCATCACATTCGCAATTTGAAATATCTTTGTTGGTGGATTCGGATGCCTCATGTGCTTGATGATTTAGGTGTTTTCCATTTTCCAGTTCATTTTCATTCATATCATGAGCATTAATCATAGGAGGACTATTTGAATCTAAATGCTGCTGGGAGTCACGCTCTTGGCAAGTTGCTGTGTGCGCCATTTTTGAAATACAATTAAATGCTAATGAAAAAAGTGTTTTTGGGTCGCTTTTGGTAGAAGACTGCTCAACTTTGTCATCAAAACTAGGACATTCTTTTTTAGAAATGAGCGAAATCTGTTCAAGCTTCTCTTGGGATTCAAGTTTTTGAAGATTTTTCCATTGTTCAAGCTTCAACGAGTCGAATTGGTTCTCTTCAACTGCTTTAGGATTAAAAGGATAAATTCCTGTCTTACGAAAACCATTCTTCAAAACTTGACTGTCGATCTGCGTCCAAACTTCTCCGATTAGCCTCGTGAACTCTTTTTTCGATAATGTAACTCCAACATTCAAACGCTGCCATTTGACAAGAAGCTGATCCCAACGGTCTTTAAACGATTTCATAACTGCCACATCAAGCGGCTGCAAAACATGACTGGTATGTGCTGGTAATTTCAGTATCGTTATATCGGCTTTTCGAGCTTCTTCAATTATATTTAACCCCACATGGGTCGCGTGGCCATCATATGTGAGCAGAACTGGACGTTTATCTCCTATATTTGGGATAAAGACTTTTTTGAAGTACGTCTCGAATACCTCTGTCTCCATCCACCCATTCTTAGTCGCAGCATAAGTTGTGCCTGGGTAAGCTTGTGGCGATGTCCACTCGTCCCACATATTTTTGCCTTTATAAATTATCAAAGGCGGCATTTTTTCTCCAATCGCATTGACTCCAAGCAAAACAGTTGTGTTATTCTTTCCAGGTGAAGCAATGACTCTAGTAGCCGCGTGTCCTTTAAGTCCAACGATTTTCGTTTTTTCTGGGTCATTAGAAAAGCTTGTCTCATCTAAATTCCAAATGGCGGATGGTTTTTCCAAAAGATTTAAATCGTTTAATGTTTGCTTGAGTAAATCGAAGTACTGGTATACAACAAATGGATTTATTGCTTTTTTTCGCGCGTATTCAACCGCTTGAGGTTTTTTAACAGATAAATGATGTCGCTTTTTGAATGCAGCGAACCACGCATTACCTGGTGTTCCGTTTTTAAATGGCGTCGATATTTTGTTCCTTTTCACAAATTCGGCCACCATTTCCAGCATTTCTGTTTTGGTTAATCCAAAGCCATGCTTTTCCATCTGGTGAAGACAGGCAGCTAACTTTTTTTCTACTTGTAATGGCAATGCAGTGTTTCTTCCTAGTGAACTTGATTTGGTCCTCTTATTATTCACGTGATCCATAATGGTCATTCTCGGAATTTTATACTCTTGTGAAGCCTTGTAACCACTCAGCTCCCCATTTTTTACAGCTCTTACTGCCGCTTGTAGCTTCTCCCTAGAATAGGACGATTTGTCCGTTTTCCTTTTATAGTTACTGACCATAATTGCAAAATTGGCACTCGTCGCCAGGATAATGGTCGTATATAGCAAATTTGGAACACCCCTTACACCAGAAGAATTCAAATTCTAATAAAATTGGTATATTCAATGCTTGAATCTTGAAATGGCGTGGCAAGCTACTATCAGGTCTGTAGTTACAATTAAAACAACTTTTTGCGAGTATGAAGTGGGTTATTAACCAAGGCCACTTTTGTTGGTATAAACTTTCAAAATCAGTTCTTTGCAAAAATCGATCGATATCTAGGAAATCTGGCATCTTTCTGCATAACGTGTAGGTGATAAGTCTGAAACAAAAAAATTACTGGTTCGATGGCTTTCCCAAAATGGAGTACCTACCTATTTTCTTAAACATTGAAGGCCATCTTGGAAAGGGAATCGAAGTGCAAAAAACCAAAATTCAGCGATGTGCAAAACCCTTCGATCAACAATACAACTAGATGTCAGGTCGGCGCTAAAAATATGTCTCGGTAAATGAACGCGCACTTGAGAAGCGTTCATTTTCTCACAAGGCAATAACAGGAAAAAGTACTTTATTTGTTGCTACTTATGGTTTATTTCACCACTAAACGTTATTGACGTCTTTTCATTTTTAGTGACAGGAGTAATCAGTAAAGAAAAAGTGTTTATTCACGTGGACAGAATTTTGCTTTGTTATCTAGTTGGTATTGTTGATCAAAGGCAAAACCCGAGAAAAGCTTTCTTAGCAACTCGTTTCAAGATCTGCTTAAGAAAATCAAAATTATCATTACCTATCCTACTGAGCATTCCTCATCTTCTGCAACTTGTCTTGTAGCCAGACAGACAGACACATAATACAGCTTAAATATAAATATGTAGGGGCCTAATATTTATAGTTTTCATTGGACAACTACTTTTAAGTAGTAGCTAGCAAATACAAATAATCGTATAGTAACATAAAATACGTGCAGCTGAAAAGGTTGACAATATCTGCAATCGAGGCAAGACCGGCATATGACGGACTTTCCCTAAGCATGCTAGACGGACTTCCCAACTATTACATTTCGAGGTTAGAAATTTGTTGCAGGTATTAATTACGAAACTCAAGCGATATTAATGAATTCATCACCAGAAATAAGTATATGGATCACTAAATGACTTACGTAATCAATGAAACTCCAAAAACTCCTTTGATTTTCTACTTTTTTTAAAGTTTTTTGAAGAGACGTTACACTCCAACATCAAGTACACACTGCGAAAAAAAATGGCTGACCGATTTCTTTCAACCTAATGATGTTAGCGACATCTATGATTCTTAGTTCGAACTAGCTACGTCATACTGTTTTACCGACCGAGTCAATAAGAACCTAGTCGTTTAAAAATGCAAGTTATTGCCGCTAGACGGGCTTACCTCCTAGACGGACTTCCCCACATTGACCTTACAGAAAATCATGCTTAGGTCAAATGAAAAAAAATTGTTAATTATTAATTTCATTTAAACTTTTAATGTTCTGGAATGAATTTTTGTTGTTGTCAACCCTATTTGAGTCCCTATTTAAGGCAAAATAAAACCTAAAAGAAAAGATAGGATAAGAATTTATTTAGGTAAGTAAGTATCATAGTTACATAATTACACGTGAAATTTTATTATGCTATGTCAATACTCAAGTTCAAATATTGGAGTGTATCGTGTAAAAAATTGCAATTAACAAGCAAACTCTATTTTTGTGTTATCACAAAAAAGGACATGACGTTATTTGAGGTCAAACCACTTGGCTTCAAAGGAGTTACAAAAACTAAAGCGGATGCATAGAATGCTATTCAATTTGTATTTGTTCAGTTTAGAATCAATAGAGTAATTACCCGTAGCAATTGTTTTATTTTTTTACGTTTGAAATAACTATTTAAATTCTATAATTATTTGCATATTAAAATAAATAAGAGAAAAATTTGTCATCGTTTGATTATTAAAATTAAATATCGTTTTAAAATTTAACGCGAAAATGTTGAAAATTTCCACGAGCGGAAATCGAAACCTTACAACAACTAACCAAGGAAATTATCCATTGTAAAAAATCAATTAAATAATAGTATAAAATGTTCAAAATGATTTTTAAAGCAAATTTTGTTGCGAACAAATTACAAAAACACAAATGTTGAAAAAATTTCCACGAGCAGGATTTGAACCTGCACCCTTTTGACATTCCAATATGCTCAAATAATAGTATTACAAAAAATATTTTTTTTTATGAACAGGAGCTTGTAAAAATAAATATCGTTTTAAAATTTAACGCGAAAATGTTGAAAATTTCCACGAGCGGAAATCGAAACCTTACAACAACTAACCAAGGAAACTATCCATTGTAAAAAATCAATTAAATAATAGTATTACAAAAAATATTTTTTTTATGAACAGGAGCTTGTAAAAATAAAAATTTACAATAAGAATACTTGTGAAACGATGATTTTGTAATAATTGGACTGTAAAAAGATTGATTAACACATAAAAAAATTTGAACCGTTGTTTTTTTGTGTTTAGTAACGCGTTGTTTCCAAAAATATTTGTTTGCGAAATAAAACATTGCGAAACGTTGTTTGTAAAAAGTTGTTTTTGATAAACGCGTTGTTAGTCAAAATATTAGTTAGAGAATAAAACATTACGATACGTTGTTCCTTAAGTGAAATTTGTCTAACATTATTTGTCATTACATTAGCCCCATACCGAATAGATGCACTAACACTACCGATGAGGCTATGGGCGCGTACCTATATGCGTAAGATAGCATGTTGCCTATAATTGCCTGTTGTTTATAATAATAAATAAGGCTCTGTCACCCACCTTAGATTCCTACAACAATAAACAGTCCTTCATTATTACATTAAGGAGGAGGGAGGGAGGAGCTCTTCTTGAGAGATACACCATTTATTTTTAACTCGAGCTCCTCTGTGCTTCCGAAGGCACGAAAAGCTGTTGGTGGAGGAGTCGTCAAAAAAGGGTCTGTCTCCCAGTCTAGATTCCTTCCTACAACGTTATAATGTCCTTCATTATTGCATAACTCAGAGATTCTCCATTGCTATTTTTATGATCGCATTAACTTGTTTACGTGATTCCGCGTGAAGGCTGCTCACTTATAATTCTGTCATTAGCCTGATATGAATTTTGACCGGAGTGACAGTAATGTACCTGTCCCATGAATTATTTTGTGAATGAACAATTCTGTTGTTGTGACAATACTCTGTGCAGGCATTATGAGTATACTGCGTTAGTAGATTAGCTTATATTTCCATTCATACCTGTGTAAGAGAATACTATGGTATTTATATATTATTTAACTACCTATACAAAACTATTTTACTTTTCAAGATTATTAATTTATTCATGGTTTTTTTACGTGAATAACACGATTACGTAAATAAATAAATAAACCTAACCTAAGCTGACCCGGTATGACAAAAGGTTCGAGTCCCGTTCATAGATTTATTATGGCACTATTTACTACATAAAAGCAATACTTATTTTTTATACTGGGACAATTGAAAAGTATCTGGGAGGGAGACAAATACTGATAAAAGATTTTTTTCAGATTTCTCCTATTTTTTTTTCTCGTTCCGTTATTCATTCAATTCTTTCAATGGCGGACTAAGCCGCATTATTATAATTGTAAAAAGGTTTATAATAATATAATGATCCATAATTTTAATATGATGGCTGCGGCCGGGCCTAGACACAATAGAAATTCAATTGTTTGTCGGTCAGGTGATAAGCGTATTTAATCTAGCATGACTTTTGACTTTGACCTTTTTAACTAATTTCTAATAAGACCTCATACATATTGTCTGGTCGTTCCATCCCAATTTCAGAGATACTTTGGGAGACTGGGAAGTGGAACGCACGCCAATCCAAGTGGTCATTGTTCCCCTCAATCGCTTAGCCATAGTTTCCATAACAAAACGCCATTACCCACACCCAATAAGGTACACTCAGACCTTTGTTCGAATTGCAACCACTCCGGCTTGTCCAATTAGATTCGGCTATAAAGATATCGGCAGCAATTCATAAAGTGCACAATTAACTTTTTATTATGCCGCTTCTATCGCGTTTTATTAACATAGCTAAATGAGTTTCGTAATAGGCCATGTTTTGATATGAAGCTAATTTTGATTTAGATTTTGAACAGCATTTTTAATGTGACGGTTAAGTTGCCAAAATGCTAATATTAAAAAATATATGTTATATTTTGTTATTTAGAACGCTTAACAAGTTTTTATTCTAATACAAACTTTTTGGAACGAGTTTTTTTGCTTTTAAAAGAAAGAAAATAAAAGTTGCTTTTCCCCACAGACCATATAGCCCTGGTCTGTGCTTTTCCCACAACATTCATGTATAGATTATTCTTTTTTATTGGTAACAATTTATATCATGTCAATTGTACTCGATAAAACAATGTAAACAAATCAAAAAATTATCAAAAAAGTAATACCTACTAAAAGGACGCGCGTTTTTGCCATTTTTTAATTATTTTTTATCTTTGTTACTAACACTTTATGGGACAAGCCCAAAATAAATGATTTTTGATTTTCAACTATTTTTTAAAGAAAAAAAATGCTTTTATTAAAATAAATTAATTTAAATAATTATCTAGTCTAACTGATGACTAATAAAATAAATCAGAGACTAATAAACTCGTAATGCAGACTAATAAAACGTTACTGACCAGTAATGACAATGACAATGGCTTAGTAACCAAAATGGATAGTGATGGCTGACTATATTAGCACTACTCAGATACAACCCATAGCCTACCTCATAGTGAGCACCTGCCTCGGATCATTACGTCGCTCGTACAACTAACTGTCTAATTTCATTTTTGTACTATTTCGGTACAAACGTCTTCCAGCTGATAGTTTTCAAAACTATCACCGTAACTTATTGTAATGGTTTTCTAAACAAACTACACATATGCAACTATGCTTAGAAAGTCCGCTACTATAATTTCCATTGGTTGTTTGAAAACTATCAGCTGGAAGACGTTTGTGCCGAAAAATACCAAAAATGAGATAAGACAGTTAGTTGTGCGAGCGACGATTAGATCAGGGCGCCCCGTGTGAGTGAAGAAGCTCCTCCTGGCGACATACGAGAAGAGGTAAAATTTTGCGATACATATTCTCGTTTTCGTTAACGTAATCGAATGTCAAAAATAACTCCCACTAGGCCCTCAGGGTGCCAAGTGTGAGTTTTGTTTACAATATATTTGTATTCATTCGATTACGTTTACGAAAACGAAAATTAGTACAGCATTAAAGCAGCGCCTCCTGGCGACATACAAGAAGAGGTAAAATTTTGCGATACGTATTCTCGTTTTCGTTAACGTAATCGAATGTCAAAAATAACTCCCACTAGGCCCTCAGGTTGTGCTTTGTATCCCGCTCGTGGAATATTTAATAAAACTTTTGTTGTATTACCGCCGTTGGACTTAATGGCTTTTTGCTTGTTTATATAAGATTAATATATGAATATTTTCATATAATATAAAGAAAAAAGACAAAGTGTTGAAAAAATTCCACAAGCGCGATTCGAACCCGCACCTCATGGCATGCCGGGTCAGGTGCCCCTCTTCTCTTACTCTGTAAGCCAAAGGAGCCCTGGTGGGTTACTCTTGAAACACAATTGCAATAATCAATATCCAATCCCAAATTTAAAAAATTCAAATGGCACTCTTAAAAGCGATAATAGCCCTACATTGGAATTAAATTGCGTGAAAATTGAGTGAACAAATTATTATCGAGATGGGGCGTTTCAAAATTGCGAAACTTATCCCAATATCGATACATATAAATCGCATTGGAATTGTATTGAGATTGATTTTGCGTCAAGAGTAGACTATCTGTTCCTGCTGGAATTTTTTAACACTTTGTCTTTTTTTTTCAAGATTAATATATTTTTAATATTAACTAGCTAGTTATTATTATTACTATAATCAGCCACTACTTTCCCACTGCAGGGCAAAGGTCTCCCTTCCCTCCTACCACCTATCTCTATCCTGAACTAGTTCCCGCCATGTCCGTCTAGACCTAGTACCTAGACTACCTAGCTAGTAATTAGGAATCTAAAGTTAGTTTTTTCTTTTGTTTGAGAAAATAAGACGACTTCCTCTCTTTCAATTGCGATAGCTAACTGGTTAATTTTGGAGAAATGTTTTGAATTTTTTTCACGAGCGGTATTTGTACCCGCACCCCCTAGGTCAGTTGCAATTCCAATTATGCAATCAGGGGGTCGACCGCTTAACGCTCTCGCTTTCGATCGCATTGAAGGCGAGGCGAGAAAGAGGCGTCATCTTGTCATTTCGAAAGCAATATGAAAGCAATATCAAAAGCTATAGGCTATAGCTTTCAATATTATTCGATATTATATTTCGATATTATAATATAGATTGTTATGCGGTTGGGGGGCAGGCTCTGTCCAACCTGTGCAAAATCAAGGCTAGTTATATTTCTACACTATTATATGGTTGCAAAGGCGGATTTTTATTTATTACACGACTGCCAAAAAAGAAGTGTTATGTTTTCAGGGTTCATGTATGTATGTAAGTGATATTTCATTATTCCACCATAATTTCTAAGCGCCTGAACCGATTTAGATATATGAGGTATCGTTACAATCCTTGCATCGTTCTGACTAACATAGGCTAGTAAACATTTGGAAATTCAACCCCTATGTGGGTAAAATAGGGGATGAAAATTTGTATGATGAAAATTCGTCATTATTGGAGTTAGAGACTAGAATTTGATGTTTAGCATGATATCTGTAGAGATTAATTTTTGTTTTTTTCTTGTATAAAAATGCTTACAAATTAAATTACCTAGCATGACCTATTTTATTAAAATTAAACTTATCACTAAAAGGTACAAAATAAAAATAAATAATTCAAAAAATTCAAAAACACGACTGCCATAACAAAAAAGGCAAAAAACAAGATGTCATGTATTTATTTATACTTAAGTATTTATAAAAGTGAAATGTCACTAAAAAAATCAAAACTGCTTGAGTAATAAAACTGAAATTTTCATGGCAAAAAAGAAAATATTCCGCAAAGGTTTTTTGCCTTTTAGTTCTTATTTTTTAGCCTTTTTTGTCATGGCAGTCGTGTTTTTTAAATTTTTTAATTATTAAATTTTTATTTTATGATTCACTTACTCTGCTTCGTTAATACGCTTTGGTGGCCGAGTGACAAAGCGCTCGGTCCGATACTCTAAAGTCCTGGGTTCAACTCCCTGATCGGGCAAAGTGTGTTTCAGTTTCTTCGATGCATACCCCGGGTTAGTAATCACTACCCGCATTTGGCAAGCATGGTGATTAAGCCAACGCCCATCAATTGTAGCGATGACTTGATTTCAATGATGAAGGCCTTTACCCAGCAGTGGGACACTTTACAATTTGTAAAAAAAATCCTATCCGATCGCAAAGGGGTGCATAGGCATAGGTACAAATAACAATAACAAAAAATGATAAACAATGTTATTCATGAAAATAAAAGGGTTATCGTAATTTCAAATGTAAGTTTTTTGTACCGAAATTGCTCAAATTACCCCTAAATCAAGCTAATATTATAAATATGACCACACTTCCCATCAATGGCGGCGGCGTCAAAGGCCCTACCTATTACCGAAATGCCGACAAAAGTATTGCCACGTAAGTTTTGTCATGTAACAAAATTTTTATCAGGGTAATTTTTTTTTTAAATCTCGATACCTAATAACACCTTAACGGATCGGACAGGGTTTTTTTACATATCGTATAGACTATTTACTTTACATTTACTACTCTGCTTGCTCTTTTCCATAAACTCAGCTTGTCTTCTACTAGGTAACATTCAGCCTGCAGTCAGGCAACCACTGCGAGGAGTTGCTGCAGGTGATGAGGACCTTCGGCGTCGGCAGCCGCTGCCAGTCCTCGATGAGTGTGCTGCCTTGCACCCTCTACTACAACGCTGACAACGACACAACAAAACCTGAGGAAAAAATTTTGAATAGGTATTGGGCCCGGTACCAGCCGAATTGGAGACAGGCGGGGAAGATAGAAGATATAAATGTGCCATGATTAGTGATCGGATAATCGGATGCATATTTACCTAATTGAGGTGTTGGTTGTTATGGAATGCACTTTTGTATCTAAAAAAATCCCGGGATTTCGAAATCGACAAATTTAGTGTTTTGGTTTTTTTTTAAATAAATACACATGCAAAAGACGTCCTTTCCACACCATGTTACAGAATATTTTTACATCCCCGAATTTTCTGGAATCCCGGGATTTATATTTTAAAAAACATGTTTTAAGAAGCCGCTTTCATAACTTCCCAGCCGAAAATTAACTTTAGGTAAATATGCATCCGATTATCATATCACTAGCCATGATCAACATTTTTACAGTTTCGTGCCCGTACACGTCCGATAATCAGTGACCGGTTTTTAGTCGGTGAAAATAAAACGTATGGAATTCTATGTTGCAACTTGCAAAGCACACGTCCTACAAAAAATCGATCACAAAATCGGTACTAGAACCTCGGCGAAAAAATTGGTCCGATTATCGGTCCTACAAACAGTCGGTCGTGGGCCCCACGAAAAATATTTATACATTTTTAACATTTCGCGTTCCATTTTTAACAAATTTTTATAACAGTATAAAAAGTATAATATAATTAATATAATTTTATACCTATACTAAGTAGTTTGCGTTAATCCCCAAAAAATATTTAGTTTTTACCTTACGTATGATTACGATACATCTCCTCTCCACCCATCTCCGCTTGGGTGGATGCCAATGTGTCCATCCCTGGTGCATAGGGTAAAGGCCAGCCCTAACATTATTCTTTAACGGGTGCCCCCATATCATATTATTTGGCCCCATAGTATTTGCCCAGCCCAGCGCAGTTAAATTTATGTATTATAATCTACTTACTAAGACTTTATATAGTATAGCTATTTATAGCTATATTCCTCTAGAGCGCAGCGCCAGAGATGTTATCAGGAGAAGTTTGAAACTTTGCGTACAGCTAGAACTACTGCTTATTAACATGTCAGAGAAGGTGAACCTTGACACGCAAGTCAGACTTGCCATGCTACAAGAAATTTAGGTTTCAATCGATAAAAGCAAAATTTTGTAACACCATTACTATAATATTACCTACATATTTATTTTCATTTGACATTAATTTTGAACTATTTATGTAGTGAATACCAGACACAATTGAATGTTAATTGTTATCGGCCGTTGGCCGGTCGCTCGACACACAAGGGGCAGACTTCATCGATTCAACTTTATCAAATGTATGCATTATAATTAACTAACCTATTTGAAGATGACAATATAATATAATATCAATATAAAGATAAAGAAGATAAAGAAAAAAACATTTCCACGAGTAAGAAAAAAAAATATCAAACCTTTTTTCGGAATTAAAATTTGTTAGCGTAGGTAAATATCCTGAACCTACAATAATGACTGCTTATTTTTGATTTCAAACCTTCCTTCCTTCCAGTGATAATACTACCTGGTCCCGCTTCTCATCTTCGGTCCGTGCTCGAAATCACTTGCCCCAGATTCTACACGCCGTGCGGGCTGACGCGTCCTTGACCTTCGACTGGCTGTTCTTGCTGGTGGTGGCGGCCTTTGTCTCCGCCATAGGGCTAGTAGAAGACTCCACTGTCATTCTGGTCGCGAGTATGCTGATCTCCCCTCTTATGGTAAGCTAAGGAAGTTGCTTTTATTTTTTAAGAGTTACAACATCTTACAGCTGAACGTGAAGATGTTGTCGCGTTGCTGAATTTCGACTGGCTGGTTTTATAAGCGGTCGTCTCTTCGATCCTGCCATCCGTTAAGTAGAAAACTTCACTGTCATTCTGGTCGCCAGTATGCTGAATTATGGTAAGCTCAAGAAGTAACTTCTCTTATTCAGGAGTATCATTATCTTACTGCCGAGTGGATGTTATTGCGATGCCAATCTTCAAGTGCTTTGTCTAAATTGTGGTGGTGCTGTTATCTTCTCTCATAGTAAGCTACTAGCAAATTAACTTTTTTATATTCAAGAACTCAGCATCTTACAGATGTGTGCTCTTGGTGGTGGCTTTCTTCTATCTCGCTTGTAATTTGGTGGAAGTCTCCTGATATCTCCTTTAATAGAGAGGAACTGCCAAATTGTAACTTAAATTATTTAGGAACTGTAAGATCTTACGGCCGTTTGGAGTTAACGCAACAGTCCGAAACACTGACCTTAGATTGGTGGTTCATGCTAGGTTTTTTGAACACTCGTCTAAAAGAAGAGCAACATCATAGGTTCTTTACACATCCATGATAACAACTTTCCAGGGTCCAATAAACGCTGGTACCCTCGGCACTGCAGTCCGTGACCGCTCGCTGCAGCGTATGGGGCTGATGCACGAGATGCTCGGCCTGTTCCTGTCCCTGGTCATCGGCTTCATCTTTGGTCTCTGCATCTGCGCCGTTGACGAGAACTACGGCACCGGCGATTGGCCTACATACGAAATGATCTCTAGGTACGAAGCTCAAACATTAATAAATAAATAATTACTCATCCATGTATGTAAGTACACAAGTTATTTAGAGGACTGGCTTAACAGTTTTGCTTGGTGGTAAGTTGTAGGCCAGAATCCATTTGGATGGTCCCTTCGAACAACTGACACACCACTGTACAATTTCGATTACTTTGTCAACTGAGAATGGTGCGAAACGAGGTAGGCACAAAAAAAGGTCTATCTATTCTATATCCAGCAGTGGAAGTAATTCGGGCTGTGGATGAAAATGATAATGATAGATTTTGCCTGAGCGATACAAACTAAGTTTCAACTTCTTTTATTAGCTCGCCCCTTTTCTCCACGAAATGTCCTCGTTAATTTGAAAAAGCGCCAATGGTTCTTAATCTATTTTGAATTTACAAAAAAGGTGTGAAATCAGACAATGTATTTCCCGATTGCTAGTCGAACTAAAAAAGGTGCAAAAAGAAATAGGTCAACACAGCAGAGGGTGAATTCAGACTGAGAGATGATGTTGATTACAAAATTCCAGGTGTGAAATCCGTTCGCTATGGGTGGGCGTGCTGGTGGCGATACCGAGCGGCGCAGGAGTGGCTCTCGCGGTGCTGAGCGAGTACACTGCCTCCTTGGTAGGCGTTGCTATATCAGCTTCACTGCTGCCGCCGGCAGTCAATGCTGTAAGTTTTTTAAATTCCTCAATTTGGGAAGACTTAGCTTTCATGACACTAATGACGATGATAGAAATACACTTCGCTCAGAATCCTCAAATAATAAGGAACTGTCAAAAGTGCTCGTCTTTTATTTCAAATATGTAAGTGGCGATAAGACGGAGGTGTAAACGCACTCTGTCCGGAGTCCTTAAACACTGAGGAACTGGCTATCGTGAACTGTCTGAACTCAAGAATACTACTTGCCTTGGCTCGACTTGAATAAGATAGGGGTAGCTAGCAAACTTTTAAACCAAACCACTAAGTAAAGCAGTACAATAACATTTGCTCATAACATCCCAGTGGTAATGGAACCTGGTAGCTCTGCAACGGAGACCGGGGCTTTTTGAAAATGTTTTTATTGCAACAAACACCTATTTACAATTTCTGTTGACAAAACTCAATTGGTATAGTTGAAAAACAATGATAATAATTAACTAACCCAAAATCAAAACTTGAGAAAATTTAAGAAATTTAAAAGTTAAACATGACACTAAGATAATAATATTGTATGTGTGTGTGAGGGTGCGTGTGTGAGGCTGTGTGGGTATGCACTCGAGTATGCCAGCCCTTGACCACGCAAACCACCGAGGCCAGTACAAGAGACCCTCAGCAGCTTCATAGTCAAAAGCTTACAGCCAGTTAATTATTTTATTTTTAACTAGCTGTGCCCTGCGGTTTCACCCGCGTTAATTAGCGACTGTTCCACTCCTATTAGTCATAGCGTGATGTAATATAGCCTATAGCCTTCCTCAATAAATGTACTATTCAACACAAAAAGAATTTTTCAATTCGAACCAGTAGTTCCTGAGATTAGCACGTTCAAACAAACAAACAAACAAACAAACAAACAAACAAACTCTTCAGCTTTATAATATTAGTATAGATTATATCATATTAAGATGTCCATTATCGTGTTTTAGTGGCCTGACTTTTGACAGTTAAAGATATAGTTTTTTTTCTTATATAGTAGAATTGAGGCTAAATTCTCTCTAGATCACTGTTGGGGCCAGTGCCCTTTTCGAACGGTGGAGAAAAAGAAATCCTGTCCTTTATTAAATAAAACGTTGAGTGGACTGTAAAATTTTGTGTATTGGTTTAAATCAGGAAATGAAAAATACAAGCTCGCGCCCGACAGTGATAATGCGTGTGTTGCGTATACGCGCGCGAAACCCGAAGTACCCTTTCGGCCGCGATCGCCGTCCGTCGTGCCCCGTCGGTCCGCTGTCGTTCACCTACGCCGTGTGTGCGCGCCCCTCCTCGGTGGGCACGGAGCCGATCGCTGCGATGCTGTCGCCGGCAGCGGCCTCGTCTTCACCAATCACCGAGGTGCTATAGTAGAGTAAAATACATTTCCTCATATCAATACTTTTGTCAATTCCAGGGTCTGCTCTGGGCTATGTCGCTGGTCCACATCATCTACGCCAACGACGAAACTCGATGGAACGGCGTTGTCAAGACTACCTACTACAGCACAAACCCTGCCACGGAACTTGCGCTCTTAGGGACAGTGTCGCTCTGCCTTACGCTGGTCAATATCCTGTGCATCTTCTTGGCGGGAGTAGCTGTGTATAAGGTACTCTTTAGACAGTACTTTTTTTACTACTGCAAAGCGCTTAGTTTTTAATAATAATCAATAACATAAAAGTTATTACATTTGATGATAAATGAGGAAAAGACTGAGGATAAAAGACAACTTCTTTGATTTTTTTTAATTTCGAAAGCCACTGTGGAATGAGATGCATCACTACACTATTGTTAGATGCATCCATTTTTATTTTGTTAGCGGGAAAGAAGAAGGAGGAAGTGCACTTCGCTCGTAATCTTCCACTACAAGTCACCGCTTCACTGTCTCAAATATTCTATCGCGCACTAAGAATTTTGGTGACTCCTTTCTTTGTCGCACCTCCAAAACATGGAATAGTTTGCCAGCATACGTTTTCCCTTCTTCCTATGATATGGGGTCCTTCAAACGAGGCGTGAAGAGGCACCTTGTGGGCCGGCAGAGTGAGGGTAACTGATGCTGCGTTATTTTGACGCTGCACCAGTTGTCGTCGCATCTGGATTCCATATTCACTTAACATCAGGTGAAATGGAGTCATTTGCCGTGCTACGTATAAAAAATAATAATAATAAGAATCTGGCTGTATTATATCATACTGTATGCACATACTTAGCAATACTGCTAACATTGCTGTTATACTGACAAAACAACAAAACGTACGTCACGTAGAATAATATAGACGTCCCCTTTTGGGAAACGAACTCCTTACCTCTAAGTATGTCTGAAACCACCCAGACACAAAGAACTCCCAGTTCTCATCCTTAAAGGCTTAATACATAGACAAGGTTACCGCTTTTATCACGGACCGTGACCTTATTCGCCATTAACTATGCATGGCCATCTGCCAATTCATAAGCGTACAATACTGAAATCACACTTTTCATAAAACAAAAACATTCTCTCAACTCAAGCGTAGGGCACTTGCATCGCAAGACTTGGAACTCTCAGTAAATATAAAGAGAACTCTTTGAAGAATTAGTTAAATATTCTAAATTTTAACCGCCACTAAAGCCGAGAGATACCTTTGTCGTATCACAGCATATTCTTTGTCCCAGCGGAACTATAAGTGTTGCGTTCGGTTTGGGCTGTGGCATCGTTTGTGCTTATCTACCACCATCTTATCAAAACCGACACTAACACCCGTTTGCACTAAACTTATAAATCGCCTAAGTCTTTGCCTAACCACTACCCGGTCAAGTTAAGTCGGCACCAGAGTGTAAGCGACGTTTTCGAGCCAGGAGCCAGGTGTGTCTTTTGGCTAAGATAACTAAATTAATGACAAATCGGTACTTTTGACAATACCTTAATACGGCCCTAATGTACATACCTTAGTACGCGCACCAGTCTCCACAATAATTTTAATATAACTCTTAAGTGTATTGTTCAAACCAAATTTATTGTGAAACAAATTATTGTGAAGAGAAATATATATAGCATTTATTATTTATTTATTTGTTTATCTCGTATTCAGAAACCGTGCTAACCTGTCTTTCTTTGCATAGGTCAAACAAGTTTGCCCACTAGACAAACGGGACATACCTTGGTGGCACGCTAAGAGAGATCTACTTCGAGCGTCAAAGCATAGAGGAAGATCCATTGAAGATCCATCAACGTGGGATGTATATAGGTAAAAATGATATAACAAGGATATAACCTTTCTATTCCACTCTTTTTGTTATTAATCTTTGGCAAAACAACAGACGTCTATCATTATTTACATAAAATTTTACGCAAATATTGTTGCGAACAAATTACAATTTGAAAAGAAGTGTTGAAAAAATTCCACGAGCGGGATTCGAACCCGCATCCCATGATATGCCGGGTCGGGTTGGAATCCCGCTCGTGGAATTTTTTAACACGTCTTTTTTCAGACGTCTACGAGTATCAATCAAATGATAACATTTAATAATGTATGTAAGGTTGTTTTTAAAACTAGAAAAGTACTTACTTCACTGTAAATGCACTGATAAACAGTCAAAGTAACACTATAAGTCTTACTTGTTAGTTCTTATGCAAATTAAACGTAGTCAAATTAATAATAAAGAGAATACAATTTTAATAGAACATAAAACTGGCCACTGGACAGGCATATTTTATGATGATTAAAGAAAACAAAGAGACCGAGTAGCAAAATTTTCTTGCCGGCATTCTATATACCTACGTAAATAACTTTTACAGTAAATGGTTCAATGAAGAAACTGCGGTTCCACAAGCGAACTCAGAGAAGAACAATCAGGTACAAAGCGACACCGTGACGTACCGTAGACACAGAATTGTTGGACTACCACGACTGAAGGCCCTCAACTTAGAGAACTTCTGTTTACAGAACACACAGTAAGTTGGTAAAAATACTTATTACTACAGCAATGTAAAGAAAGAAGAAACATTTATTTGATACGAAACACATAAAAACAAAAATATAATAATAATATAAACATAAATAAAATCCGGTGACGCAGAAAATACTCAGGGGCAATCATCAATCTCTTTCCAAAAAAATATAAAACTATAGAAAATGGTATATATTTTTAATCCCAAATCGGTCCCGACTCATTTGTAAAATATGACGATTTGCTTCAACTGTAATTATTACTTTTTCGCAGAAACAGCTTAATTACTCCGGACGCCAAATCTCAACATCCTACAGACACTGAAGCAAAAAACGCTAAAAATAAGGAAGAATCTAATATGCCCAGTATTTTGACGAATACGGATTCCATAGAAGACAACCCTACTATTAACCTAGAACTGGATAGTAACCGCTTTGACTATTATAACTTCGGTTTTGAAGACAAATCAGATATTGAAACTACAACCAATAATGATTTATTCTACCCTACTATACATCCATCAATAAACCTAACTGTTGACGCAAAAAAAAATGGTATAATATTAGACACCAAATCCTTTCATGTGTAGGTAATAAATTCTAGTGAAATGTAGGTTAATGGATAATAATTTATTCAACATCATCTTTGTTTAAATCTAAGTACTTAAAAACGTATTAATTTTATTCTGTAATTAGAAAATTAAAATATTTATAAAATGTTTTAGTGTTCTTTTTTATGTTCATGAATTTCGGTTCATGAATCACCTATACATAATAATATAACATAATATACATAAAATTCGTGAAAGTTAAAAATTTGACTTTTAGAATACATAAGTAATGTACGGTTATTTATTTAGCTTAATAAAAATATCTTCAACATTCTATCGAAAATAATGTTGATATACATATATGTCACACACAGATTACATAATAGGTAAGTAATATCCCGAAAGACGATGAAACAATCCATTAACATATAAACTACCTTTCTTAGAGGTCCGACTTCCAAACTGAGTGTAATTCAACCATTTCATACATTTTAGTCAAAAAGGTTTAACCTAAAATATCTTGAATAAAACAAAAGAGTTAAACTTTTTATAAATTAACCTTTCTTTAAATTTCGAAATTTAAACGTTTGGCTTAATGAAAGCCACGGGTAAATGATGGACAATACAGCCAAAGGTGGACTGTTAGGCACTGAGGAACTGGCAATCGTTTCTTTAAATGTTGTAACACAGTGCTTATACTTAGATAAGATGATAGCTAGCCTAGATCTAAAAATAGGTCCAACCACAAACCGAACCCAGTATACTAGTATGTACTCGAACCTGGGAACTGTGCGTCTGAGACCGATGGTTTTCTTTTTGGAAAATAATTGACGTTGGCTGCCTATGGCATTGACCGCATATCCGGATTTTAGGTTATGTTGTCAAGTCTAGAAACTTAAGTCGCTTAAGTTCTAACACTGCGGAAGTCAAAAATGACAACTTTTCAAGAAAGCACAAAAAATATTGTGCCTTTTTATATATCGCGATCATAATAATTATGTTTTTGTTTTCAAAATAAAACACTTCCATTGGTTAAAATCCCTGTTTCTGATTGGTCTAGAGGTGCGCCTTTCTATTCTCTATCAAATGACATGCAAGTCAAAATGACAGATTTTGGACTTCCATGATGTTAGAACTTAGGCGACGTTATGCCGTATAATGACCAAACAATCATCAGGGTGCCGAGTATGAGTTTTGTTTACTATCCATATTCATTCGATTACGTTTACGAAAACGAAAATTAGTATGGCATTGAAGCAGCGCCTACTGGCGACATACGAGAAGTCAGCAGCGTACTTTCGATATGGCGTACTGTCGATGCAGCGTGCCATCGATATGGTGTACTGTCGGTGTAGACTGTAGCGTACCATCGATATAGTGTCCTCTCGCTACTGTGACCCGTCGATGGAACGTTTTCGATACAGCGACCGTCGTGATCGATGTTGTGACTGTCGATTTCATGAACTAGACCCCACGTAAGCATGTCCGTCCCCTACTAGAGTCTCCGAGGCGTTTGAGTCGACACAAACCCGTGGACTCCTCTTAAGGCTAAAACCTCGGCTCGGGTTGACCGGACACGTCCTGTAAACTACCAGTCTAACTGCCGTACTCAGAGACGTCAATTAAGTTTTAATGACAATTAAGTCTCTTGCTGTCACTTTCTTATGTATAGTGCTAAATAGAGAAGGAAAGACATTGAATTGTCATTAAAACTTAATTGAAGTCTCTGAGTACGGCAGTAAATGTTTATTTAAATTATACATTACTTTAAATCTTATTGGTAACTAACCTGCTTGTCACCAACATTCTAATGAACTGACTAATTAATACTAAGAGCACAAGTTATTGGAATGTCCCCAGTGCTAGCATTGATTTTGATCACGACACATGTATATTTCTGATAGCTGAAATGCCTTCAGGAGTAGTTTTCGTCGTCTATATACCTTCTAGTAATTATGAGCATATAATTAAGTTTGGAAAACCAAAGGACATGATCTCGATAGAGGACTCACAGAGTTATAAGCCGTGTCGTTTGGAAGTAGAATTGCGCAGTAAAAATTCGAAGAGCATTCCGATACATTTAACTCAGCAGTATTATAACGACGGGTTCAATCCAACTTTGGAAAATATCAAAGAAGACGACGAGTTTTTTACAATGGAAAGCGTAAGTTCAAATTCTATGTTCTGTGTTGTGTGTGAGAGAGAGAGAGAGAGAGAGAGAGAGAGAGAGAGAGAGAGAGAGAGAGAGAGAGAGAGAGAGAGAGAGAGAGACATTTATTGACCACACAAGTACCTAAGAAAGTAAAATAAAAATAAAAACATAAAACAAATAATAGGTCAATCAGGACCCCGCCTCAGCTTGTGTTGTTGCGAACGAAGTGTGAGCTTCCTATTTGATTGTTAAAAGACCAAGATTTGTACTTCAAGCCATTCAGAACTGCTTCGGCGCAACGCGTTTCTGTCACGATTTGTACCCTTCGGACTCTGTCATATTAATTTAGTACACTAGTTTCCTACACTTTAGCTCCTGCACATTTAGTTCCTACACTTTATGTTCCTCCAATTTAAGTTCCTACATTTTAAGTGCCAACACTTTAAATTCCTACGCTTTAGCTTTAAATTCCTTCCTAAACTTCAAGTTAAAGTCAAGTTTTGGGCAGTGAACTAATAGTTTTTAAAATAAATTATGCTGCTGTGTCTAATTTACCTATTTCGGTATGGTAAAATCATAAGCATTTGTGCATGTATGTAGATATTACAAGAGCTGCTGAAAAAACTGAGCGTGGAGCACGCGGTGTGGATAAGCGACAAGACAGGCAACTACAGAGAGGTGATGTTCCCACTGCCGACGGGTGATGAGTGCGAGACCATGCTGCACTGCCTCACCCAACTCGGCATTGGTGTGCGCTACAAATCTATTGTCAGGTAGGTATGATTACTTAAAGAGTTATTATTTTCTAAAGTTTACGAAAACACTACACATTGAAATGAAACTACTTTTACGGATCTACTCGCGTTTAGTTTACACATTAAAAGATTTAGTTAGTTTAGATTACACAAGCGTGTCTGTTCTCCGCCAAAAGGAGTCCATTTCATCTGACTTCTACTTTCCGAGGTACGTCCATCCCAATCAAGGGCACCCTTGAGCTGTTAGGCATGGAGTTGACTGAAAATCTCAACTTCGGCTTAACCATCGAGTCCAAAGCTCAGACTGCAGCAAAAAAGCTGGGCATCCTGAACAAGGTGCGGCAGTATTTCACACCAGAGCAGATCCTTAGCCTGTACAAGGCTCAAGTCTGATCGTGCATGGAATACTGCAGTCACATTTGGGACGGATCTGCAAAATACCAGTTGGCCGCACTCGACTCGGTGGAACGCAGAACTATAAAACTCATTGGTGATGACGCGCTTGTCGAGGCCAAGCTTACCAGCCTCGCACACCGGCGTCGTGTCGCCTGCCTGTGTGTCTTTTACCGACTTTACCACGGAGAGTGTGCCGGGGAGCTTTTCGAGCTCATACCACCATCGCCCTTTTACCACCGAACCTACAGAAGTACTGCGGGATATCATCCCCACCTAGTAGAAATTCCACTATGTCGCACTAAGCGTTTCATGTCATCATTTTTACTGTGCACTGGCAAGGAGTGGAATTCTCTGCCATCGTCTGTGTTCCCAAAAACTTATAACCTGAATTCCTTCAAGGCGAGTGTTAATAGGCATCTTCTGGGGCAGCTCGCTCCATCGTAGACCTCATCTACGCTCACCATCAGGCGAGATCGAGGTCAAGAGCGGTCTTATAAGGCATAAAAAAGAACAAAATTAATTAGGTTTAATTAATTTTGTTCCTGACGTTTCAAACACTTTACAGGGACCCCCTGTCACAGGGAGACTGTGACCACATGTGAGTTTGTTTCATTTCAATTAAAGAGTTAAGTATATGAAAATCTATATACATTTATTGGCTTGTCCTTGCTGACTAATTCATCAACACCGAGCCGAAACCGTTAAAGCTAATTTGATTAAATTTGTGTGTGACTGAACCAGCCAATAAGAAGGGATTTTAAGAGGCTGAAATAGGGGGTGTAAGGTTTTATAAAAGTCTGTCAGTTATGTATGAAAATACAAGAAAATTGGTAATTTTCAATATGTAATAAACATGCATAACCACAAAGACAAACAAAGTTTTCAACGCGGTTTAATACAAGGTTCAATCTGAACTAAGTATTCAAAACTGTACTAAGCAGTTTGCGTTAAGCTATGTTTGAACTGTTTTGTCCCAAATAAATTTATTTTGATTTGATTTAATTTGACTAAGGTAATAAGGTTCTTTGGAACAAAATGTTTCTGGACTTCTTAAAAGTACGGATTTCCTCATCATCCCCATCGTGACGATCTAAAATAATACGTAGGTATGTAAGCAAAAGCAGCCACAGTAACTAATCTAATACATATTATTTCAGTGTCCTCCCATGTAACGTAGTGCACTCCGCTTTAGGAAACGAACAGTCAGATGAAGATACAGTTTTGTGAGTACTGCTCTTACTACTAATTTTGACATTTAATGAGAATTCGTTTTATA
Organism: Eudonia mercurella; assembly: GCA_963082485.1. Taxonomy (NCBI): domain Eukaryota; kingdom Metazoa; phylum Arthropoda; class Insecta; order Lepidoptera; family Crambidae; genus Eudonia; species Eudonia mercurella. The sequence continues at coordinate 6,757,245 of OY720035.1, forward strand.
CCTTAATGGACATGATGACTGTATTAAAATATCAAAATAAAAATAATTTTGCAGAAAAAAATATGTTGAAAAGATATTTTATTATTTTTAATGTTTGCATTCACAGTGCAATGCATATACGAGTATAGTTACAAGATAAAATTTTACTATCGTTCTATTGTCATGGGTTCGATTCCCACTTGAGCTTCTAGAGGCTGATTCATTTTTTCTAGTAATATTTTGTTGAGTGAGTTTTGTTTACTATCCGTATTCATTCGATTACGTTTACGAAAACGAAAATTAGTATGGCATTGAAGCAGCACCCCCTGGCGACATACGAGAAGAGTTAAGAGCGTTGACACCGCACACGGCGTTATAGTTAAAAGTGGCCGTTTTTAGCTGTAACGTCTTATTTAACTAAACCATAACATGTCAGATGTTCATTAGGCGACGTAAAAATGCTGAATTACTTCATTCAAATAGTTTGTTGAGCATAATTTGATTTTCTATCTCTAATTATTAGATATGTTTTTTTTTCATTGGCGGCGCTAGTGTATCGGAATGCTCTTCGAATTTTTACTGCGCAATTCTACTTCCAAACGACACGGCTTATAACTCTGTGAGTCCTCTATCGAGATCATGTCCTTTGGTTTTCCAAACTTAATTATATGCTCATAATTACTAGAAGGTATAAAGACGACGAAAACTACTTCTGAAGGCATTTCAACTATCAGAAATATACTATATTATTTAACTAAACCATAACATGTCAGATGTTCATTAGGCGACGTAAAAATGCTGAATTACTTCATTCAAATAGTTTGTTGAGCATAATTTGATTTTCTATCTCTAATTATTAGATATGTTTTTTTTCATTGGCGGCACTAGTGTGCGGCGTAAACGCTCTTAACATTTTGCCATACAAATTATCGCTTTCGTTAACTTGATCGAATGGCGAATGAAACTCGCACTTGGCACCCAGGGCTTTAAAATGTGTCATGCCTATTCTCAGTGACTATGTCGAACACAGGCGGAAAGCGGAAGATGCTAAACGCTGGCGCACCTTCGTCGAGTCAATCAGATCGAAATTGACTGTGAAGCAGGTTGTCGACGGAGTGCGGGGAGGGGGGGAGTTGTCCTTCGATTATTTGACTCTCATTATAACGGCTGAGTAAGTAACATCAGTTTTATAAAACAGCAAAAAAATACAGTTGTTTCTACATTCCTGCAGTAAGTAGTAAATTACCCGTAGGTACACAACAAATGAAACAAATACATTTAAAGTAGAAGGGTAAACGTGACACAGGCGTGTGTAACGCCTGCACATCAGACTAACTACCACAAACTTCAAATTTCCTCAAATCAATAAACTTTGAACTTTATGTGTATGGCTTAAGGTTGAACATTTATTGAAGGAATTTGGCAGCTTTGGATAGGTCGATGTACGGGCGTCTGTACATATACCAACGTGGCGATATACTTTTTTTTATTTTATTTATAGCCCTATTGTTTTCTAAAGTTTACGCGAACACTACACATTGAAATGAAACAACTTTTACGGATCTACTCGCTCGCGTTTATTTTACACGTTTATCCTGACGTTTCGAACCCTTTGCAGGGTTCGTGGTCACAGGGAGACTTAGGTGTTGGTCGTCTCATAATTAGTTAGTAGCTTGTATACCCTCATTTAAATTTAATCAGGTGCGTTCCGTTCTACGCAGAAAGAGCTTACAGTATCTTTTGGTCTGGCAGTATGGTGTTGAGGCTGGGATTTAAATTTTATATGATGAGATCCCAGGCTGGTGGTAGATTCCAACCATCTTCTCTATTGAAATTAGGATGTTTTTTAATTTCAATAGCCTCGCTACTCACTGCAGACTTATTTTCGCATATAGCAATAGCATAGTTCTATCTTCATGTGCATATATTTGCGGATCCTTGCGTACTCAATAACGAGTAGAGTGGTGGATCAGTGTTCCACAGGAATCAGGGGTCGACTTTTTTTTTAAACATTATAAAAGGGTTCAGAACCTGATTTTAGTATTTAGCAACAGCTTAATAAAGACCACCTGCTTCGTAGCTGGATTCCCGTTAAACTAAATTGAAAATCTTTGCAAATTTTTGGCGAATAGCCTAGCGGAGTTGACACTTTAAATTCAAATTAATATTTTTATTGCGTATCACAACATATAAATATGTATAAGGTGTTAAATATAAACAAGGTATTCATGTGACGCCCTGCTAGGGCACAGCAAATTTATAGGTATAATAAATGCTTCACATGTGCAATACAATAAATAAAATTATGACAAGGAAACAACTTCACAAGAAAAAAATTTTTTTAACAATAATTAATATATTAATATACTTACTTACGAGTACTAACCTTCATTTCCATTATATTCTCGAAAGTTCTCTAGCGGCATTGGGCCTCGTCGAGAACAACGCGTCGAACATCGTGGCAGCCATGCTGGTTTCGCCTCTGATGGGCCCGGTCATGTCAATTACCTTTGGAACCATCATCGCGGACCGGACTCTCGTCAGGAGCGGCCTCGAGAGTCTGGTCTTGGGAATGTTCCTATCTCTACTGTTCGGCTTCATATTTGGACTGATCTTGGGCACAACTGCAATGCCATGGGGTTTTGGAGATTGGCCAACGGAGGAGATGAAGTCCAGGTATTTTGTTTTCCTTATATCAAGATATCGGAAGGTCCTTTTAATTCCTAGTTTGGGGAAGGAATGTTTCAGACATCTGAAAACTCTAATCACAAGCAAAACCCTGGATAGTCCAGGTTTTGCCAGCGTGGTGATTAGGATATCACCCATCAATTGTAACCATAACTTGTTTTTAATGATAGATGCCTTTGGTTAGCAATGAGAACAATGAGTAAATCTTTGTAGATAGATACTTTGCATTAAGCATTACGGCCTTAATCTGGTGGGTAGGCTATACTTATATGAAAAACCTAATTTCATGCGCTATTTATCACGTGGGAAGGCCTGAGAGAATAATTATATTTTTTTCATTTGTTTTTATATATATTTTTTTAGAGGAAACGTAAGGTCCCTTTGGATGGGCGTCCTGTGGGCCCTCACTTCGGGCACGGGAGTGGCCCTCGCATTGCTGCAAGGAAGCGCTGGTCCACTTATCGGCATAGCTATATCGGCTTCTTTGTTACCTCCAGTAGTCAACTGCGTAAGGTTTATCTTTTGCTTTGATTAATTATGTTTTTTTTTTACGTACTTATCTATTTCATCTCATCTATTGGTAGGTAAGTGAAGTTACGGCCGTAGGTGTAAAGCATATTAAATAGCTTTATTCCAGATAATTCTGAAAATAGATTTGCTTGGATATCCACTATCACAAATTTCATCGGAGCTAAATTATGATTCGTCTAATGGCCACAGTTTTCGTTTTCAAATTCATTAATTCCGAAATTATTTAATTGCAGGGTTTGTATTGGGCATTGGCTTGCATTTGGTTACTGTATCCTGGCGTCAAGATACCGCATATTAAAGGCGAGCCCTACCACGGTAACTCGAGTTACGTGCCTCTCTACCATGACTATTTGCCTATCGAGTTCGCTGTAAATGGTAAGTTTATAGATGCACATCACTACAGATCCTAATGTTATAATAAGTGAAGAGCTCTATGGTGTAGCGGCTGGCGACCTTTTTAATAATTAGCACGGCAAATTACTCTACTTCACCTGATGTTAAGTGAAAATGGAATCCTGACGCGAAGCAACCAACTGATGCAGCGTGAAAAGGACACAGCATCAGCATCATCCTCACTCTGCCAGCCCACAGGGTTCCTTTTCAGGCCTCGTTTGAAGAACCCCACATCATAGGAACTTGACAAGTTAAATATTATTCGCGACCTCATGTCACAGGTTGGGTGGCTAAATTAAAAATATTGCGTTACTGAGTGCTGCCGTTGGCCCCAGAATGGCAGTCTTTATAACTCACTAACCAGCATTAGGCCAGCACGGTGGGTTATGGTGGATTAATTAAGTATGTCCCGTTCCTCCTACGTGTTATTGTTCATTTGGAAATGCTTTAGCCTGAGCTTATAGGCTGATGGCATGTCAAATTCTAGATCTAGATTACCTAACATTATTAGCTATGTATAATTTTGGCGTTTTGCTTACTTGGCAAATCTACCCAGACGGGATTTGAACAAGCCCTAGGCACAAAATAATGAGACTGCTGAAAGTAAGCTCCATACAAACGGGAATCTCTCAAAAGCTGCGCTCGGACTGTTCAAAGCTGTTCCGAAATCCGTGTCCGTGAGAGGGTTTATGTGTGCGTTATGTATAAGCTTACCTTCTGGGTCTCCTTATTTCGTGTCCTAGGTACCTACCACTAATATTTATCAGCCTTTTTCTCCCAGTTACTGTAAATCCTCTCATCGCAGGTATCGTCAGTTGCTGCTTGACAATTGTAAACGTTATCTGCATATTTATAACGGCCATTATATTCTTGAAAATCAAAGAAGTGGCAGCTCCGTACACGTCCACGCCAGACCTTCGCCGGTTCTGGGAGCAAGACATCAGGGTGGCACGGGAGGCGAACCAGAGCAACTCGCAGGGAGATGCAGACGACCGCGCCGAGTAAGTTAATTGATCATCGTAAAGTTTGAAAAATATTGCATAGGAAACTCTACTTTCTGCTCAAATCGGTAGGTTAATCGTTCTTTCTAAAGTTTATGCGAACACATTGAAATGAAGCACGGTGTCTGTTAATCGTATCAAAATTTCAAACCACGGACCCAGTAAGTAAGGAGTTCTACATTTCACGTCAGGATAAACAAATATGTAAAATAAACGCAAGTGATTGACTCAGTTGCTAATAATCATATGCAGTCTTTTAGAAGAAGTAGTTTTTAGCCATAGCCGTTAATTAACGTCTCTATTTTGAAACTGTCATATCTATAACAATCGTAAGTTACTACACGGTAAAAATAGATTTCTTTAAAAAAGTTTACGCGAACACTACATGCACATTGAAATGAAACAACTTTTACGGATCTACTCGCGTTTATTTTACACATTACTTTTCATTAATGTTTATCCTGACGTTTCGACGAACCCTTTGCAGTGTCCGTGAGGTGAGGTGTTGGTCGTCTCACAATTATATTGGGATAAACATTAATCAAAAGTCATGTAAAATAAACGCGAGTAGATCCGTAAAAGTTGTTTCATTTCTTTAAAAAAGACAAATAACTTCGTACCGACGCGACGCCGACGCGACGTTAGAGACAGATTTATTAGTTCTAAAAAAATTATCTTCTCCCTAGTATAGACGTTATACATTGTTTGAAGTTTTAACAACACCTCTGTTATCTAATTATAGTTTAGTAGTACAAGTTGATCACTAGATGACGCTGCTTCGTTCCTAGGCATTTTGTAGTTAGCTATCGAATATTGAAAATGCTCGCAATAGGAAGAAGCACGGGCACTGCGCGTACGCAACTGTGTGGATCGCAGTGTATGGCTTAAGCTATAGGTTATCAAAAAGTAATAATATAAGTATTTCGATTTCAGATTGGCATTAGAAGAACTAAACCAGTCAACAGACGAAGACGTTAAAGAGAAATTGGAAGCCGCTGTACAAGAAGCTTTAGAGGACGAAACCTACAGGAAAGTCAAAAGAATGAGTTACCAGAGTCACATTGCCGATGAAGTGAGGAACATTCTATGCAATTTTAGGGCGTCTAATTTAAATGTCAAAACACAGATCTCAAATTGTTACAAAATCCACGTGGTTAGTTTTTTTTGGATTTGTAATTGTCCTCAAGTGACTTTTACAGCGTCACTGGACCTGACCAGAATACATATACCATCAAAAACAAACTTGTAAAAAAACCAAGTCTCGCAACTCAATTCTTCTACCGTAAAAAGTTGTGAGATCCACGTAATACCAAGTTCTCAATATTAAAAATCTCTTGTTTTAAATAAATAGATTGACTGAATATTTTTAATATTGATAACGTGGTATTACATGGAACTCACAACTTTTTACGATAGAAGAACTGAGTTGCGAGACTTGGTTTTTTTACAAGTTTGTTTTTGAAGGTAGGTATCTCATTTCTTTTTGTAGATAGTCCAACTTTTTTTCCTTTCCGGTACCATTTAGGTACCTATCTACACCTATTATTCCATTATATTATACAGGTACACTGATTCATTAACTGCAAATGTACATTAACTGCTAATTACAAAGTTATTTATGCAGTTAGTGTATCAAGAAAACTGGACCAAAATTGCAAAATATTTTAGTTTTTCCTTGACTTATATACTAAACACTCATTGTATTCTAAATTTGAAGCTTCTATGTCTGCTAGAAGCTTGATGATCGGTCAGTCAGCAGTCAGTGACAAAATTAAGAGACTTTGACTAGTTATAATTCTTAAACTACTCGTTCAAATTGAATGAAATTTGAAATATACCGTGTTATTGCAATTCCTGCTTGGTAACTGAAAATTTAAGCTTCTAGTTTTATCTACAACGAAGTTATAGGGGGTCGAAAATGGCCTGAACTGTTTCGAGAAAAGGATGGTACGGCCACGCCGCCGCCGCCGTGCCGCTTTTTTGCTCGACTTGGCGGGGGCACTGCCGTGCCCTCAGATACTGGACTTGAATGGGCTTCGAATGTCACTTTAAATTAAATCGTTATGATGACGGTCCCGTTTCGCGGTATAAGATGGCAGTCATCAAAACCGATTAATTAAACCAGCGAGATAGGCGATGGGCCGATCTTTACATTAAGGAGGTAATATTTAATGTTCAAGTGAGCCCAGCAGTGGAATTTTTATAGGCCTATATTTTTATAGGAGTTTTTATATTTTATATTTTGATAGGTAGGTTATATGTCAAAATCTTAGGCCCAGATTACACCATAGAAAAAGTGCTTAGGTAGTTACAATATTTCTTTTTACGCAGGTGATACGAACCATAGGAATGCAGCCCCGTACGCCTGCCTCCAAGAGATCCAGTGTCGCCTCATCACCTCGCTCATGCACTGCCCAAAACAAAAACACCAATGCAGCTGACATAGCAGCATTGGACAAAATACTATCTTCTCTCTTGGGAGTAAGGGACAGTCGAAGATCATTCTACTCACACCGGGGTACCCCAAGGTCAAGCAGACCATTCCCTTCGAATTTGGGTAATAACAACAGACGATCAGAATCTTGGTCCGAAAGGATTTTTGAGAACTCTGTAGTACACAGCGTTATAAACAATTTGAAGGCAAACAAAAGAAAGTCGCCGGATGAAGAGTTCTTTCTGACTCCAAAATAGACGGTCGGAATACGTTAAAAGGAGCAGAATACAGCAATTAAAACAAAGTAAACGTTAAAAATCTAAGTACTTAGCTACTTATATCATGGTCGTAGTTACTAGTTATTGACTTGTAGAATGACCTTGAGACCTTGAGTATAGAGAGAAGAGATCTCGTACAGAGATAAATGAGAAGAGTGTAGAGTTGTGTGAGCTCATTACGATAGTTGACTGGTTAGTCAATAGAGATACTTTTTAGCAACTGTCAAAACGACTTTTTTTTAATAGAAATTGTATGGGAATAGCAATCTATGACGTCACTATTTTGTACCGTCAACTGACAACTTTTTAGGTTATAGAATTAATGCTTGTTTAATAAAAAAATGGTTAATATTTTAAATTTTAATAACTGTTACGTGATTTCATTAACTCTTATGTTAAATGTTTCTGAAATTAATTATCGTTGTTGTCAACATTCTTATTAAAATAATATGAGCAAGGTGTCTTGTGCGAGTTTTATTTGCCATTCGATCACGTTTTTTATATTATTTTATATATTACGGGTGAGCACTTGGCCTTCACCTCTGGATGATAAGGCCGCAGGTGGAAGCGCACTTTAACATTAATCCTCAACTACTGAGGCACTGGCTATCTAGCTGCCGGAACACAACAATGCTACAAACATTGATGTTATGGCGACATATTTAGTTAAGATGGTAGTAGCTAGCCAGGCGGACGCACAAGCCTTAACAACAATCAAATCGAGTACACAATCATGTACCTCCGCTGGGATACAATACAAAGTTCTTGTTTTCGTTAACGTGATCCAATGGCAAATAAAACTTTGTACACGAATTAGGGGGGGGGGGGAGACGTGGGCTATCTTTTGGTGGTACTCCCACTCTGCGGGAAAAAAAATTTACTTATCCTAATCGTACTAACTAGTATAACGTACGTAACTAGGTATAACGTCAATATGTCAAAATCGATATTAATTGTTGTAAAAATAATATACTTAACTTTAAAGACCTAAGTATATCTCGAAAACTAATAATTTCCGCAGAAAACGAAAATCAGCTTTCGATTAGATAGAATCTCTGGATTTTTTACAATAAAGTAGCATACTTATATTACACAAATTCGTATAGTCATATAAAATACAAGCCTTAAACTTGCATTAGTCACTCAGACCGTTATACCGTCATCGAGTTTTCAAAAAGATTTTGAATTCTTGTTTCATCCAGTACCTAAAGTCCATAATGGACAACAAATTTGGTGTTGAAAGAAAATTAAAAGCATTGGCTAATCGAAAATATGTTTTATTTTCTTTGTAAATTCTATGTGGTAAACAATATTAACATGTCATTATAACAATAATTATACAACTATATAATTTACAATTACGTAATAAATACTATCACAGCACTTTTTATTTTTAAGTAAAATATTGCTTGTACTTGTCACAAAACACGCTTACTAATAAGGTAACATGGTATACGAGTGCCATTTCTATCAATTGATCTACATTAGGAGAATGGTTCATCATGATTTTTTTCCATTTAATGAGTCATCATTAGGGATTGTCTTGAACGACTTGTTATGTTTCACTTGTGAACTGTAAACATCGTATCCTAAAGATATGGTATTATCATAAAGCACCCTAAATCTAGTGGGCAAGAAATAAAAGTTAATAATTTGCGCTGGCGGCCACACCATCCACTCTGCACGATACAACGTCACAAATTTGTCAGTGACTTCTTCCTTAAAGTTCTTAATAGGATTCTCTTCGAGTAATGCTAAACTTCCGAAAAATGTCATGATCATGACTGGTGAAAATATCATTTGGTCAAGGAACAATTTCTTTATCACCATATCAACTGTCTTTCCAACAATAAATCTATCCAAGACTTTGTACCAATGATGGCATAATACACCCACGGCTGCACCAGAAAAGGCCATGTGCATAGTTCTCCGTAAATCAATTCGTTCCTGTTCTTTAATGTAAACTTCGTAAGACTGCTCCAAGGAGTCTCCAACTGCCGATAGGCTTACAGATATGGTAACATTGGTAAAGAACAAATACTTGTCACTGAATGCTACTCTTATAACTTTTTTAAAGTGTGTCATAGAGCCTGAATTTCGAATGTTGGCGGCTAGCTTTCTCCAAGTCATGCCCAAAACTTGCATTGTGTCTTAACTGGAAAGAAGGAAACAAACAACTTATCAATCATTTTGATGGAATCCCATAAAAAAAAGTATAACTGCTTAACTTTAGATGGTAGGATAACTGTTTTTCAATAATACATTATAAAATGTTTTTGTTTATATAATTAATTTTTAACGCAAATTCTGTTGCGAACAAATTACAAAAACACAAATGTTGAAAAAATTTCCACAAGCAGGATTTAAACCTTGATTTTTTTTTAATACATTAAAACTTTTTAACTATTGCAAATTGCACATACAATAAATTATTTTATACAAGAAAACAGTTTGTATGACTTACATAAACGAAAAGTGTTTGCTTAATCATACCTACTTATGTAAGTTAGAATACTTAGGGGGTGCCGCGCGGAATTTCGAAAATTTACGTGTTTTTAAGTCACTGGTGTTAGGTGCTGAATAGGTCATATACATTAAAAGAACTAGTGTAGGTTAGCTTGATCCTTTTACAAGGCCATGGTTGTCTTGGAATTTGAAACAAATACCCAGAAACTGCATAAACAATATGTAAAAGTAATGATATCTAAAAACTTATTTCTTCAGAAACTTTGTAAATATAGCACAAATGAAACAATGATCTGACATCAAAATGTTTGTATTGATATTCCGCAGGCCACTGTTGTCTTATTTTTCAATAAAAAAATATGAATATGAAAATATTAAGACTTATTTTTTACCTAAACACCTATGATTTTATGAAAGTAAACATTGCTCTAATTAAATCACCAGCCTACTCTGTACAGATATTAGTGTGCGTGCATATTCGTAGTCGAGCGCCGTTGTCAGACCACTGCCACGCGCCGCTCGCTCGCTATCATAAAGAAACTTGAAACTCGCAGTTTTGCGTCCGCGCTGCACCCCCTTAAGAATCATAACAAGTCTACAAAACAAAACACATGGTAATAAATTACTAATAATTTTAATTGCAAAATTACCAATTTAATAATATACATAACCACTAACATGGCTTTTATAAAATTAAAGCTAATTTTCTTCTTTATTTTGTTTGTAACTTTTACTATGCTTTACATGAGACGTGTATATATCATACCCAAGAGATATAGTGTTATCATAAGCTACTCTATACTTAGTTGGTAGGAAATAAAAATTTATAATTTGAGCAGGTGGCCACACTAGCCATTCAGCCTTATAAAGAATCCAAAACTTTTCACTGACTTCATCAGTAAAGTTAACTAAAGGGTGCTCGTCAAATATTGCCACAGTTGCAAAGAAAGACATAATTATGAGAGGCGAGCAGATAAACTGATCCAGGAACAACTTTTTTAAAACCATTTCTAACGAACGACCAACAAGAAATTTATCAAGGATCCTGTACCAGTGGTGGCAGATCACCCCGGATGTGGCTCCAGAGAACGCCATTTGTGATGTGCGACCAAAATCAATCTTTTCTATTTCTTTTGTGTGAATCTCGTAATTCTGTTCCATCAAATCTCCCATAGTAGATATCCCCATTGATAGCAAAACATTGGTGTAAAACAGATTTTTTCGATTAAATGCATCATCCATAGCTTGTTTGTAAGATGTATAAGCTTTTGAGAACACTCTTCTGATTGTCATTAGCAAAGCCAAAACATTTTTCACCTAGAAAAAATAGATTGAAAGTGTTAATTTAACTATGACACTGTTTTACAACAATGTTTGCTTAGAATGTAAAATGCTAGGGAGAATTAAGTAGCTAAGTGCAGAAACCATAACTATCGAAGAACATAGAGAAACACTTGATAATACAGCAGACTTTTTATAAATTATTGAAAAAACATGTTTTATGATATCTTTGACTTGAAAGTTACAATCAAGCATTAATTTAAAAAAAAATATCAGCCTCCTTGATCTTACTGACAAACTATTACAATAGTTTTGTACTAGGACACTGACCAACACTGATATAAAACCGTTTTTATAAATTATGTGGTAATAAATTATAATTAATAATAATCAATAAATTACTAACATGGCTTTTTATAGTTTAAATATATATTTCCATGTGAATATGTAAATGTATTGTTTCATTTTGTTTTAATAGATGTCATTTATTCTTCTTGGAAGGAAGTGAGGTTATAAAAAAGGTAAACAAAGTAATAAGTTTCGGTATTTTATCAAAAATATGGTCCATAGTACGTGTCATCACAAAAGTTCATAATGAAAATATATAACTATAGTAATATTATTAGTTAAAAGTACTTACATTATGCCACACAGATAATTTCAATCAGAATTGTAATAATTAGAAATAATACAAATATTTTAGTACTTTTGTATAAATTATTACCTTGGCGCTAATTTATATTAAACGCCAAAGCAATTAATTTATTAAATTTTTACATCGCCATTCCTAATTAACCTCAAAATTAAATCTAAATTTGGAAAGAAGGAAGAAAGGAAATTGACGGAATGGAACGTGTAACGAACGTGACGTGAACGGTGAAACGGTCACAGCACGGCCGGTAGTCTACAAATAAAATATTTTAACCGAGTGTCTATGGTTCCCATATGCGATATGACAATTTTCTTTCTCCCCCGCCCTTCTTACTACAACCATAGAGAGACCTCTTGCGGGACTTTTTTACCAACCGATTTGAAACAGCGCCTCTACATATTTGCACCCGAAACTAATTTTATATATAGCTATAGCTGCTATAGTATGCATAGGTAGGTAGGTACCGACTGTTTAACTGTTTTGTTCTAGTAAACCCTAAATTGTAACATTGTCATTTTGTAATGATTATTTATTGATTTCATTACAAATAATGACAATGTTACAATTTAAGTGTTAACTAGAACAAAACAGTTCATTATTATTGTTAAGCAGAAAGCAGGATTTTGTTATAATTAAAAAAAACACAATTATTAAATACGAATTTAATACACATGTAATACAAATTTTACATACTGTTGGTACATAATGTAATGTAGCCTATTTTAAACATAATCTGTTTATCATATTTTGTTTCCATATTCAAGGGATATGATTGTAGAACTAAAGACATTTTTTTAATTAAGCCTGTCAACTTTTGTATAACGTAAAACTATTGATTTCTTGAATATGGTAACTGGGTATATAATTAGTTTGATGGAAATATTAGGTTATTCATAGAAATATTAGATGTTAAAAGTATGAAATTGCCCTCTAGTATACAGATTTTTAAGAAATGGCCACTTCTATAGAAATATTTATTAACAACCGCGAACATTAATGTTTCTGTTGACTGTTAATGTTATTATACATTATTAATACTTAGCTAGTGAACTAATAGGTGTTTAGAGCAAAAAGTTAGTCTCGGTTAAATTAGAATGAAAAAAGTGGTAATTTCCGCTTACAAAAAAGGAGTCTATTTTCAACATTAAAGAAATAAAAATAACATTCTCATTATTATTCTATCTCATACATTATTGAACATAGTGGTCATGATTCGATATAATAATCACCAACTGAAGCATTTGTTGAATCATAAATTATAGCTTTATAGTGTGTAACCAAAAAAATGGGCAATTTCATATTAAAACCCCTATTATTTTTAAGAGTTGCTGTGAGTCAAAAGTGTCTGGCGTTTTATGGAACGAAATACAGTTTTGACTCGAAGCTATAGCCTATACACTCTCTCTATAAACTCCCTAATTTATGTTTCTCATTTTCGATTTTTATAGTGTTTAAATTTGTTATGATAGACTTGGGCTGCCTTCTTGATTTCATCCTCACCATCATATGACAATTTCCCAGACAAAATTCGATTGATTGATCGAGTCCAACTGTATAAAAGAACATTTAAAGCCACATTTAAAAAGTATGTTTTTAATTCATCTTTATGAATAGTACATTTAAATGGGCAATCTAATAATAAATCTTGGTATAACAAAATTGATTTTTTTACATTATTTTTTGGAACATCTTTTTTTAAAACAGAAACAGTGATATTTTGTATGGATTTAAAATAAATTTCCAATTCTTTACTAGGGTAGCAGAGCCATTTTTTATTATTATATTCCTTGCATCTTAAATACGATCATTAGAATGAAAAAAGTGGTAATTTCCGCTTACAAAAAAGGAGTCTATTTTCAACATTAAAGAAATAAAAATAACATTCTCATTATTATTCTATCTCATACATTATTGAACATAGTGGTCATGATTCGATATAATAATCACCAACTGAAGCATTTGTTGAATCATAAATTATAGCTTTATAGTGTGTAACCAAAAAAATGGGCAATTTCATATTAAAACCCCTATTATTTTTAAGGTCATGTTATTTACCATCAGTGCTTTAAAAGCTCCTTCAAAACATACAGTGTTGGGTGCAACATTACGAGCCCCATAACTCCTGATGCTCCCAAAAAAATTCTCAACTGGGTCTTGATTGAAATTTCTGGTGAGAACTGTATCTATGTGATATTTTTTATTTAAAATTTTCCATATGGCCTGCATACCCTTAACCCGGCGAGCATGACCCAGGGTATCTCACACCCTGTTACATTTTCAAAGTTGTGTATTTTTTAAGTTTCTCGTCTGACAACACTAGCGCGCTCAGTAGCTGGAGGGAGGGGCGCGCGGGGCAGATAGTGGCGTGATCGCAGTGTGGTGCGGGATACCGGCTGCGATATTCATGCGCAAACCTGTCGTGGGTATGTCACACCCTGCCTCATGCTTGACGTATTTTTTTTTCGTAAAAGTTTAATTATGAATTATAATTGTTTTATTCGTTTTAATATTGTTTTTAGTTCTTTGTTATGATTTTTGTTTACGAATTAGTTGTTCGTTCATTTATTTGAGTTTTTTTTTTAGTTTTTGGCCAAAATGGATATCGAAAGGCAAGAGGAACAGATCCGTGCTATGCTAGAGGAGACAACGACTGATTCTTCGGGCGATGAATCCAGTTCAGAGCAGGAAACTGACCATTGCAGTGAACACGAAGTGGGTTCTGGGACGGAGCAAGAAGGTGATGATTTAGATGCTATTTCATCCAACTCCAGACATGAAGGAGCAGTAGAAAATTAATCAGGTAACGACCCTGAAGACGATTTACCATTGTCACTGCTCAAACAGAGAGTCACAGCTTCTCGGCAAGTAAGTGGTCCTTCTTATACGTCTAAAGATGGTACCAAGTGGTACAAAAATTGTCAGCGTCCAAACGTAAGGCTTCGATCAGAAAACGTCGTAACAGAGCATGCTCGAGTAAAGAATACTGCAAGGGATGCTGCTACAGAGTATGAATGCTGGAATATTTTTGTGACTTCAGACATGCTTCAAGAAGTCTTGATTCACACTAATTCCAAAATTGGCCAAAGACAGCGCGATTATGCTAATGCTACAGATAATCATAATGAGAAAGCTCCTTATTACATGCAAGAAACCACTATTAGTGAGTTGAAAGCATTTGTTGGCTTACTGTACTTAGCTGGCGTCGTCAAATCTAATCGACAAAATTTGAAAGATCTTTGGCGAACTGATGGAACTGGTGTTGATATCTTTCGTACCACCATGTCACTACAAAGATTTCAGTACCTTCAAAATGCTGTACGTTTTGATGACAATTCGACAAGAGAGGAGCGTAAACAAATTGATAATATGGCAGCTTTTAGAAGCATTTTCGACCAGTTTGTTCAATGTTGTCAGAATGCGTACTCTCCAAGTGAATTTCTGACTATTGACGAGATGTTACTAGCATTTAGAGGTCGATGCCTGTTCCGCGTCTACATCCCAAACAAACCGGCTAAGTATGGGTTAAAAATTTTAGCTCTCGTCGATGCAAAAAGCTTCTATGTTTTGAATTTAGAAGTGTACGCGGGCAAACAACCGGAAGGACCATATAATACCAGTAATAAACCCTTTGACGTAGTGGAGAGACTCATTCAACCAGTTTCACGATCACACCGCAACATAACATTTGATAACTGGTTCACGGGATATGAGCTAATGCTGCATCTTCTAAATGAGCACCGCCTTACGTCGGTTGGTACTGTAAGGAAGAACAAGAGACAGATTCCTGAATCTTTTATTCGAACTGACAGAGAACCAAAAAGTTCACTCTTTGGGTTTCAAAAAGATATTACACTTGTTTCTTATGCGCCAAAGAAGAACAAGGTGGTTGTTGTTATGTCCACTATGCATCATGATAATGCAATAGATGAATCAACAGGCGTGAAACAAAAACCTGAAATGATAACATTTTACAACTCGACTAAAGCTGGCGTTGACGTGGTAGATGAATTGAGTGCCAGTTACAATGTCAGTCGCAACAGTAAACGGTGGCCAATGACTTTATTCTATGGTGTATTGAACATGGCAGCTATCAATGCTTGCATAATATATCGAGCAAACAGGAATGTCACCATCAAGAGAACAGAATTCATTCGTAATTTGGGCTTATCAATGATTTCCGAACACCTACATTCAAGAAAATCAAAAAAGTATATTCCAAGTTACATCCGCCAGCGAATCGAAAAACAGCTCGGTGAGTCCTCACCTAGACCTGCAAATGTACCCGGACGATATGTCAGATGTCAGGTTTGTCCTTACAAGAAGGATAGAAAAACAAAATACTCATGCAATGCTTGTAACAAGCCCATATGTTTGGAGCATGCAAAATTCATTTGTGAAAATTGTGCTGATCTTGACACTAGCGATTAGTCATATTTTTTTAGCCAAAAAATTCATTACATATTTTTTTACGAAGAGGATCTCATTAACTTTTAATTTAAAATTAATTAAATTCCAAAGAATAAAGATTTTTTGTTTTATTATACATTTTTGTAAGGCTATAAAGACTTGTTACATGATTACATAGTTTATGAAAAACTAGAATAAATAATATTAATTATATAATTCTGAACTTGTTTTATTTAATTTCATAATAAAAAACATTATTTTACAAAATAAAACCAATAAAGTTTATAAAATAACACTTAGAAATAAATTGTGATACATTAACTTAAGGGTATGTCACACCCTGCCTCATGCTTGATGTAACTTTATTTCACCTCATGCTCGCCGGGTATGGTTTTAATTAAATTTTTTACAGAAGGTGCTACAGACTCAATCAATTGAACTTTGTTTTGTAATGTGTTTTTTTTAATAAATGACACAGTCTTCAATATTTCTACTGCTTTTTGCCACAGTTCATGGTGAGAAGAATTCTTTTTCACAGGCCCTTTATAAATTTTCCCATTTGGTACATTAAAACTACTGCCGTTCAAGGAGTCAAATATGTTGTCCAGTAATAATGTTATTTCAATTAACTGCCGACATTCTTCCGGAACTTCCCCTCTCGCCGTTAAATGACTGGTAACTACAGCAACACTATGACTAAACAGCTGCGTTGCGGATTTGACACGCATTTTATTTATTTTTTCTTTATTTATGTGTTCCTCTGTTAGTTTATTTAAAAGTCTTAGCTCTCCTTGAGCTTTATCAGCATCATAGACTGTCTGAAAATAGTCCCATTTCACTCTTTTTCTTTCTCCGTTGATAGTATATGAAAGGTCTTTATTTAATAAATTATTTCTAATCCCCTTTATCAGATGAGGAGGATCATACAAAGGGATTATTTTATGTCCGCATATGGTAAAAAAATCCTCTTGCCATTCTTTTTTTTGTCGTAAATAAGTTGCTTTTGTTTCTTCAACTAATTCCGAAATTGCTCCGAAATTTACTGCGCTCTGATCGCAAACTGTCGCAACGACAATGAGGCCAGTCTTTATGACTTCTTTAATTACAGATTTTATTAATTGCTCTAAATCGAGTTTTTTGAGGCCATTGGTGAAATAATATGCCACAGGCTGTTTGAAACTGCGCTTCACTCCCTTCACCATAAAAACGAGAGCGTGATCAGCAAACGACGTCTTTTGATTACACGCAAATCCAGAAAACTTATCACCAGCAGCATTATAAAAAATTTGGGGTGTAATTGACATCTCGTCAAAGATTAATGTGCACAGTCGATCAGAAACATCTTCATGGCGCAATCCGTGTCCTATTTTTTTAAAAATTATTTTGTTGATTTTTTCATTAATTTTAATTTGACTCAATAATCGCGTCATTGCTCTACTTGATGGCAGAGTGAAATATTTTGTTAATACTTTATAACATTTCGGACTCTTCTTGAAGAGAGATAGGCATAAAATTTTCTCCTCGGTTGAAAACCGTCTGCCTTTTGGTTTGTTTTTTTGTTGCTTCTGCATATTTAAAAACAGTTGCGCAGGCTTCTTCATATAACTTGTAAGATGATTAAAGGCTGCATTATTAGATATTTTTTCAGCATGAAGAAAGGCTTTGTTTTAAAGAAAGCGATTTTTTGCACACACGTCGTAAGGTAGATTGCAAAGATTTGATTTGCATTTGGCGTGCTTTTGCCTGGTAACCCATTAAAACATCTGAAAATAATAAAAAAAATGAATAAGTAAATAATTTTTTGATGAACTTAAAAGTGGGGCTGTGTCAATACATTGAAGATATTTTTAAAAAACTAATTGAGATTGACTATTTTGAACCCGAAACATTTTTTTTTGTCTGTATGTTTGTTACGGCATCACGTAAAAATTACTGAACGGATTTGGATGGGTATTTTTATTGTTTATATTTTTGCATTCACAATGCTATATGTAGTTAAAAGACAAAATTTTACTAGAAAAAATCAACTAGTCTGAGGAAAGCTTAGGTGGGAATCGAACCCACGGATTTAAATAGACCATAAAACAACAGGAGACATAAATATGGCAAAAGCATATTCTCCGTAAAAGCACACGCACCACTTTTATTTATGGGGGCAACATTCATGTTTGAAGGAGAGAGACAATATAAAACTTTTCCGAATAAAACACAAATTAGTTTACAAATTGTTTTACATACATTTACTGGGTCGTTTTTGCTCACATCTGCTTGTCAAACTGTAATTGTGTTCCATTATCACAGAATATGTAACCTCTTGATTTATATCTGTAATTAAAGAAAATATTAATTAGCTTTTTTATAAATTATGATTTAAAAAAATAAATAAAATAATTAAATCATTAAAATAAGTGTATAGTTTACTCTTTACATAATATAACAGTGTGCTAAATAATATATACCTGATGTGCCAGGAGCAGTAGCCAAAAGAGCAGGTTGATTGACAGGTCCAGAATGTTGAATTATCAGTTCATCTGAAATATAGTGACAACATAAAGGTTCCATATTTTAAAAACCAAAAAATAATCTAGGTACTTAATGAGATTTGATGTGAATAGTAAAAATAACTATATTGATAAAATGGCGTGTCAAGTATAAGTCGGTGGTAGGAAAAGGAACTACAGTTGTCTTGCCTTCAAAGCTTTATTTTGTATGTCAATTGTCATAGTTTTAAAAATAGCTAGCAACGTTTAATAGACTCATGTGAAAAATCAATCTGAACAAAAATTTACATTCAGTTTTTTAATGTGGCACTTTTTATAATATCATTACTAGGTGGCCTTCTCTTTTTTCTACTTGCTAAGAATTGTTGAAAGTAGGTATCATAGCTCTTTGATTATTAATTTAATATTCATGGTTTATACCATTTATCTATTGTTTTTGATATTCTTACTGCTTCTATAGTTATGTCAAATTTATATATATTAAATAGTTGTTTATAAGCTAACAATTTTTTTATTGTTAAGTACTATTATATAAATATTTAAACAATACCTGAAGACACAACAGGAGCAGTAGACGAAGAGGTTGGATTGTCAGCTTCACAATTCTGAACAGAAACTGATCTACCTGAAATATCAAATATTTAGTTAAATATACTTTTATCTTAGAATAATAAACACCTACTAGGATAATGTCCTCTCACTCGGTTTGTCAAATTTGACACCGAAACTAGATCATGTATTGCTAGGTGAATGACATTTTTTCTATGAGATGTTTATTTCAACTAAAATGGGACATCTCACATAAATGGGGGCTGTGGGGCTTCACTTGAAGTGCTTGGACTATTATTCTATTCTATTCTATTATGTTATTATTATTCTATGCTTTTTATCAAAATATTACAATATATAACATGTTTGTTTAAAATGTATTAAACCATGAAGCTTAAAATAATATATCAGTACACTGTATTAGTATGACCACTTGGCTAGAGCGTTAAATCGGGTCTAAATTAGAAATTCAAATCACTCTTAGCTGATTATTTAATTATAAATAATTAATTGGGATTATTTTTATGAAAAAATTGGCATAATTTCACTTTGTGTAAATGTAAGTGTAAACAAAATTCAATATAATAATTTTGACCCTAAATAATAAAATTAGAAACCCATTTTAATCTAAGTGTTAAGAAAAAATGTAAGCAGTAAATAGGTTTCTTACCTGGCAAATAAGAGAGGGAACAGCTAATGAGCTTAGACGCTTATTACGATTTTTATGACCCTCTATAAAGTGGATATCACAAATCCTCTTCTTCTTGTACAGTTCGTAGTCAGACGGTGTTTCCAATTTCCCTCCAACACTGTTAACCCAAACCTTGAAACGTTCAGGAAACTTGTCAGGATTCGGAAAAACATGTAAGGAACCTGAAAAAAATGAAAATTATGAAATGAAATAAAAAATGTTATTTCAATCTGGGCTAATTACAGCACTTGTGACAGTCAAAGAAGCTACGCCAGATTGGTTAGTAAACTAATCCTACTAATATTATAAACACGAAGGTTTGTAAGTATGGATGGATGGATGTTTGTTACTCTTTCACGTAAAAACTACTGGATGGATTTGGATGCAATTCGGCATACAGATAGTTTATAACCTGGATTAACACATAGGATAGTTTTTATCCCGATATTCCTACGGGAATTAATGGAAACTGTCACAGTGGATGTGTGTTACTCTTTCACGTAAAAACTACTGAATGGATTTTAATGAAATTCGGCACATAGATAGTTTATAACCTGGATTAACACATGGGATAGTTTTTATCCCGATATTCCCACGGGAATGAATGGAAACTGTCAAAGCGGTACGAAGTCCGCCGGGTCCACTAGTATACAATAAAGTAATCCACAGTAGACCCATCTCCACTGGTAGATGATGATGTCTAGCAAACAGAGATTTATGTCAATGGTTTATTTGTTTGTGGCTCAATCACGCGTAATCGGTCGAGCGGATTTGAAAAGTCCCTGTGGGATAATGTAGTCCACGCTAACGAAGTCGTAGGCAAAGTCTTGGAGGCCCGCTTTGACCAATAGCACTTTTTAATACTCCAAGAGATAGGTGCTTATATGAAGGCTTACAAAGATTACAAAATTTAATTATGGTCGTACTGTTATTCTGTGGTCTAACAGGTTAACTCTACAAGGTTAGTTGGTGGATGTTTGGGGTTATGTTATGAATAGTTTGTGAAAGAATACTTAATGCATACATAACTTTAAATTCTAATGATATAGAATATATATATATATATATATATATATTTCTATATTATATTGCAAATCAAACAGTACTTACTAGTCTGTTCACATCCAAGAACACAACGGTAACCCGGCATGGTGTCGATTTTGTTAACACAAGAGTCAAACAAAACAACACAATATAAACTAAATAGCGTCCGTATCGCAGTAAAAGTGCACTGAATACTAGGACGGAGGAGAATGGATCTCAACTCAACGTCTACAGCAGAGAAAACACTTAAAAAGGCACAAAATTGATCGAAAACACGACAAGCGCATACGCAAGCGGCAGTGACGACCAATATTGTGAATCTGTGACATTTTGTTTTCGCAAGTGTGGCGACTACAGGGCTATGTTGCCCTTTTTAAATATAAATTAATTTCAATGAAACTAATTAATAATTCATTTATTCATATGTTTTCTGTTTAAAAATAATAATGAAAAGCAATTATTTCAATACTTTTAAAATATTAAGAAATTATAATTGTACATTCTGGTAGCGATATCTATCGGCATTTGATGAAACTAGGTTAAGACAAATTTTCGGGTGCATAAAACTAGATGGCCCTAGCTTCCTTGTAAAATTAGCAATGTTAGGGACTGTCATCACTTTTGTTGCTTAGCAACGCCTAATTGTCAAATAATTTTAAATCAATAAATATCTAAGTGGAGCAAAACATATGGCCTTCTAATTAATCCTGCCAAAACGCAGGTAATATGTATTGGCAGTTCTAAAATGACGCCCAGAATTGACTGGTCACTTTTACCTAAAATACTTTTTGACGGTTCTGAGCTGTATTTGTGTGACCGTGTCAAAAACTTGGGTGTCATACTTGACACAAATTTAAAAATACAGGAACTCAGTAGAAAAATGTTTGCCTCTGCGGGGTCTTTGAAAAGACTGCGCAATTTTCTTCCGACCACCACTAAAATTGCACTTGCACAATCTCTTCTTCTTCCTATATTAGATTATGCCAATGTCAGCTATATCGATGTTACGGAAGAGCAACTCAATAAGCTTGAGCGATTTCAAAATTTTAGCAGACGATTCATATTTGGACTTCGCAAATATGATCATGTCTCCAAATTTCGTACTAAACTCAAGTGGTTGCCAATTCGCCTTCGCCGGAATGCTCATATGCTCTCCCTGCTTTACAGTATTCTTTTTAATCCAACCACTCCCTCCTATCTTAAGAATCGATTCCGATTCCTGTGTGACTCACACCCACCATCATTAAGATCGTCGAATAACATGACGCTCGAGATACCAACCCATTCCACAAAATTCTACGATAAATCTTTTACTGTACTAGCTGTTCAATTGTGGAATGCATTGCCTGTAACAATCAGAAATGCTAAAACGTTAGCAACCTTTAAGAGTCTACTGAAGGATCATTACTTGCCCAAAAACCATCGTCTCTCTAATATGCTTTTACTGTACTATGCATCCTTATATGTACTTTTAATTATCACTATTATGTCTTAGTATATCAATAGTATACTAAGTATTTATCATTATTTATTGCTGTTAGTTATATTATAATTATTTATAGTACACTGACGCGACGACGAACCCACTTCAAATTCAAATATTTTTTTGTTCATCCAAAGGTTGTCTGGAAGAGATCACTCTTAGTGATAAGACCGCCTTTTGTACGTGTATTTTTATGTAATTTTTTGTCAAATGTTTTATTTTTGGTGTACAATAAAGTTTATTTATCTTATTTATCTTTATCTTATCTAATTCAAATATTTTAAGTTATTATTATTGTGTTCATTTATTCATATTATTAAATTACAAAACTAATATCTGAGATTATATAATAACCTAAAGTAACTAAAACTAATACAAAACTAAAATATGGCGTCAAAAAATTCCTACGCGTCACAGTCGACTGTACCCAAGAGACTGGCGGCATTGCCACATTGTATGGCAATGCTTAGCCTCTGGCCAAGGAAAAAGCCAGCCTTTGGGTCATGGGAAGTGTCAACCAGCCGTTTGGAGATGTCATTAAACAAAACATGAGCACTCGGTCCCACGGCTCGAGGGTTTCAACCCCAAACGGCTCGAAAATATAATTGCCGATAAGGATATTATACTAGGAAGATGGGATGGCGCAAGAATATCGACACAAGTTGCATCCCACACTAAAAGCCTACCCAACTTCCAAGGAAATAAATACATGCCGTCCGGTCTCTTGCCATCGTCGCATGCCAAGCCATTGGGTTCTAATACAGCTGGAACGCTGACGACGGTGACAAGAGCTCGTCGGATGATGTCATTAATGTTCGCGTGCCGTGCTAAGTGAAAATATTTCGAAAAGTAGTTGAAGTCAATGATATTATAAAGTATAGATGCGTTATACGCGCCTTACAATGGTCCTGCATTTGCAAGACAATTAGACAATTGTCTTGTGTTGAGTAATTCATGCACCGTTCAGTGTCATGGTAACATATTCGTGACAAAAACCGTCTTGTGTCTTTAGATATTGCACAAATTATTCTGCGAGTGTGAGAGATAAGAAAACTATATCATTTCATGCGTAAGTACTGTAACAAGTCTATTATACCAGAAAAATTACATTGTATTTTGATTCTATTCCGCTGGTGAGATGCACAATAACGGCGGTCGACGCGCCGCGCGACGCGTGCTGTCTAGGGTAGGATGGGATGGGGAGTTAGTGATCAATTATTAATATTATTAACACTGGACATATATTGTTGTAACTTATTTTAAATGTCAATTGAATCACATTGTTCGCCAGCGGCGCGACGGTCTCGTTCGCTGTTCACTCATTCAAATGAAGGATGCGCCGCACGGGCCGACGAGGAGCGAATGTGTTGATTTGGCCGCGCAACCTTCACTCAGCCCCGGGGACGTGCGGCGTGCAATTCGGTGCACTGAGTTCTCAACGATCGGCCCACCCGTGACGTCGCGTCGTTCAGCACAAGCCGATTCGATCGTATCCGTCGGAATGGCGGGAGTGTGACTTCCAAATAGATCAAAAATAAACTATGTAAATGTACGAAAAATGTACGTTTTTGTACTGAAATAAGCGTAGCAACAATCATTTTAAAGTAAGCCGCCATTATGATGCCAGGTTGGCGGGTGAATTCCAATTCAATTAACTTTTTTCCAAATACCAAATAAATGTACGTATGTAAATAAATGTTTCATAACACAAGTGCTCTATCTACTTACTTTGGAATCAGAGCAATGTATTGTGATGTTGTCTAATAATTTATATTATTAAAAAAGCTGTGCCAATATTATTTAATTCGAGTGCCTGTTTCTGCCAACTTGCCTCTTCTGGTCGCTACATCACACATGACAGCCAATGTGCGTAGAGCAGCATAAAGAACGAAGCATGCATTCATCTCTTTTTAACCACAGGCATAGGACATGTTAGCTTCTATATTTTGTCCCTTTCTTTTCCTATTGCATATGTAAAGATATGTAGATACAGTAAAACTGCAGCTGTTCTGTTTTGTATTACATTTATGTAGGCGTATGACGCGTCTATTTATAAAACGTCATTGCCAAAGCCAAAGGCGCCCATTCAATGTCAACAACTACCGTCACTAACATCCGATCATAATATTTTCGCTTTCAAAGTAAAAAGTGATGAATAATTTCGGCGGGCTGGTTAGAACCACGATAGCGCCATTGGAAGAGCACCTGACACGGAATGTCAGAAGGGTGCAGGTCAAAATCCTGCTCGTGGAAATTTTTTCAACATTTGTGTTTTTGTAATTTATTCGCAACAAAATTTGCGTTTAAATATATTTGAACAAATGTTCAAATAGTTTGTAACGCTTGCTTTGTGGCATTTCAAAATTCCAGCCTGTATACTTTCACATATAAATGTATCAAAATTAGACTTGTAGTTTCTTTTTATCTAGGAAGTCAGCAGCATAACTATGTATACCTACCTTACCCTATACAGCAGCGCAAAGACCATACATTATGTAAAATGAAGTTGAGAAAACAATAAAGGTGCTAAGCTGGTAGGTTTATATATTATGCCAACAATTTAATTTTACTGTATAATGAATATATGTGTAGTCAATAAGTATTATCTTGACTTTGACAAGAATCATAATTTCTTTTAATGATATAAAAATCTGTTTCTACGGGTGCTATTTTTAATTCAAGTTCTACATTGCCAGACATTTTATTTGGTAGAACATTCCGTGAGCAACCTTTACAACTTTATAAATTAGTAAATAATAGGCGCCGTAAATTAAAAGAAAACTATAATTAGGCTGCTTAAACTTTTATTAATGTTGTTTTATTCAGGTACGATAATTATTTCATCTGCATTTATCCATAGTGAAGCAGCCTAAAATTGTCTAAGACCTGCATAAAATACGGATGTTGTAGCGACTTCTTTTTGTACAATTTTAGCAAAATCCGAAATGTTTTATATTTTTCTTAAAGCTCAAATAATTATTATTTACTTATTTATTAAATACTAGGCAAACAAAAAATTAAAAGAATCTTGATAATTATCTGTGTTTCATTTATCATTAAACCTAAATTAATTTTGAATTTAAATTAGAATAAGGGGCAAAGCTTTTTTTTTTAAATGCTGTAGTCCAATGCCATAAAGTATAATTCCTCTTTCATTTAAAAACAAACTTCTATCATATGTGGATCTATACGGCAAGTTTTGATTTATGGAAGTGAGCCGTCTGATGTAATCTCTATAGTTTTTTCTTTTGTTGATGGCTTTGTGCGATTAGCACATTTAGCCAGTGTCAAAGTAATTTCTAACAAAATAAACAATTTTTTTTCTGTATGATGATGATGAATGATAATAGAAATGAGAAGTTAGAAATGATATACCCCCCAACCCCTCGAGTATCTCAGTAAAGATGTGGGGCTTTACTAAGTCCTCGGGCGGACTTCTTGAGAGAATTTTATTTGAAAAGTGACGTTGCACCGTTTTGTTTCATTTGCCAACACTCATGCACACTCACAAACACTTAACGGTTAATAATCCACCATTATTTCACATTAATATTCGACATAACACAAATTTTAGAAAATAAAACAAAACCGTAGACATGACTCTTCACTTTCCCGCCAAGAAGCCTCTCTATAGTTTGTAAAATATAGCTTGATACCCATGACAGATGTCAAATTGTTATGCCTAGGGTGGACAATACTGAAATTGAAGCTATCAATTGCGTCCGTTAAGCTAGCGTACACATGGTCGATTTCACGTTTCTTGTTATGCCATCTTTTAGAGCGTAATTAGAGCGTAATTAGTGCAAACACAAAATAATTAGTGCCTCTTTAGTTTATGAAATACAGACCTTTTTTAGTGTGTACGCTGGCATCACGATCAAGCTGGCGTACACGTGATCGTTCTCGAAAACTACTTATATTATAGCAACGAAATATACACACACATTTAGAGCCTAATTAGAGCCCCCGCTATGCAACATTTCATAAGGATTGCTCTTAAAGGTACGGAGATATTGAACAAGACTTGTGAATGACATTTCGAGCTGGCGTCTATTTAGCGTACCCATATTAGTGCTTAAGAAAGCGAACTTCTCTTTTTATGATTGTTTTATGTTGTTTTAGAGCGTGAAATTCTAACTCTGTCAGTAGAAAAAGTTTATGTGAATTCGCAGTAGAACTATGTAAAAAAAATATGTAAAGTTCTATTCATACTAGAAGTACAGACAAGTTCATAAGTGTTTTCTATACGTTTAAAGTTGTTTTTGAAATACTGCAATAAAACCAAAAACTAATCTAGCAGGAGATTAGATCGTTAATTATCGTAGTTTGCGCTCGATCTGCGATTGCTAAAGTAAAGCAGCTTTCGCAAAGGCTGGTCATCGAACGAGTAACTAAAAGTTTATCATCTTGTGCTCCTCCGTACTTCGAAAGTCACGCAAATCTGTTGGATACAGCTGCATTAGCAGAGCAGATCGGTTAATAAATAATGTGTTATTTAAAATTAAATGTTTTTTTTTTCGTAAATTGTTATATTTATTTTCAATGCTCCGATTTTTGACTTTTGATATTTGACTGCGAAATCTGTGAATTTTGTTCTAAAACATTGTCTCATGCATGACTGCAACAAAAGATTTAGAAATTCAAAAGAAAACTAACAACATATTTTTTTCTTTGTAAGTTTATTTCTGCTAATTTATTAATTTATTCTTAAACCTAATGCGATAGTTCAAGCACTTTAAAACATTTCAACAAATCTTTGAGATGCTTCGATTTATTTTTGAATCCGCTATTTTTTCGATGACCATCTGAATTTTAATACTCCTTTCAAATAAGGCGCATTTTGAAATGTTAACTTAAGATTTTGGTGTATGCGCTAGTATGAGAAGAAAAGTTTCTCTATATAATTTGTTTTTTTTTGGAGAGAGATTGCTGATTGCCTCAGACAGCATTTTCAGCTTCACTGGGCTTGTTTGGGGGCGGCGAGAAACATAAAGGGTTCCTTAAGCCATGTGAAACGTATCACCTTCGGAGTTTTTCTAGGGGGAACGGCATCGCGTACTAGTGCGCGTCCCCGTACACTACTAAATTCTCCGAAGGGTTCGGATCGGATCGGGGAGCGGAACAACCCAAGGGGGTGGATTCGCGTTTTGGATTTTTTCTGATTTATTTTGAAGCCTTTTTGTAAATTAATCTGAAATGCGTGCAAAGTTTCAAAAATCGAAAGAAGTACTATTAAGTAAGATCTGCTTAACAAAGGCACTCTTTTTTAATCAAGAATTTAGATAATATTTGATCTCAAAAAATAATAAGAGAAATGGTAATGACGTTAGGCTAATGGCAATGATTTTTTGAGGATGGTAATGATTAGGAATGCTTGGTAATGACGAGCTTTTATGGCAAAAATAATAATTAAGTACCTGATACCTATTTTAGAAGACATACCTATGTATTTTTTTCATATATAAGTAGTTGCTAACTTGTAAATAAAACACTTACTTATAAATTTGTAAAGTTTAATAACACAAAAATTAAAATTTAACAAATCTCGTAACAAACACAATCTCGGTCTTTAATTTAACTATGCTATCATGGCTCAATCCAACTCGCCGAAATTAATCTACTCTTATGGCACGTATTAAGTTGTTAAGTAGGTAACTAAATTTTAACTTAACTTTAAGTGATTAATTGCATGTAAACACAGAATTTAGTAACAAGTTGCAAGTTAAAATTTAGCTTACAACTAAACAAGATATTTAGAATTTTGTCTATTTTTCGGTTAAGTTGGTGGGCGGGGCTTGTCACTTGACACGTTTGGACTGGCACAATATTAGTTAAATGCAGAAGTGTAGTGAGCGACGCGCTCGGGTTCAATTTTATTGTTCGTATTAAATTATTGATTATTGTATTAAACATATTTACTCGATTTAGAAACTACAAAAACGAGATAGACTGCGAAAACTATTGCCAGTATTGAGAAAATATATTGTAATATGTAATTTTAATTTTGCATCTAATGCACATCGCATTACAGTATCTTTTTTCTGTATTTCGTTTTCCACTTTAGATAACAAGTAAATAAAAGAGTCTTCTGCCATGCGTGACGCATTAAAATAAACTTGTTATTAAATCTTCATTCGCTAGCTCCTCGAACAAAGTGGCACTTGATCCTTGGCCATACTGATCTCTTCTATTTATTCAATTTCTCACCCAGTTTTTTGGGTATGGTTATTTCCCTAATTATTTCATCTTTGACTTCATAACAAATTTAGCACAGAATTTAAGACTTCATTACGTGGTTGATCGTCCATCTTGAGTGAACTAAGCAAACTAATTACTTAAATACGTATGGACATATACTTAAATATAAGCCACATAAAATTAAGTTTAAATTTAGTTACCTACTTAACAACTTAAAACGTGTAAATCAGCCATTACTCTGTAAGCCCTATTCAATGTCGACAACTACGTCATCAACATCCGATCTAAATATTTTTACAAATATTGAAAGATCAGTTAAGAATTAGGCAAGCTATATTTATGATTACATATACATATAATTTTACGCAAATAGTGTGGTAGTGCACCTGACCCGGCATGTCATGGGGTGCGAATTCCCTTCGTGGAAATTTTTTCAGCACTGTCTTTTTTCACATATCTAATAGTTTCAATAGTAAGTAGGTGGAGCTCGATGGCGCAGTGGTTAACGCGCCCGGTCTGCGAGTGCTGAGGTTAAGCAACATTCGCAAAGGCCGGTCATCGGATGGGTGACCAAAAATTATTATCTCGAGCTCCTCCATGCTTCGTAAGGCACGTTAAACCGTTGGTCCCGGCTGCATTAGCAGTCGTTAACAACCACCAATCCGCACTGGGCCCGCGTGGTGGTTTATGGCCCGTTCTCCCTATCCATCCATAGGGAAGGCTCGTGCCCCAGCAGTGGGGACGTAAATGAGCTGATGATGAATAGTTTCAATATGTAGTACTATGTAATATTGAAGTTTCATTTTTGAAAACGGCAACTACCTGAAATAAAATATTATTTTGTATGATGTATTTTAAAGTTAAAATATGTTTAGAGTATGTATACATAAACCCACGACCATTATTCCCCAAAAGGTGGTTAGAGATCATCATATCCTATCCAAGCCATGGTTTGGATCAATGTCCACTTTTAGCAAATAGAGCGACCTTGTTGTTAATTATGCAAAGGAAGTGTCAGGATGCTGGCCAATCGCCTTTTTTGATGCACTGGCGCATAATCTCGATTCACCACTTACGAATGCTGACAAGAAAAGCTGGCTATTATAATACTATAATCCAGACAAGCACGGATAATTTAATATTTTTAGCAAATTAAAATAAAGATAACGCACAAAAAAACCCATTCAACTTCCAGCTGGTATTTCGGTTATTTTAAAGCATGAAAGCAAACAACGTTTTAAGTAAAATAGAACAAATTGCTACTAATAAGAAATTTTGAAACTTTGAATTCATCATTTCCATTAACATAACGTCATTACCATCAACACAAATCAAACGGTAATGATGATGATGGTAATGACAAACGTAGTGTTTTTTTTGAACAAATCGTGAATTCTTAGCGCTACTATTTTGTGACCGCCTTTTTGAGAATTGGTCCTGGGAGTCACAATAAGTTCTAATGCTAACAATTATACTTAATTTATAATTACCTAGAAAACGTATTTACCGGTAATGATGGAAATACGTGACAACCATTTCCTGGACATATGATTTGTAACAAAAAAAGTATTTAAAGAGCACTCACCGTGACGTGCGCTGTGGTACATTTCGTGCAAGCAACTGAGGAGAGTGGTGTGCACGGAGACAGTAAGATACATCACGTAGATCTTTCAAGAAAGTAAATTTGACGTTAGCGCGATGGTAATGACGAATTTTATTTCTGTTACAAACTTTTGAAATTTCGTTTTGACTATTATGCTGTTCTGAATTATAAACGCTATTTATTATGTTGTTTACGGTAAAATACAGATTACTAAACGTTTGAAAAAATCGGGTTTGGCGATCATAATTATTGAAATATATATTTTGAAAGTTTCGTGCACATATATTTTCTTTAGATGGTAATGATGTTTTACTCAGTTTTAATTAAATTAGAAAATGAGTTTTTAGAACACAAGGTTCGTAACTGTGTCACCTTACGTTAAATTATGTTTAAAACCTCGCTTAAACAAAAAAAGTAACTGAAAAATGAGATAGAATTTCTAATCAACTAGAAATAGTTTTTTTCCATGTTTCGCGAAATGACCCAAGGGCGCCTCTAATGGCTCGGACCTCGGCTCGGGTTGACCGGCTTTCGCAAAGGCCGGTCATTGGATGAGTGATCTAGAATTTATTATCTCGAGCTCTTCCGTGCTTCGGAAGGTACATCTGTTTGTGCTTAGGATGAACTTTTAGCATCATCCCACCGCCCGGACAAAGATAATATATACCCCAGTTTTGATTCCCAGCAGATGTACACTCGGCGTCACATCAAGCTACCCATATTGAACGTTGTACCGTTTGAAGTCGTACGCGGAGAATCGTGCGAGAGGATTCAGTATATCTTTGTTACTTCGTCTCACTCGTGCGCTCGGACCGCGCCGTGACGTCACTACGACTGCACACCGCGCACTCGCGCACACACAAAACCCCACATCTTTACTGAGATTCTCGAGGGGTTGGAGGTATATCATTTCTCACTTCTCATTTCTATTATCATTCATCATCATCATACATGAAAGAAATATTGTTTATTTAAGTATTGTAAGACTTTTTCATTGGCTAAATGCTTGTGCAAAGCCATAAAAAAAAACAAATAAAATAAAAAATGAATGGTTGGGCTGATGAACTGACATGTGACATTGTCCATTAAAAAAAAAAACTGACATTATTGTTGACACTTGATGGATAAGAAGCGAGCGTGGATAGCCGATTGCGCTTTGTAAACTTAAAATAAAATAAATACATTTTATTTATTTAAAACTTTTACAATGGCAGGTCAGAATTATATATAATAATACATTGTTTCACTTATTCCAAAAAAATTATCTTATAAGTACTTGTTTCATGGTATGGTATGCGCGTATTCGTAGATTCCTAGAAACTACAGCGCAAAACGGAAGCAGCTTTAAATTTGTAAAGAACTTTACCAGGCATTAATTTATAAAGCTGTTCTATTCCATTGTTGCAGATAAATTGACTTTAGATAGACATGCTATGAAGAATAGAGCCACTTCTCATTTACGAATATATGTCGGCGGATTGACTGAACAAGCTACTACTGAAGAATTGTATGATCATTTCATACAATTTGGACAAATTAACGGCATAATAGTTAACAGGAACTTTGGGTTTGTTCAATTTGAAACAGAAGAAAGCGCCCAGGATGCAATATTAAGGGCTGATGGAAGTATTTTTCAAGGAAAGACTCTAAGTGTTAGAACATCACAATCAAATACAGATAAAAGGTTAGCACTTCTTTCTCATTTTAATAAGACACTGAAATATTGGGGCTTTAGCTATCAGTAAATATAAAACTATGTTAATGTTGTGTATGCACTTACTTACCCTAGCTCAGCAACCCGTAGTGGATCTTGACCTATGACACAACAAGACGCCAATCTTCCCTACTTTCTTACCTCTCAGACCACTGGTTGATCTAGAGCCCTTGTAGGTATTTTACTTCTTCATCCTTTTAGCAGTACCTAGGACTCCTAACTGGAGGAGGCCTGCTTGGCCGTCCCATGTATGATATCTTCATTGCCCAATCTCCCATTCTCTGCCATGCCCAAGCCAACAGAATCTGGCCGACTGGATTTCTCCTATGATGTCTGAACTAGCGTTTTCTTTGGTATTTGTTGTGGTTTGACTAAAAGCAAATTTATTTTAATACCAGACGGGACACAGAAACAGTGCAAGTGCAGTCTGATCTTCCACCAGCAGTAGCCCTCCATGACAACATACCAGTGGGGAATGATGATTCTAAGGAAGATGCTTATGACAACTTTGGCAACTTCAAAGGAGATCAGAGTAAGATAACAATATTATAACATTGTGTTCTGTAGTTTTAACCTAATACGTTGATGGACAGATGGACGTTGATGGAACGTAACAACTGCCTGCAGACGTTGAGGTAGTGGAATCTATTAATCCTTTATTTTACAAAGGAAATACACCTTTAATTACACAATTTAAAAAGAATGGGATGTGTTACATATGACAGAACTCCTCTTAATGTTAAACGATAATTCTGTGTCAATATACCCTAAGACAATTAATTTACCATACACTTATGTAGGTGCATTATTTGCTAGTATGCCTTGCAACATATTGTATACTTATTTCTGTAGTGCCCATAACTGATAATTTTCATTGTGGCACTATAAGCAACATATGAAATATGGGAGTGTCCCTGTAAAAGCAACCAGTGAGATTGTATTGATGGAGGGTATGCCCTCCGTCAATGTGTTATTCATTCTGAAGTGTCTTTTCAAAAATTTACAATAATTTTACATTTGTGTGCTAAAAGACCTGCTTCATTATTTAATTCACAAAGATTTAATAATATTCATAGATGAAAGTTTGAATTTAATTATATTATATTTATCTTTCTTACTTAGATTAACATTTTTTGCAATGCCCTTGCAGGGCTCTTGTTCTGAGCAAATACTCAAGTCAAGACTACTATGTATGTACAGTCACGAGCAAAAATATGTAAACAATTGTAACACTTAATAAAATGGCCTAAGTGTATCATATGTCCATACATAATTCTTAAGATATAGTCATTACAATGACGCGCGGCGACACGGCGGCCATTTCATCATAAATCGCTTGACACATGCGCGTTTTTCGTCAAAATGGCCATGACGCATTAGGGGATATGGTTCATTGTCCATTTTTGTCTAGACACTAGATAGACTAATATGTAGTAAAGTATAAAACTTAAATCGATAAATACTTAAAATTGATATAGTAAACACAAAACTTTATTCCAAACATTGTTAGTAGATTACAGAGATGAAGAGTATGATGATGGATATAATCAAGGATGGGATTCTGCACGCGGTGGGCCCCGAGGACGCGGCATGATGCGGGGCCGAGGCCGGGGGGGCAGAGGCCGCGGAGTTCCTGGCTTTAGAGACCGTTCACCCCCTAGAGGTAATATTTTCAAGAGCAAATTACACCTGACAATCAGGTTACCATTGTATGCACAGATGAAAGTAAAGTGCCACTTTAAAAGTGGTCAGTTTGAGTGTATTACCATTTTGATTAGGTCTACAGTATATATATACCTATGATTTAGCAAATTGTTCAAGGATGGCAATATTTCTACAAATATATATATTAAGTAATATAGACCAAATAAGCAGGAAATAAGTAGGTAAAATGTGTATCTGGGTAAAGGTAATGGATAACAATCTGTTGTACCTTTTTATACAAGGCAGAGAGTTAAATATAAGTCTATCAAGTTTCTCTTGTAAGTTAAACTAGGGAAAGTAAAAACTAGGGAAAAAATATTAATAAGAATAAGAATTACTAATAATTAAAAGTCATCCAAATTAGGACGATTTTGAGTAATCTTTATTGTATGTTTTGTATAAGTATAATTTCATTGATTTAATATAGTTTTTTTTATTATAAATAAATATTGTATACGCAGGTGGCTACGACCATTACACACAAAAGCTTCCTGATTACCCTCGGGCAATACCAGTTACAGAAAGAAATGACTGTGAGATCATAGTTGTATCCAAATCACTGACGTAAGTACCTATGTATGAAGTTTTTAAACGGTTTTATTTAGCTTGCCCTGTTTATTTATTTGTTTATTTGTTTGGGTCAAATCTATTAATTTGACCCCCTTCCTGTTGACGGATTGATCTGAAATTTGGTACACACCTTTAGTTCTGATGATAATACATATAATTCAATACATTCGGTATCATTGTAAATCCAAGATGGCTGCCGCTACACAATGGCGGGTTACATATATTTTATCACTGTAGTAAAATAAAATCGTTGGGCGTGTGAAATTTTTGTCAAGTCAACCGCTATATCATAATAAAAATACTATTTACATATTTACGCAGGTTACGTGCGCCCAACGATTTTATTTTTTTGTCTGATCAATGCCCTAGGTTGATGAGGAGAGTGGTCTGATGACTAAGACCTACCGACTTATTTTTTTAGCTTTTTTATTTTTAATAAAGCCATTTAACTTAAAAATTTTTTTTACTCATTTACTAGCTCATTTATGATATTATTGTAAATTATTTGTTTCGAATTGTACATTAAGCAGTTGCTCCTGCTTGTTATAGTAGATTGGTAGTCATTAATATCCTCCTACCCGCTTTCCTCTGCGCTTCGGAACCAGCACTAGGCTCGTGTGATTGTTTATGGCCCGTTCCCCTTGTGGTGTTTTTCTTTGTATTCATAGGGAGGTTCGTGCCTCAGCATTTCCAAAAGGGGTGTAAAAAGGGTTTTCTCAGGTCGGCAATACAAAGTAACCCCTCTGATGTTGCTGATATCCATGGGCGGCGGTGACCGCTCACCATCAGACGGCACTAGGGAATGCAATCCGGATAATCCGTTATCCGAAAAAATCTGGATATTAGCAAATTTTTATCAGTCTTCCAAATTCGGATTAGTGAAACGAATCCGGATTTTTTTCGAACATTAAGAAATTTTGAAAAAACATAACTAGCGAGGTTCGCGCGTTATTTGGTAGATGCCTTTACCGTTAATCACCAGCGCCATTTACTAGATGGCGCTATTCGCAAGACTTGCGCGTTTGTTTAATTTTACTAAGAGTTAGGATTATTTCTAAAATATTTTTGATTTAAGTAAATTAAATTATTTTGATACTTTTGTCTGTCTGTTAAAAATTTCGATTTTAAAAAGAAGTAAAAAATATTTGATTTTAACATTGTGCTTTTATTGAATTTTTTTACACTATAAAACATCACATTAATTAATAAAAGTTTTTGA
The DNA here is from genome assembly GCA_963082485.1 of Eudonia mercurella. Taxonomy (NCBI): domain Eukaryota; kingdom Metazoa; phylum Arthropoda; class Insecta; order Lepidoptera; family Crambidae; genus Eudonia; species Eudonia mercurella. The sequence goes on from OY720035.1 coordinate 6,792,631, forward strand.
AAATAAAAATCATTAAAACTCCGAAAAATTCGGATAATCCGGATTTGACCATAAATCCGTTTTTAAAAATCTGGATTTTAAAACCGATTTGCATTCCCTAGACGCGCTATTAATATATAAAAAAAAACAGTTATGTATAACAATGCTGCTTCGCTACAGAATTATGGTGGTGGCTATATACATTCGGATCCTGAGCGAAATACTACCACTAAATAATAAAAATACCAAATGGATACTATTTTTTGGATACCTAACCTACTTTGTAGATTTTAATCTTATCTACTGTGTTAGATGTGCAATAAGATAATTAAAAAATTATAATTAATATTTTGGTTTAGTGAATATGCAGAGTATATCGAAGGGCGACTGAAACACCTCGGTATCGTTGTCGATCTGCTGTTTCCCATGGAAGATGTTCCGATTGGGAAGGTGTTGGGCAATATCGCGACTCGAGGCTGCCTCTACGCTATCCTGGTCATGCCGCAGAACCAGGAACACAGATCGCTGACGTTGACCATCCTACATGGGCTGCCACAAGGTAAGGATAGGTCTTTTTTTATAGTATAACTTTAATTTATTTTCCGTCGTTTTAGATTTTAATGATATTTTATTATAACTTACATTTGGCTGTATGGCCACCAGAGTAGTGGACAGAGTAAAAGCTTCCTTATAGCGCGCAAAATTTACACTTACTTTGGTAGGGTTGTCACATGACGATAGGATAAATGAAACAAAATATTTTATTTTATTTTTCATTTTATAAGTACCTTCTCTAAACATTTTCTTTTTATTATTTTTGGGTCCTAAATTCCAAGGGGCGCCGCCGAATTTGGGGAGGGGAGTGGAGGGGGAGGCCCCTACCCCTCCTCCAAAGCGCAAAACTCGGAGTTATACATTATATATATATTATATAGGATATACTTTTTCTTAAAGGAATTTTCAACTTTTAGGAAAAAATAAATAAATTATTCTACCAAGTTACCATTACCGTGCCCCTTCCTTTAAGGGAAGAGGGATGAAGAAGACTACTCCTCAATTGTAGCTCTTTAATATGAGTTTATAAGATTATACAAGGTCCATTGAAAATAAAACAAGGTTTTTTGAAAGATATTTTTATTTAGAAGAGCTTAACCCAATTGCTCAGATATGTGACAACCGTAGGTTTTAAACATTTTCGGCGCTTTACTCATGGGTAGCGAAACGCAGGCATTACATGCTCCCCTGATGAGCTTGATGCCTGCGTATCGTTACAGCAGCGGGTAAGGGCTGCTCTCCGTCCGCGACTTCGGGCTCATGAAAACACTCTAGCGTAGGGCAGACTTGTACCACGTGGAATCGGGGTAGACTAGTTCGGTTCTGTTACTTTGACCTAACCCTACCTCATCGTTGAGTATGAAACATTTTTTACTATAATATACTACTGTTAATGATTAATAAACTAATTATAATAATCTGAGGACACAGTTGCACCAACTGGAGAAATGGCAGTTGAACACCCAGCAATGGGCTCCACATCACCACCTAAGTGCACAAGTGGCTGACTAGAGTTTGATAATGGCAATTATTTATTGTGAGAGTCCTTGATATGGCGGCATAATTGATATGGCAGCGAACTTAAATCTAGATTTACCCCAGTGGGTACCGACACATCTAGTGTCGGAATCTCCCCCTGTGCGTCCTCGCTCAGGTTGCCCTACGTATTCCGGAGTGGGTAAATGTCCGCTCGTGTCAAGGCATGCTACAGGCAGGAGAAAGGCAAGACCTTTGGAACCTCCTCCTACGCTTCGCGTGGACATCTGCAACATCAGGGGAATCCACTCTAACTTGAGCGCCGTCCATTACCACCTGGAGACGGAGAAGCCGGCCTTGCTCTTCCTCACTGAGACGCGGATATCCGCCCCACGTCAGGGAGAATATGTGCGTCCATCACCTCGGAAATCTTGAAGATAGGGACCTCTCTTCATCTTGTTGCTACACGTCGACTGCGGACGCCATCCTCGCGTCTACGCGTGCCTGTATAGGTCCCACGGCGGTAACAACGGAACTGACCAACTCAACGCCATTTGGACACAAATGGCGACAGACTCCCTTCTCCAACGGATCACCTCTGCCGAGATTGTGGTATTGGGAGACTTCAATGCCGACCACGTCGAATGGCTTGGTTCACGCACAACTGACCACGCGGATAGAGCCGTTCATGACTTCGCTTTGGCCTACAGTCTGTCCCAATTGGTAACCGATTCTACGCGGGATCCAGAAGGGGAGGGCCATGCACCCTCCTTATTGGACCTTCTGCTGACCTCGCACCCACACGGCTATCAAGTTTCTGTTGATGCACCACTAGGCTGTTCAGACCACTGTCTGATTCGTAGGACTGTGCTTCTCACAGAAACTTTAAAAATGCAACCAGTGGCCAAACAGTCGGGTCTGGCATTATAGGTTAGCGGACTGGGATGGGATGCGAAGTTTCTTTGCGTCCTACCCGTGGTGGCGAGTTTGCTTCTCGCTGGATGATTCTGATGTCGCCGCCTACTCTGTCGTTGATGTGATACTGCAGGGAATGGAACTTTTCATTCCAAACTGTGGTTCCCATTGGCGGCAGGTCCCAACTTTGGTTTGGTCGCTGCTGCAAAATGGCGTCTCGCCAAAAGCGACAGCATTACCAAGCCTAGGCTAATGCGGTGGCGGTAATGCAGTCAATTACAAACTGCCAGCTCTTAAGGTACCTAGAAGAGAATCAGCTACTGAGTGATCGCCAGTATGGTTTTCGTCGTGGTCGTTTGGTTGGTGATCTTTTAGTGTACCTTACTCACCGATGGGCGGAGGCAGTCGAGAGTAAAGGAAATGCACTGGCAGTTAGCGAAAGCCTTTGACAGGGTATGGCACACAGGGCTCTTCTCTCTAAACTTCCATCATACGGGCTTCCTGAGAAATTGTGTTCGTGGGTCGCCAGCTTTTTTTCTGGCCGTAGCATCAGAGTCGTAGCCGACGGTTCGTGCTCTGATATGAAGCCCGTGAATGCTGGAGTCCCGCAGGGGTGAGTGTTATCCCCTACTCTGTTTCTTCTGCATATCAATGACATGTTGCATAACAACGGCATTTATTGCTATGCGGACGACATTAATGGGGATACGCTCTACACCGGACGAGCTAATATTTCTCTGGAAAGCGTCATCCAGAGCCGGAATAAACTTGTGACTGACACCGAGAACATGTTAAGTCATGTCTCGAATTGGGGCCGACGTAACCTAGTCCACTTTAACACCTCCAAATCACAATTTTTCGCATTTACCGCGAAAAAACACCCCTTCGTCGTACCTCTGAACTTTGAAAGAGCTCTCTTTGATACCAATCCGACTATTGGGATCCTTGGCGTCGATATTTCGAGTGACGTTCAGTTTCGGGATCATTTGGAAGGTAAAGCTAAATTAGAAAAAGTTGGGTGTGCTTTATTAAGCGGGTCAGTATTTCATGCCGGCCCACCGCTTACAACTGTACGAAGCACAGGTCAGGCCGCATATGGAATACTTCTCCCATCTTTGGGCTGGAGCACCCCAGAACCAACTCCTTCCATTTGACCGTATTCAACGCAGAGCTGCTCGAATTGTCGACGACATGGTTATTTCAGGTCGGCTCGATCCACTGGCTCTTCGGAGAGAGACCATGGATATCATGGGGAGTGTTCTGAGGAATTGTTCAGCTTGATCCCTGTCGCTGATTTCCTTCACCGCACTACACGCCATTCATGGATGTCATTGACACGGATATCATTCCACCCACAACACCCTGATAGATGGCGGTCTACTACTGTGCGTTTTTCACGAAATTTCTTGCCTCGAACTAGTGTTGTGGAACCAGTTCTCGGCGGCAGTTTCCGTACCGTTACGACCTTGAGAGGGCTTTGTCAAGAAACGAGCCTATTCCTTCCTTAAAGGCCGGCAATGCGTCTGCGATTCCGGTTTTGCGGGTGTCCATGGGCGGCGGCGGTGATTACTCTCCATCAGGTGACCAGCCAGCTCGCTTGCCTCTTTCTTTTATAAAAAAAATCTGTAGATTAAAATAAATAGTGTTTTACTTCGTGTTAGTAGTGCAGTGAATTATAGTTAGCGCAGAAAGGCCAAAACGGGGCCTACCACTGGCCCCGCGTCGGTCAGGAGAAAAGTCTTTTTCCTAAATTTTTTTAAAGAGGTGAAGGTAGTCTTTCTAACGTATTAATGTTAGCCCTGTTATAGTTTTCTAACGAGTGTTTACATACAAAAAAAAACATAAAAAAGTAAATATTTAAACACACTTTTCTTAGGTTTTTTGATGATAACAAAATATTATGTTTTTACATAATATTTTGTTATCATTTTAATTGTATTTTTAATAATTAATGATTCAAACATTTTTTTACTGAATATAGAAGATAAGGGCCCCGAAACGTGCAGTGTCTAGAGGCCTATACATGGCTTAACCTTTGATATGCGCAAGCGTTGATCAGCATCGCTGAACAATTAAAATTCTATTAATCCGTTTCTAACAGTGATGTGTCTATAACGACGGCCTCATTGACAGAGCACCGCAACATGCCGCTGGAAGAAGCGCTGCAGCTGCTGTCGCGCAACTTCCAAGAGGTACAACGCGGTGGAGCGCCGGGACGCGAGGCCGTGTACGCACTACTGGGGCAGCTAGCCGACGGGCGGGCGCTCACCGCGCTGCAGTACGACAAGGTCATCGAGTACCTGCAGGTAACTGTACCCCGCTCTAGGAGACGCTATGATCGCGCTGCAGTACAAGGTCATCGAGTATCTGCAGATAACTGAATCTGGCTCTAGGGGACGCTGTGGACACGCTGCAGTACGACAAGGTCATCGAGTACTTGCAGGTAGCTGTACCTGGCTCATGACGAAGTCATCGAGTACCTGCAGGTTACTGTACCCGGCTCTAGGAGACGCTGTGGACGCGTTGCAGTACAAGGTCATCGAGTACCCGCAGGTAACTGTACCCAGCTCTAGGAGACACATTGGGCTGAGATTGATCGGTAGTGGACTTTTGTTTTATGAAAATAGACGAGACTCTTTTAAAAACCAATACCGTATTTAGATTCTAACATTAAATACAAGATATTTTAAGTGGGTGCCGCGCGGAATTTTGAAAATGTACGTGTTTTTAAGTCACTGGTTCTAGGCGCTGGCTGAATATGTCATATACATTAAAAGGACTAGTGTAGGTTAGCTTGATCCTTTCACAAGGCCATGGTTGTCTTGGAATTTGAAACAAATACCCAGAAACTGCATGAACAGTACGTAAAAGTAATGATATCTAAAAACTTGTTTCTTTAGAAATTTTGTAAATATAACACGTGAAACAATAATCCGACATCAACAGTAGTACGGTACTTGCAGGTAACTACACTGCTCTAGGAGACGCCGTGTATGCGCATACAGTACGGTACCTGCAGGTAACTGTACCTGGCTCTAAGAGACGCTGTGGACGATGCTGGGGCAACTGACCGCGACGTCTCTAGGAGACTTATGTAAGCTCGTAGCTTACTAATATACGCTGTTCAGCGCATGGACGCTCGTGGTGCTCTGGCCCCTTGACTCGGGGAGCGGTTGACGAGGCAGAACCTCACAGTGGAGCATCTTAGGCAAATCCTTGAGGAAGAGGAAGGCCACGAGGGCGAAGAATAGGACGTGGGCCCCAACACCGGTTCCTTTGAATGAAACATGAATTTTAATTAGTTTTTTGAAACTAGGGAGTCATTTGCAAAAGATGTTGGTCCCATAATTGAAGAGGCTTCGCCCTCTGAGATATTTTTAAGGACCAACCTCTTATGCAAATGATTGTAGAAAAAACTAATCACTAACTAACGTTTTCTTTTAACACCTTAACCCTCCTTCTATACTTAAGAAAATAAGGAGATAAGTAAATTAAGTATTTATATAATACAGTGAAAAAATTAAATGCCTACCCGACCCAGCCAGGAATCGAACCTGGGTCTTCCGCAATCCGGGTGGCTGCACTGAAAAAACTATAAGTTTTACTATAGCGTTGTGTTATCAAATTTGTGGTATTTCATCTATAAAGATGAATCTGCATAGCCATCGGTTGCAATAACCGTTGGATAGAAGGCACTCTGCCGCTAAAAAAGCAGTGAAAAATTCAGTGCTTACATCAGCCTTCCCGGTAGCATAATGGTCAGTGCAGCCGCCCGGATTGCGGAAGACCCAGGTTCGATTCCTGGCTGCGTCGGATAGGCATTTAATTTTTTCACTGTATTTTATAAATATTTAATTTACCTATCTCCTTATTTTAATAAGCATAAGGTTGGTTTGATTCGAAATTTATATTGAATATCAAAAAGTATGAAGGTTGTTTATTTATTTTTCTAAAATTACTATTCATTGTGTTCCCTCGCCCAGGAACGTAAAGAGCAGCAAGTGAAGGTGGAACTCGGCGAGCCCCTCACCCCAGCACCGGTCGCCAACAAAGCTCAAGTAGATCTGCAGCAGCGCATCCTGAGCATTCTCAACGACAAGAAAGTGGTGACACCCAGCGAACCGACGCCGCCGCCTGCGCCTGCGCAGAACAAACTGCTCAACGACCCTACTGTCAGAAAAGCGTTAGACTCCATCCTACAGAAATTCACTTAGACGATAAATATGCTTTGTATGTTTAGTGACTTTTAACCGTTTGACAGCCACGGCGATAGCGTGCCCTGGGTACCTAGTGTAAGTTTAATTTGTCATTCGATCACGTTAACGTAAACGAAAATTAGTATGGCATTGAAGCAACGAGACATACGAGAAGAATTAAAATGTTATACAAATTTCCGTTTTCGTATACTTTATCGAATGAATACGGATAGTAAACAAAAGTCATACTAAGCAGCTTACAAAAACACAAAATAAAGAATTTTGGAATTCTTATTCTTGTTGCTTTTTAATCTAAATTGCAAACTCATTTATGCTGTGGCGGCGAAAAGGTTAAATTAAGGCCAACGCAGACTTTGAAGTTCTTCAGTTTCAAAGAACGTATAGCAGTCAAATGAAATGCTGTCATTCCAGCACGCGTATTTCCTCCTTCCTACAACATGGTGTGTTTTGAACTTTAAATGTGTGAAGACTGCTAATAAGTCTGCATTTGGACAGACTTCTGCCTAACATCATGTAGAGCGGAGATATTTGTCAAACTAAAATAAAAATGTAAAAATGTCGCCATTTAAATGGAAAAAAATAAAAGGATGGGTTGCACAATGATTTTGATAGGTCGAAGTGCTACTAGAAAAGGGAAATCTCAGCAGGCTGGGGCCTAAGAAAAGGGTATGTAGCGTTATACCCTTTTTCTCGCATTCAGCTAGCGCGCCGCGCCGGTTCAGTATTATAAAAAATAATCATTCCTTAGTAAAGAAACCTATTGAAATGAAACACAGGGAAACGCCATGTGACAAAAGACGAAAGATTTCGTAACGTCCGGTCCGAATAAAATATTATGTAAAATTAAACCCGTAAATTCGTAAAATGTTTCATTTCGGTGTGTAGTGTTCGCGTAAACTTTATAAAACAATATGAAAACCTATTTTCATTTTGGAGAGAATTTGCTGTCTATGCGCTATGGCTTTATAGCATTTCAGAGTTTATTTATGATCGGCGAGAAACTTAGTGGTTATGATAACGATCGTTTGCAGTTATCACCGATTCCATACGAAACGCATTCTAAAGCTGCGAGCCTGGCAAACCCAAGACGATAATGGAAATATCATCATCAATTCCCTATGGATGGAAATATACCTACTTTACCTATTTCTTTTAATAGTAAAGAGTAGAGAGTAGAAAAAACTAGCTCTAGTAAAAAATTTTTTTTACTTTTCTTTTTTTCTTGACTAATTTTGTTGTTATTTCAATGTCCCGCATCTAGTTTTTAAGTAATGTCATTTGGCTGCGTTGGCTTTTAAGTATAATTATGTACGATTATAAGATTTAGACTAGGTAATTAGGTATTATACCTATCTTAAAACAAATCTCAATTGTAATACAATATTTGCCAATTGTACAATGGAAATTGTAAAATAAAAACAAAACATTAATTTTATTATCAGTTTTATTTTATAAGTTCATACATATAATTAGAGGTGGTCTAAACAATCTGTCCACAGAGCGAGCAGTTCATTGGTTATGTGAAACGACAAAGTGCTATATATTTTGTTATTATTAATGTACACAAAATTAATTTCTCAATTACTAACAACTAATACGATACCTGCATCTGTACATATCAGAATTGGTTCCCGTAATTATGTAGTTTCAGAATAATGGGCTCATCTACTAACACTTAAAGCGGAAAATATGTTTCGTCACTTTTATTAATAACAATCAAATATGCCTACATGCGTTAAATTGATTTCAAGGGTCGTAAATTTCTAAATTTTATTTCTAAAAAAAAGACAATAATAGAATTCTAACATGATTGACATTATAAGCTGTCAAAGAAATACCGCCAGCGGTTCCCGTAAACGTACCGTATCAATTTCTGCAAGCTCACTAAAATTTCTTTTGTACAAAAATAATAAGTTATGTACTACTAACCAAAACTCCAACCCAGCTAGCAGTAGAGCATGATATCACGAATTTACTATGGCATTATAATATATTTTTAAACGTCAATGATTTATAATATTGAATATTCAATCCAGAACTTCCCAATGAGATCAAGGCCCTGCGTCTTCTGATTTTCAAAGCGTCTCTTCAAAAATCCTATTTACCATTCTAGGAGTTATTATAGCTATACAAGATATATAATAAACTAGGATAATATTAGGAATATCCACATCTTACTCTATATAAACATTTTCACAACGCCCTTATTTCCTACAGCGACTAAATGCCACCACGCACCTATCGGATCCCATAAAGCTATTTATTTGGAAGAATTTGGTGTCAATCTTGAGATCGATAGGTGAGCGCGATATTTACAAGGGATCAGTCAAACGTGACTGCGCTGCCGACCGCTCCGTAGGCCAGCTTGCAATCCTTCAACATTCGTCAATTACATTACGATGATCTCTCCGAAGGGTCCTCTTGCTTAGACGGGTCGAAACCTTCCTTTATGTGTCCGCCAGTGCCCTTCGGATCCAGGTCTGTGGCCCAGCTGAAGTGCATCAAGGCCAAATGGGTATTACCTAATTTGTTATGAACTTTTCCAAGTAAATAATACACTAAAGACTCTCGTGGTGCTATATCTTTCAAGTAATGTAGATCGATTAGGGCATCCTGCGGCCTTCCAGCACGCAACAGTACTGAAGCTCTGTGGAAACGACATAATGGATTTTCTGTATCTAAGGAGACGGCTCTTTCGAGAGTGGCGAGCGCGCGATCCGTTTTGTCCAACGCCGCTTGCGCCAAACCTAACTGGCATCTCAGCACCCCAGAGTGCGGGTGGATGGTGAGAGCGCGGCGGATATGCACCTCCGACTGTTTCCAACGTTCCTGGCGAGCGTACACGGTGGCTATACCGAACCAAGCGACGTAGTTACGAGGGTCAATGCTTACGGCAGTTCTAAAGCTGGCGAGAGCTTTATCAGTCTCTTCCGCCACAGCATATTCGTGTCCTAAAAGTGCATGAGCGTATGCTGCATCTGGATCGATTTGGACAGCCCTCTTGAAGAATTTGAGGGCTGTCTCACGTTCTTTGTGAAGCGAGAAGCAATTTCCTGCTGCCAGCCAAGCAATTGGATCAGTCCTATTCAGTTCTACTAATTCCTGGGCTAAAGCCGACAGCTGGGCTTCTCGCTGAAGATGCCATAAACAGGTACTGTATATATCCATACCCTCCGTGCGGCAAGGGTATTGTTTTCTAATATCCGCAAATATCTTAGCAGCTGCCTCGTACTGAGCTAGCTCATAGTGAGCACGAGCTATCATTGTCTGCACCCAAGGTGAAGTCAATTGTTTTGGTGGAACCTCATGAAATGACTTTATTGCACTTTTACAATCTAAGACAGCTAAAGCTTTATACGCCTCACCTAGTTCCTTTAACAAATTCAATAATGCTACACCAGTGGAGTTCTTTGGCGTGAGTGTAGGCGTCACAGTTTCCATATTTTTGTTCCTCTCATTGGCTTCGACTGAACTCGTCTTCATGTTTTTAGCAGTGCGCTGTTTGTTCTTTCGCGAAGGACTTTTAGGTGCTACAAACTTTCTGCTCGGTGATTTATTGTTTTCCTTGACCGAGTAACTGCTATTATTATTACTAAACAATCTGGATGACCGTCGCGGTGCGGGGCCTAGCGTGCACCGTGGAGCCGGACTGAACACTGCGTCTTTGAGCTGTCCCATTTGTGCTCTTAATGAGTTTACTATTTTAGGTATGGCTTTTTGTTCATTGGAATCAGTGAGTGTTGGAGTGTACAATACTGGAGATTCTTCCATTGGTAGCATGCCAAATGATGGGGAAAACTGTATGGGCGCCATACCACTGAAGACACTGTGCATCCGTTTGACAGGTGCTTGTGTTTCTGGCGTGATGCTCGTAGACATTGTCATCGGAGTCCTAGTAGCAATGTTAACTGGCGTAACATTTGCATTCATATTGGTATTATTAGGAATGTTGGTATTAACAAAGGAAATATTTTCCGAGTTGCTGACTAGATTTACTAATGTCGATACACCAAAGGAGAATTCCGTGTTCATTTGAAACACTTGATTGGGATCGACTTTTTCACCCATGTTACATAATTGGGAGTAAGATTTCCACATGAACGGATTCAACGTCAGGGCCTTCCGATGCGCTTCAGCTGCTTTACTCCTTCTTTCTGTGATATTATATACTTTGGCAAGAAGTTGTAAAGCGTATGGTGCTTGTTCTCCAAACTCTGAAGCAACAATATCTAAATTTGTTCCTAATGCAACCTCTGCATCTTTGTACCTGAAAAATAGAGGATAATTTTGTACAGATCATGTTATTGTGCCATGTGATCATATTGATTTACATTTCAAAATAACAACACTTGAGTTAAAAAGAATATAAGATTTTCAGTTTGATATAGGATAAGTTATAAAGAAATTTCTTAGTGTAAAAAACCAAATTAAGAATTCAAATTGGAGTCTTGAATCCAATTATAAATATTTTCCAAACTGTTTATCACAAAATTGACCAAGTTAGCAAGTTTTCTAAAAACTGGAATATAACAGTTTCTTCGAAAATATTGCACTAATTAAATTAACTATCTCGTAATTAGTAAGTGTGTTGAAAAGACTAACAATTGTATTTAAAGTTAAAGTAAAACACAAGATTTGCAATGTTGATCTGACTGTTACCAATTTGTATGAATTCTAACTCCCGGTTTTGTGATGCTCGCATCCAGCGGCTTCCCGCGACCTTCACCAGATCGTCGGTCCACCTTGTCGAGGCCTGCCCACACTGCGCTTCCCGGTACGCCACTCAAGGACTATTTCGCCCCAGCGGCCATCAGTCCTGCGAGCAATGTGCACTGCCCACTGCCACTTGAGCTTAGCAACTCTTTGGGCTATGTCGGTTACCTTTGTTCTTCTGCGGATCTCCTCATTTCTGATTTGATCACGCAGAGAAACCCCGAGCATAGCCCTCTCCATTGCTCTTTGAGTGACCTTGAGCCTTCTGATAATGCCCATAGTGAGCGACCACGTCTCAGTCCCGTATGTCATCATTGGCAACACACTGCCCCCCAATTCTGCTATTTATTTTGATCTGAAACGAATCTGGAACGCTATAGTTTCAACGTTTATTATTCTGCTAACTACGAAACTATAGAGTTAATTTCGTAGTTAGCAGAATACGAGTATGCTATAGTTTCAACATTTTCGCTATTCTGCTAACTACTAAACTATAGAGTTGATTTCGCAGTTAGCAGAATTGGGGTATATCGGACGAAAAGATATTTCGTAGCTTACCGATCGGTGCCCTGTCTTATTCGATTAGACGATTGACATCTTTGCTGAAGTTAGACCTATCTAGCTGGACCGTTTGTCCTAGGTAAACATAATCATAATAAGACCCACTTGTTGAGAGACTGTTGAGATCACAGAGCATAGTGCCGATGTCTACCAAGGTCTCAGCCATGACCACTATATCGTCAGCAAATCGAAAGAAAGAATAGAATGTATACGCAGCGCCGTTGACGTTGATGCCGAGTTCTTTCTAGTCCATAAGTTTGAAAACATCTTCCAGTGCAGCAGTGAACAATTTCGGAGATATCACATCTCCCTGTCTCACTCCTTGCTGCAACTGGAGAGGTTTCGAGCTCTGGTCCTGAAGATGGACTGACATTGTGGCGCTTTCGTACAAACACTTCAACACTTCGATGTACCGGTAGTCAATTTGGCACCGCTGGAGAGACTGTAGCTTTCTATGCCCATCAAATCTAAGGCTTTTTCATAGTTCACAAACGCTAAGCAAAGAGGCGGCGGTGGTTATACTCTTCGGTCTTCTGGGACAGTTGTTCGCCCTCCCGGAAATAGAGCAAGTTACCAGACTTGAGGATTATCGAGTCTTCCCCCTCTCTTCGGACTTCAGATAATCCAACTATGTCCCACCGTATCTTGCTCAATTTTTCCTCCAGTTCGTAAATCTCCTTATCAGTCCTTAATGTGCGCGTGTTAAATATTGCCAGGGCCAGAGTTCGTTGTTGGCGGTAGCCAGGTCTCTGCCGAAGATTCTTAGCACCCCCTGCCCCGTCGCTGCCTTAGCCGCTACCGTAGTTAGGGCGCGCGAGTCCGCCAGGGACTAGGGACCGGTTTTTGCTGGTGTGCATATCATCATGTGGGGTATTTGCCGTAATCGCCACGCTTGGCAGGCGGGTTGGCGATTGCAGTAGGTTAAGGGTAACCTCAGAGAGATGTAGCTGCCAATCCTCTGAAATGGTCCCGTAGTCGGCTTTTACGACAACCATGGGAAGAGATGGGGTGGTGCAATTCTTTTTTTTTATTTAATATTATATTTGTATTTAAACAATCAAAAGACATTAAAGTCAGATATCAAATAGTTAAAAGACAAAAAATCTTAGATAGCTATTGTTCATTCACTGAGTTAACATACAACCAGCTATGTTATTGTGCAATCAACTTACACAATCCAAGTGTAACTCTCATAATGAAAATACAGGAACTTTCACAACTCTATACAAAGTTAAGTTAGTAACTTTTACACCCTACTCACACACCCACATATAATACGCACTCACATGCACACAAACACACTCGTACTGACACATTTGACCGTCTACAAGGATTTTAGTTTCTATTATTATTTTTATACTTTTTTTTGTTATTAGTAATTTACTTCCACTAAGCTGTACTAAATGCCTGTAGTGCCAATATCATTCCTTAAGTTCGCACACCTAATTTAGTTTGATCTGTTGTTATCCTGTTTACCTTAATTGGGTGCACATGAAACAGTTTTTCCTAGTGTAGGACCCATAGTCAATGCATCTTGTGTTGTTACTATGTTCTCGAATAACCTAGCTTTATTGGTAGTAACACAGCTTTGGTAATAAAGTATATTTGTATTTGTATTAGTTAGACAATCAGAAACCATATTAAACAATAACATGAAAATAATTTATCAACATCATACATGAGTAAAATATATTAAAATGAAATCTACCACCCTAATGAATTTAACAATTTGGTTGAAAAAAGAATATAAATGCCTGGTATAATTAGCACTATTTTAATCTTGTCAATCAATTGAATAGCATTACCATCTAAGTGAAGCACTTTATGTAGGTCATTATTAATTTTAGCCTAATGTGTGATCATGGGAAGGAGGTCTTCAAGTATGAAGTGTTACATGTCAATCTGTAGTTCATGTAAATTTAAGAAACCAATAACACTTACGATTTTAAGTCTATTGAACATTTGGCTAGCAGAAACCTAGATTGTGGTAGAGACAGTGATGTGTTCTGTAGCAGGTGATGAGCCTCATTCACTCGTCCAGCTCTGTAGTAGCATGTTCCCAACAAAAATGCTGTTTCTTCTGATGCCACTGTAAAACCACAAGCCCAACACAAAGATTACTGTCAGGGACATATAAATAAAGGCTTAGGGTATAAAATATTATTTGCTACCAAAGCAAAAATCGATAATTTTCACAAAAAACGAAAGTGCATAAATCATGAGATTGTTTGAGGGTATGAAAAGGAATAAAATAATTACCTTCAGCATGTAACCTTTCAGCCAGAAATATAGCATTGTCGTATTCATAATTATTGAGACAATCCCAAACAATTACCTGTAGGAAATTCAAAAGGTTTTTTATTACAAATCTCGAATGCAAATATTCGATTGACAGCTCCCAAAAACTATCGTTACAACGCTCACCTGTATGGGTTCTTGGACAATCATTTTTTAAATAATTAGGCGTTTCTAAGATTGTAAATACTAATAAATACTTCACATCGCATGCTAAGATTAATATACACATCCACCACAATTCCACAAAGTAAATTAGAACGTATTTTTTACGACGGACATTTTCAGTTTGTTGATTGTCTATGGTGTGGGCACCAGTGTTGCCAGCGATGTGTTGTCAAAAGTTACCTGAAATGTACAATAAAGTAACATTCCCCCCCCCCCCCCCACTCAGCCAAGATGTGTAGTTTTTTTTGTGTCCGTTAAAGTAGCGTACACATGGTTGATTTCACGTTTCTTGTTATGCCAACTTATAGTGCGTAATTAGAGCGTAATTAGTGCAAACACAAAATAATTAGTGCCTCTTTAGTTTAAGAAATAAAAACCATTTTTAGTGTGTACGCTGCCATCACGATCAAGTTGGCGTATACGTAATCGTTCACTAAAACTACTAATATTATAGCAACGAAATCTACACATACATTTAGTGCCTAATTAGTGCCCGCGCTATGCAAAATATCATAAGGATTGCTCTTAAAAGAATGACGATATTGAACAAGTCTTGTGAATGACATTTCGAGCTGGCGCCTATATAGCGTACCCATATTAGTGCTTACAGAAAGCAAACTTCTCTTTTTATGATTGTTATATGTTGTTTTAGAGCGATTTATGCGATTTAAAGTCTAAAGTCTTAAAAAATCTGTCCAAAACTATACCACACAAACACAAACATACCCCGACCCGACAAAGAGACCGCTTCAAAAAAAATCAATGAAAAAACAAATATAAAGTAAACACTTGTAGAGATGCCTGGTGGTAGGTTGGTGGAATGCCACATTGAGGAAGGGCAAAGGGAAGATCTTCCTCCGAGCTGGGTGGTATAGCTCGGGGATCGAGGTCCAAAGGATGTTAGTTTGAGGTGCTATATACAGTGTGTCCGGGATAGGGTTAGCGATAATTTAAGGGCATATTATACATTCAAATTTATCGATATTAACACCCTAATATAGGGTCCTACTGGCAACCTGGGAATGGCCGCCATTTTTAAATTTGATGTATTTTTTTTAGGGTGCTGCCGAAAAAAAATTATTTCTCTGAACCTAGAAGGCCAGAAGGATGAAAAAATATACATTTGAAAGATAAAAGTAGCGCTAATCAATTAAAGAATTAACAAAACTGGAATCATAACTTATTATAGCTTAAAAAAATGATAATATGGGGTTTTTGTCGAAAATATTTTCCTTTTTTAAATCATTTTTTACGATATCTTGAAAACTAGCCCATTTATGTACATTTTTTTTGCAACATACAGATAGACAAACATAATAGCAACAAAATGACACCCAAAATTATTTCTGTAAGTTGCATAGTTCAGAAGTTATTGTTGTCTGAAACGGGACTATTGTGCGCTTACCTGAATCCCGTTAGCTAGCCGTCGGTCAATTGAAATAGGGTTGGGTGAGAGGGTACGCATGCTAAGGCTAAATTATTGTTACAAGGGTGTAAGAGAAGGACAGAAAATCTTGTTTTGGTCGCTCCCGACTCGGCAGGCAACAAATGCGTCGACGCGGCCAAAGAATGAATGATATTTTGTTTGAGTTAGTTGTCCTTCGTTCTGCGTTGCGATCGCTAGTGCCAGTATTCAGTTTCCATTACAATTTACCATCTCCGCGTGTTTTTCTGATCATGGCACAGTATCAGCCTAGTCACATAGCCGACATACATTTCGTGTACGGCTTATGCAACGGAAGTGCTGCCAGCGCCGTTGAAGAGTATCGAAGGAGATTTCCAAATAGGGGAATAAATTAATCGAAGAATTTCTTCATCTTCATCTGGAGATACCAAGCGGTTTCGCTCATTAGGTGGCCTTTGAATGCAAAATTCAGCCAGCCTTAAATGCACGTTCACAAAAGTTTGACGACTAGGTGTAGTTCTATTTGGAAATCTCCG